>JASDQU010101376.1:403087-421254 GCA_032191745.1 Picea mariana
ATTAAATGTGTTATAACCATTCGTACGGACACATCTTTTCAAGGAGCAAATTCAGTTTTAAGGATAAACAATTCAGGTCGATGCTAATTTCAAAGTCATAAAACAAATTATAAGTCACGATCTTAGAAAATTATTGAAAAGGTTATCAAGGAGTCATAAGTATTGAGAACTATTACTTAAAGCCCTGTTAAAAAATTGTGAAGAGTCACGATTCTTTTCAAGGAGTTATAATGATATGTACATCAAGAGTCATGATTTTTGAAGAGTTAAGATTGAATAAAATCAATTAAAGGTGCTAAATCATAGGGTTGATGTATAAAAGTTTAAATAATTTAAAAAGGTACTTTATTAAAGAAGAAATATTATAAAAAAATAAATTAAGTTTAATAAGATACCTTTAAGGAAAAAGAAAGTGGAAAGTGGAAGGGTGAATAAGTGAATAAAAGGTACCTTTATAAATATAAAGTACATATATATATATAATGGTATTTAAGGTTAAAAAAAAAAATATTTACAAGGTATCTTAAAAGTAATATTAAAACATTTCATTTTATTTCAATAAAGTGAAGGGAAAACATAGGGTCACTTACTTTTATTAAAGGATAATTAAAGGATACAAGTTATCAAGAAAAGACATTAAAGTTATTATAAATGACAAAATCAACAATTTGGAACAACCAATCATCAAACAATTCCAATGAAAGTAGATTTGGGATGGATCACTCCCCAAAAGATGCAACACATTAGTTTGAGAATTCGAAGGTTATATCATCATGTTTCGTCGAGAGTCGCAACTACAAGCACAGAAGATTTGAGAAGACATCGTGTACCAGAACAAAAGTTCAAAGGGACGCCTTCCGGTGATTATGCTTTGAGGACAAAGCATTTTTAAGGGGAAGGCAATGTTATGAACATAAAATATACATAAATAGATATTCATAACATAATTATAGTTAATAAATAATAATTATTAATAATGAAAGGTCATGTCTCAAAGGACATGACTATTGGTAAAGGGCACCCCTGCATGGGTATATAAGCAGGCCCTCATTCTCAATTCTAATCATCTCATATTATCTCATATATTATCTTATTATTCATTTATTGTTTACAGTCCTATATGGATTACTTTGTTATATTCCAAATATTTTGGATAATTCTTGTGTGAGCGAACTTTGTTCGTCTCATTTCTCTTTGTTGATTCCATCATTATCAATAAATAGTGACGAAGAGAGTATTTTTCTTCCATCTTACAAATAATCTCATGTGAAAAGTACAATCAATGTACAATCAATATTTGATCTTTAAATTTAAAATGGAAAAAAATATATATGAATTGAAGACTTGTGCTCTTATCCAGTGAAGTCTGTTGGATAAAATACTACAATGAGATATAATTTATATGAAACAGTTAAAACTTGAAATTTTAATACAGAACCCTAATAAAACAGGACGGTCATCAAAAGTTACATCATCAAACTTGCCTTGCCAAAAATATGTTAACCAATACCTACTCACCTCAATAGTCTCTAAGAAGAATATCGACAAAGGCCTTGAATTGATTAATTACCTTACTTTGGGCTATCTTAACCAAAGATTAGTGCATGCCTTTTCAAAACCATTGGTGTGATTGACCTCTGTTAAAAGTCAGATCTAAATTGGAATGCAGGGTCTAGCGTGCAAACTATCTCATTAACTTGAATCCATGCTCATCATCCTTTATTTTCAAATGGTGATACTGTGCCAAATATATCCTTAACCCTAATCCATGCTCCCCGTCCTCTATTCTCAAATGGTGCATACATGATTTAAATTATCCATGCAGTATGTTACAAGTACAATATGAATGCTATCAATCGGTTCACTCAATTCAATGTTTAAGCGTAATGCTTACTTGCAAGATAATATTGTGATATAACAAGCAAGAAAAATTGTTTACTCTTGATTATGCTCGGCATTTCCCCTGTAATCAACGATTCAACAAAGTAAAACACTATAGCATGCTCCAATTTTGGAACTTCATGGAAAATATTGTACCAATATAATGCCCTTGAAAAAGCAGAACCTAAGACAGCATCGTCTATTTTCTATAGTGATTGGCATGCTTAGTTTGCTCCCTAACTCTTGTAACACAAAATTTGAAATAGCCGTGCAGACTGCAAATACATGTCAAGAATGTACCAACTTTTGTGGATGAGCTCCAAAACATGATGCTTAAAGTGTCCATCTTTGCCAATTATTGTTGTCCATGACATCTCAATTGTTTATTTGATGCTTAAAAATAATACAGAGCAGCCACAACAATTAAGCTGTCTGTGAGGAGGAGACCAATGACTTCAAACACATATTTTGGAGCAAATAACCCCCAAACCTGCAAAGCCAACACATATCTTCGATGCTCATCAATGTGGAAAAAATTGTTTCACTGCAATAGGAAGGACAAGCAAAGCAGCAAGGTAGACTGAGTAGAGATGTAGCAACTGCAAGTGCTAGAAAAGTGTGCAACCAAAATGAATACTGTAACAAAAATAGAGCTGCACTGTGATGGGATACCGCATAGGTTTAAGATTTCCATAGGTTTCTAGATTATGCCCACTGATACAATCTTATGAGAGTTGTTTAATTCCATGTTGAATCCCAAAGGGAACAACTCATAAACAGGGAAGACATCAGTGAATTGTGGAGACAACACATCCAGATGGGCAATGTAAAACCTAACGATGATCGATTTAGCCAAGCCTTGGAATAACTTGGAGGTGCAAATCTCACTCTGATGGATGCCAATATTTGCAAACATATAGGGAATGCAGTTGGATTAGCTTCTATCTACATAATATCAGGTTAAATTAAGAATTTGAGAACATCATCCAGGAACAACTATCACAGGTATCGTTTAGCTGGCCATTGTTGCACTTTCTCTATCTAAACACACTGAAAACCAATTTTGCTCCTAACAATCACTCCCAAGGAACAAAAGAAAAGTACATTAAACTAACCATCAAATGACGCCGCTGTATTGTGACACAAACTGTTGATAAAGTTGCCATTGTTGCAGAAACCAAACCATAAATCAAGAAAACCTGCATAAATAATTATACAGTTCAGCATGGATGCAAAATATGATTAACCAAAGCATACAACAAAGCAACACAGCATAATATTAGCACGAAAGATTCTATGTATTTTTTGCAAAAAAATCAAACCATCAAGCAGATTTCAGCCTCATGGTGCTTCAACATTAAAAGTTAAATGAGTATTTTATGAATATAAACCCAAAGTTTTACAATGAATACACTGTTTTCAAATATGACACTAAAAACCATAAAAATTAACTAAACTTCAAATAGAATTGGAACTATAAATCTATCAAATTAACCATGTATGCTTATGAGGGGCACTTTGTTGTGATTGTTAGTGAAAAACGTCTTTGAAATTTGAATAATATGATCAAATGCATAAATTTAACATATCAAACTGGATAAAGGACAAATCCACTTCCATGTTAAACATCAAATTCATATGCTGACAAAGCTAATCAGGTAAAAGAAAGGATTTGATTGAAAAAAAAAATGAGAAACAATGCCCATCACTAACACTTTCCCAAAAGGTACAAGAGTTGAGTTCAAGGTTATGCTTTCCAAGAATGTAAATTCTTAATGACATTTTGAACTGAATATTTATGGGCCGGTACCTATTTACTGCAACAAATCCTCTATTCCATAATTCAACAAACAGGACCTACCCATACAAACTAAGAGGGTCAATCTGAAAATCCAGATTCAGAAAAAATAAACTGACAATATGAATGCATGGGAAAACAGATGGTACAAATAATCCACAAGTAAGAGCAATAATACACACAGGTATATGATAAAACACTACTGAAAATACTACCCTCCTAGGAGAGGATGGCTATCTGCCAATGGGACTACCAATCTGAAATCCCCCAGAGATAATGTGTCTATGGAAAGAACAACTACAAAAATTAACCTAAACAAACTCAGGAAACTCTTGGCAAAGGATATTTTGAAATCTAGTATGTCGAAAAACGATAGCACCAAAATTATGATAAAAATGGTCAAAAGGATCCACCTAAGAGGCAGAGATCAAAGTTTAGCTAAACACAGTTGTACTAAAGAAAATATCAGAGATATAAGGCCTACCCATGTAATAAAGTCACCTTAGTGACTTTAGGTTAAAAGATTAGGGTTTTGGTACAATTGTAATTGTGTACTATTCAATAATAATATCATTCGATGTTTATGGAGATCATGTTTTCAATATCATAACCCTACCTAGAGATTCTTTGCTTCTCGTAATATGGTATCAGAGCAGGAGAGCGCCTAGGATTAGTCATTCAATACCGATTGAAAGTGGCTACAATAGTCGTCGTTCCATTGAAGTCTAAAGCCACCATATTTGTCCTCTGTAGCAAAGGGAAGGGATCCGTCGTATCATTGAGAATCAGCTGCCAAGTTTTTTATATAGCTACTTTATTGAGCCACCACTTCTCTATGCCCTTACATGATGCATATGGATTCGTAAAGCAACCACTGGTTTTTTATGAGCCAAGAATTGAGTTGTAGCTCGAGTAAAGTCGTAGCCATGATTTTGGTCTAAGCCACCACAGAATACAGAGCCACCATAATTTTTTCCGTAGTCACCAAGAATTGCTAGTGAAGATCATCCCATTTCGATATATTGTTTGGCTGGACGAAGCATCTCATTGATGTAGTAGTTTTCACTTTGCAATGGCTCTTTAGATGTTGTCTGAATTCACTTCTGGGTATGCTTTGTTTGAAGCACATGGAATAGATGAAATTGGGCAGAGCACAGAAACCAGTCAAGGAAACTGGCACAGGGAATAGAAGTATTGAAGAACATGAAGCCATCGTCAAGCTGCTGCGATTGATGTTTTGCAGAGACCAACCATGTCAGTTGCCAATTTATTTTTTGGGTCAAATCTGTACAACCTATACAATGTATAGTTTGTACGCAGTCTGATATGCAATGGTAATTTTTAGTGAATCTTTGCTTTTTTAATTTCAAAAATTTTATTTCCAGCGGTAATTAATTTTTAGCAGCGAAAAAAAAAATAGATCCAATCAGTCATGCAGATGTCATTAGAGAAGTACTCGGGTTTCAATTTCCAAATGTGGAAACTGAAGATCTAAATGCAATTAATGAAAAAAAACCTTTGGGGAATTGTCAAAGGAACTGAGGCAGAACTTGTAGATCTGAACAAGTTGATAGAATGGCAGAGTAGAGATGATATGGAAAAAGCCATTATTGACCTTGCCCTCTTAGATCCAGAGCTACATCACATAGATCTGGACAAATCATCCATGGAGATCTGGGAAAATCTCAACAAGTTATTTGGGGCACAAGCAGTGAATGCAAAATTTTCCCTAAAATTACAGTTATTCAACTTTAAGATGCCAGTTGAAGCCACCATGTCAAGTCACGTCAACAATCTAAGATCTATTATCAAATTGTTATCGCACAGTTTGTAGAGAGGATAAAAGCTTGAGGTTTGAAGGCCAAACTGGCATAACAAGAACCAATCCCACCCAATGTCACCACAATGGGATGGTTCTTTCTCTTTAGGGAGGTGAGGCCCAGGGGAGACGTCCCCAGTGACCTGGGGTTTCGAGAAGGCAAAAGGATTATAAGACAAGGATAAATTCCCCCCCTCACAAGTCACCACCGAGCAGATAGTCCTGGCTAAACAGCCAATAATAAAGTAAAACCCCAAAAGTACACCTGCCTAGAACAAAGCAACAACAAACTGATATATGCAAGCTATTTCAATGGGTTAATACTTCATATAAATAGATGACTATCTGATAAACATATTAGCAAATTTAGCAATAAATATTGACGAAGTCAATGCTTATAAATAGCAATGAAATTATCACTTCACCAATAAATACCGGAACAATATAGCATTCAAAGTAATAAATCAACACTTCATTTAATTTATGCCTTTAATCATCAATCAATTGCTTATGAAAGAAAACGTTTGCCGCACAAAGGGGTTAAAAGCTAAAGATGACGGCAGCATATAGGGTTAACAGGTTAGTTAAGGCTAGGGTTAGTGTAGTTAGGGTTTCATTCAAGAGTTTGAAAGTAGTTTGATTCACTTCAACGCAAGAGGTTTCTTAGGATCAATGCCTTAGGGTTAATGGAGTCAAAAAGTGGAAAACGCAAGAGCTAAAGGAGGCAAAGGTTAATAGGTCAAGGACTGGAGGGAGAGACTTTGGAGTGTTGCTAGAGCAAGGCCCCAAAGTCAAGACCCTAGGGGAGAGAGGCTCACCTTGGTGTAGGTAAACTAGGCCTCGGTGCTCTCTCCTCCTTCCTTAACTCAATGGCAAAAAGGCTAGCTGAAAGATGAAGCATAAAACCAAGACTGGAGGGTTTGATGAAACAAGGTGTTGCTACAGCAAGGCCTTTTCAGCAAACCCTAGAGAAAAACGGCCCTAAGTGTAGTAGACCTAGGCTTAAGACGTCTCTCTCTCCTTGGCTCATAGATAGTACGGCTAGCAAATAAATGAAGAGAGAAAGAGAGTGTAGCAACGACTAGGCTCTCTTCTTCTTCAATGGCTAAAAATTTCTCTCAAAGGGGCCATGAGACAAGGACCTACTTGTGTGATTGTCACCTAGGGTTTTGTTCAGCAAAATTCATAAACATATGTAAGAAAATGAAACTACAACCATTCATTCAAGAAGTTTTGCAGAAAATTACTTACATATCACCAAGAAATATCAATGCAAACCCTAGTTGTAACACCTTCCTTCAAGAGAAATGCCAAAACATGTCAAAATAGTCCTCCTTCAACAAGTGCGCATCACTAAATCAGCCAAAACCCTAGAATAGGGCGCAAATTTCAGACCTCACCAAGTGGTGAGTGAGAGATGATGAAAAAATGAAGGTGAAAATCCTTCATTTATACTGTATCAATGACCTAATTTACTTTTAGGTCATAAAATGGCCGACAAGGCCAAAATATTGAAAATTATACTATTTTACATTAAAATGTTAAATCTAAACCCTAATCAAGCTGAAAAGAGAATAAAGGCCCCTCTAAGGGGAACGCTAGCCCCTTCTAGGGAAAATGAAGCATCCAGGAGCAAAATGTTAGCCCTCCTTGGGCTTCTCCAACCTGCCACACGTGCCACTGCTGCCCAGTCTGCCTCCCAAGACGTCCAATAGGCTGGATGATGTCATGGTCATCAAGGGTGACGTCCTAGGCCTTCCAAGGCCAATGTTCCACTGAAAAGGGCTCAACCCCCCTAGGTCAACCTGTGTCGGGGTGCCTCTGGTGGAACATCCTCTTCTTCTCCGGTGCAAAGCCCCTAATCCATCTATGTCCTGTCTCCGCCCCCTGATGGGGTCTCAACATCCACCTGGTGGGCTCTTCAGCCCCATGGAGGTCTGAACTGATCATCTCCCCATGTGTACCGGTCCAAATAGTACCTGTCCGTCGAGCATGGTCCTGCACATCAAAAGCTACGCCCTCCATGGGCTCATCAGTCACAAGGATCATAGCAATGTCAATCACGTTTCATCATCAATATTATTAAACATGTGCATAAAATCCCTAATACATTAGTTAGTAGCTCAAAGACATTACACAAGCCTACAATACAAGTCTGGAGAAAAGGACAAGACGTCCTATTGGGCTAGTGCCCACTAGAAAAGGAAAGTTCCCGGAGGGGACCTCATCCAAACCATGTAAGTGGGTGATGTGGTCAGGGGATGTCCAAACATGTGGGTGCAGTGAGGGCCAAGGATGCAAAAATGTTACCTGTGGGTGCCTTTGTAGAAGGCGAGCTGTACCTGTCATAGATGCATTTTTTCCAAGCCCATTCTTGCCTTTTATTCTTCATTCTTTTATTCTTTTATCTTTTATTGCCTTTTGTTCAAGAGCTAATCAAGGGACACTACCCTAGTGTGGTGACCAGTGGTGACAGTGTTACCCACAAGTATTTTCACAGAAATGAGAAGGTTGGCTCGTGATGAGACCCCCTTTCCCTTGGCCATGCAACCAAGAGTCACTGCCCTGGTGTGGTGACCAACTAATGGCAATGTCATACTGTTAGATACCCATGAACCTTGTAGGCTGGCTCGTGATGAGACCCCCTATCCTCTGGTTAGGCCTTGTTTCATTATTTTTTCCGGGTCCCTCTTGTTTCTTGTTGAGAAGCTTTTTATTGCTTTCTCGGGGATCCCTGGGCGAAGCATCTTGAGGTTTTATTTCTAGGCTTTTATCTTTTACCATCTTACTTTTACCTTCTGGGCCTTTGGCCCCTTCTTCCCACGAGATAAGGTGCAATCCTTAAAATAGGTCAACCCAATGTCTGGACAAGTGGAATGGGATAGATGAGCGGGAAACAAGATGGAAAAGTGGTACTATGATGGGAGCAGACGATGGCTCCTCAAAAATTCCCCCCAGTGGCAAACCAAAACCTACAGACACAGGCTTGCTAGGGCCCCCTGTCAATCTCCCCAAACATGGTCAAGTGGGCAAGTGTAAGATCCAAGCGGTTGTTAAAAATAAAAGGAATCAAATGCACATATTCAAAGGGTTTGATGATCAAATACCATGATACCCGGACTAATTACTCCATGGAGCAAGAACCTTCTCTGACACAGGACCAAGCCGGTGGTGATGGATGCTGTTGCTGCTGACAAGATAAAGATGCTGGAAGAAAGAAAAGGTGGGCCCTCCAAGGCCATGCTAAAGTCAATCCTGCTCTCGGTATTCCATGTCTAGGACCTGTGGGCCTTGAGACATGATCTCCTAGTTATCCTTGAAAGTGGGGGATAACACAGACAACTTGCAGAAGTCAAGGAAATAGTTGATGAGGAGGATGCTAAGGCTATTCTCCTGAACAATTTGCCACTTAAATACAATAGTGTTATCTTTACCCTGAGTCAACTACATTCACAAAGTCTAGACAAAATGATTGCAACATTGCTAGTAGAATAAAAGAGAAACATTGAAGATGATAGTTGTTGAAAAACTCAGTTCCCAACACCTAGATAGATTATTACCTTGTGTATTTCCTTGCTTATAATCAAATTACATCACACAAAATAAAATATACTTGCTGCAAATAAAAACAACAAAAGCAAAATAATGGAAACCAAACTTCACACGACATAGAAAATTTTCCCCTTGAAAATCATCTTTTCATTCAAATAAATTCCAAGCTTACAAGGGGCTCCCAGACTGGGAAAACTACCCACTGATGATAGAATCAAAATTATACAACCGACACCTTTAACCCAACAATTTTGTCGTTGTTGTACAACCCCCGTACTGCATCCTGTACGATCTGTATACACCCTATATGACCTTACAATGCATATGTCCACACCCTTCTGCACCTGCGGCTCGAGTATGTAATTGCCCTTCCACACCTACGGCCTGTGTATCTACGTGCCCTTTTGCACTTGCAGCCCATGTATGTATGCACTCTTCTACTCCTGTGGCTCGTGTAAGTACACGCCTTGTACCTGCAGCCCACATACAACGCTGCAACAACTCTATATGGCCTGATCTGTGGTTGTACCAGTTGTTGCTCCACTTACCAAATCTGTCCTCGCTATCAGATCTATCTGGTGTTGCTTCCTTCTCCTTTGGGATGATCAGATCTCTAGGTGAAAATCCTTCTTCACCCTTGCTAAGATCTCCTTGAGCATAAATCCTTCTTTGCTCTCTCTTTGATTCACTGACTCCAATAGATGTCTCCAAGATGTGTCTCTCCCCTTCACCTAGCCTTGCTTTTATAATCTTGTGTTATGCCCTAACCCTACTCTCCAAAGTAACCAATGGTTGAGATTAGATCTAACCTCACTTGAGATCAACGGCTAAGATTAATTTAATTCACTAATGCTAATAAGTTTAGTATTTCATTAAATTAAACTCAATTAATTAATAAAAACATTTTACTTTAATAATTCCTTTAATTAAATTAAATAGTCGATACACTTAGACCTATGCGAAAGTACCTGTATGATGCTACAAACATCAACACTCACTCTTAGCGAGGAGGGTACTTCTACCACCTGGCACTGGTTGGCCCTCTGATCTTGGCACAATATCCCACACATCATTCTGCACCATAGCATCTTGATAGACTTGATGACCTATTGCTTCTTATTAGTGCCATGAAGTTTGGAAACTTCTTCAAAGGCCTGCTCTTCCTAACAGTGCTCCTAGGAGCCTCAACATGCTCTTGAGCATCCTTCAATGTCCGCTCAAACCACCTGGGTCTCTTGACAGAACTGGAAGGACCTAACTCCTCCCCACCTGAAGGTTGACTTCCATGAACTGGAAGCCTCTGAACATTGTTCTCCCTTCGAAGCTTCTTGCTCCTTGTCCTCTGCCACTGGTCATGAGATTTCCTAGATGCTAAGTTCTCCTCAAACTTAACATCTATGCTCACAATTATCTTCCTATAAACCTTTGAGGTCTCGTTGTACCCCACAAATATGCCCTTTTGACCTGAAGCCTCCATCTTCGTCCTCTTCTCCACAGGTACATGGATGTATATTGACCAACCAAAGATCATGAAATGTCGTATCTCTGGCTTCACTGTGAATGCTTCCTCGAGAGTTTTGTCCCCCAATATCTCGTGAGGACTCCTGTTTCGCACATATACTATTGTGTTACATGTCTCTGCCCAAAAAAACATAGGCAGATCCTAGTCATGTATCATAACCCTAGCAGAACCAATGATGGATTGGTTCTTTCTTTCCGCAACCCCATTTTGTTGAGGATTGTATGGGATTGCTCACTCCCTCTTTATCCTTGCCTCCTTGCAGAAATCCTTGAAGTCATTGGAGGTGTACTCTCCCCAATTATCCGACCTCAAGACCTTGATCCTCTTCCCTGTCTGGTTCTCCACCTAGGCCTTGAACTCCCAAAACCGACTGAAGACCTCATCCTTGGTCTTCATAAAGAAGATCCAAGTTCCTAGAAAAATCATCATAGAACGTCAAATAATATAGTGCTCCCTGCACTGATGCTACTGACATCGATCCATTCACATCTAAATGTATAAGATCCAAGATCCCCTTAGACCTAGTCTCGCTGCTTGGAAAAGCAACCTTGACATTCTTGCCAAGTGCACACCCTCTACACACATCCTGTAATGCAGGTGTCCCATCCTCATGTGCCATAACTCGCATAGGTTGTCACTGTAATGTATCAAGGTCGTGTAAACATGCTTTCCCTTCAACTTGTATAACTTGCCCTCTCTAACCCCAATGCTCACTGTTGTGCCTGGGTTAGCTCCCTCGAGACGTATGAGTACTTGACCTTTCTTGAACATGACGACAAAACCCATGTCCTCCATAACTGAGATTGAGAAAAAAGTCTTCTTCAGTCCTGGTAGATATAGCACGTTCTTGGCCTCAAACGAACCTCCCGACTCAAGATGGAACAACATTGCTACCTTTCCCTTCACTGTATACTTGACATCATTACCAAGCTCAACATAGATCCTTGAGTCCTCCGTCAAATTGTTGAATAGCTCCCATGCTTCTACCATATGACGTGATGCACCAATGTCCACGTACCACGCACTCCTTGTGACTGTGTTGGTAGAAAGGCAGGAAACTAGTGTGAATTCCTCAAACTTCATTGCTAACTCATCCATTTGAGTTTTTATTNTTGAATAGCTCCCATGCTTCTACCATATGACGTGATGCACCAATGTCCACGTACCACGCACTCCCTGTGACTGTGTTGGTAGAAAGGCAGGAAACTAGTGTGAATTCCTCAAACTTCATTGCTAACTCATCCATTTGAGTTTTTATTGATGTTGCTACTTCTTGTGATTTCTCCTTACCCTTTTTCTTCTTTGGACATTGAGATGTATAATGACCACTCTTGTGGCACGAAAAACACTTGATCTTACTCAAGTCCTTCTTCTTACTCAGTTGTGAGGATGCCCCCTCACTGTTGTTGATGTTTTGGTAGTTGCGGGAGGAACTTTCCTCTAGCAGACCTTTCTCTTAGATGAAGAGAAGATTTCGGAAGTCCAGGAAGACCATTAAACAACAAGAAGAATACCCAGAAGAGAAGCCGGCCCACACAAAAAAGAATAAAGTAAAAATAAGATTCCCAGAGAAGAAGTCAGCCCAGGCAGTTGACTTGAAGACCATAAATAAGGAGGACATCTAGCTCAATTGGACACACTCACAACACACTCTCTCATTGAGGAAAAGGTGTGCAAGTCTAAGGAGGAAGAGGAGACGCGGAGTTGGGGTCTTTGGTTATTCTTGGTGGCTACTTTATCTTGTGCGCTATCTCTCTAATGAGGTGTGCTCTTCTTGTATTATGTTGTTGTTGCCGCTGTGAGCACTAGAGGTGAGCTTGCCTAGTGCTAGGGTTTATATCTTGTCTTTGTCTCTTGAGACTTGGTGAATGGTTGGACTTTGTGGATGGAATCTATCTAAGAAAGGTTGTTGGGTTTTTTCCCCCATTTGAGGTTTTCCTAGGATAAATCTCTTGTGTTCTTTTTGTCTCTTGTTTATGCTGCTACTGCTCAGTACATGATATATATATGTTAATGGTAATAAAGTAAAAGAACACTGGTAACTCTAATGCTTTGTAAATAAGAAAAATCTAACATGGTTTCAAAGCTGGTTACCTTCAGAACAATTTGACCACTGGAAGGAAGATCGTTGTTGAAACACCTTGCAGCACCTTGCAATTGCAATATTTTATCAAGCTCGTTGAGCATTATCCCAAGGTCGTTGGGGATAATTATTTCTTAGAGCAGTGCACCCTACCCTAGCGCACCCGTTGAAACCCTTAGCGTGCAATTTGGTGAAGTTTGAAAAATCGAGGTTTTTCAGTGCTATAGTTTCTACTAGCGAACAATGTCAACCAACATGAGAGTTGAAGATAGATTAGATGGAGCAGATAACTTCGGAACCTAGAAGCACAAAGTTCTCCTTATTCTAGAAGAGAATGAGTTATTGGATCATATCAAGCAGATTCTTCGAGAACCAGAAGAAGAAGACGCCAAAGCAAAGTTCAGGAAGAATGAAGTCAAGGCCAAGAGGATCTTGACAGACTCAATAAAGGATCATCTGATACCTAATGTATCAGAACTGAATACATCAAAGGAAATGTTCGATGCCCTGACCAGACTTTATGAAAGTAAGAATACCAGTCGAAAGCTTACTCTAAGGCATCAACTCAGAAACGTGACAATGAACAAGTCAGAAGCAGTAGCCAACTATTTCATGAGGATCTCACAAATCAAGGACCAGTTAGCAGCCATTGGAGATCCAGTACAAGACGCTAAACTCGTGACTACTACACTCAACGGATTTCCCTCCTCTTGGGATCCATTTGTTCAAGGGATTTGTGCCAAAAGCAAATTGCCCAAGTTCAACAAGCTATGGGCAGACTGCACCCAAGAGGAATTCAGGTTGATATCCAAATCATAGAAGACTAATGATGATGAAAATCAAGCACTGGCCGCCCAAGTGAAGAAGAGAAAGGAAAGGGAAGAAGGAAACCCGAAGAAGTCTAAGAAACCACGCCACAGGAAGGATGCGTCAAATATCAGATGCTACACCTGCAAGAATATGGGACATTATGCCTCACAATGCCCTCATAAACATGAAAAGGGAAAGAAGAAGAAGCACCATGCACATACAACAGAAGCTGAAGAACACAAGTCAAAATATGAAGAATTTGTATTTGTTTCAACACTCACAGGAACCATTACTCAAGGGAGTGACACTTGGCTCATAGATAGCGGTGCTTCCAAGCACATGACAGGATCCTAAAACTCTCTTTCAAGTGGAACTTGGGGATGATTCCAAGCACGCAGACAAAGGCGTTGGAGAAGCCTCCCTACAACTTGACTCAAGTAATTGTTTTTTAATTAAAGATATTTTGTTTGTATAGAACTTAAAGAAGAATTTTCTTTCCATCTCTGCTTTAGAAAATAAAGGCTTTAGGGTAGCTTTTGTGGATGGCAAAGTTATTCTATGGCCCAAGAGTTCAAGCATTGATAAAGCTACCGTGATTGGTGTCCAAGAGGGAGGACTATATAAATTGAAGGGACAACAAGAACAAGCCTTTGTACACAACAATGTTAGCTCAAGTGAGCTATGGCATCGAAGACTTGCCCACATAAACTATAGACCACTATCGATATTGGGCAAGATGGTTACAGGTCTACCCGACATTTAGGTAGAACGTGATGGAGTATGCAAAGGTTGCACACTTGGAAAGAATGTCAAGGGAAGCTTTACTAGCAGTGACAGTAGGTCCAAGGGTATCTTGGACATCCTACACTCCAATGTATGCGGACAGATGATGGTGCCATCCTTAGGCAACTTTGTATACTCTCTTATTCATAGATGACTATTCTCGAAAGACATGGATTTACTCCTTGAAAACAAAAGATGATGTCTTCAACAAGTTTCAGGAATTCAAGGCTTTAGTTGAAAATCTCTCCAAAAGGAAGATTAAAGTCTTGATATCTGATAATGGAGGTGAGTAAACCTCAAAGGAATTTAAAGACTTTTGCAGAAAAGCAATGATTAAGAGGGAGCTAACAACTCCCTACAACCCCCTGTTGAGTTTTCAACAGTCTAGGCTTAAGCCTGAAGTTCATTCCATTTTTAGCATTTTACTTAAACCATAAACAATTTGTTGCAACAACCAAGTTCACAAGAAGAAACACCATGCACAAGTACACAAGAAGTATCCTTGGAAACCCTTCTCAACAAGGGAAGAAAACCCATCCAATCCTTTGCTATATTCTTCAAGAGAAAGACCTCCCACACCATAAAAACCTAGCACACAAAAGGGTGCTCACAAAACCTAGAAGACTAGCACCCAAGAGAGGTGCGCACTTTTCCCAAGAACATGTGTTTGCTGAAATTTCCAAACTCACACTTGTGATATGATTCCTCAATGGGGAATTTTACCTTTATTTATATTAGACTGAACCTGTCAACAGTAGTGTCTATTGGCACAACAGGGCCGACCTCAATAACTTATAATATAATTAATAATTACCATATTAATTATCTTTTACATTAATTATCTTTCACTTTATGGTGGGGCCGACTTGTACCCTTTACATCACAAATAGGGTTACAGGTAAGTCTGACTCTTGTACAATATAGAAAAGGATCTCATACACCCACTAGTGCTCAGCCACTAGGGGCTCATCCATCTGTGCTCAGCCACAGGGGATGTCCACATCTCTATCTCACTGCGTCTCACAGGAGAACCACACTCACTAGTGCTCAACCAGTAGGATCAAGTTCACTTGTGCTCAGCCACAGGCACGTTCAACTCAACAGATCTCTTTCTCACTATGTTACACAAGAGAATCATCTGGAGTATCACATCATCTCAACTCTCTACACAGAGGAGGCCAATACATCGTTTCATCTCTATCTCAGAATGATACACGTTCACCTGTGCTCAACCACAGGCACGTCCAACTCAGTAGATCTCTTTCTCACTGTGTTACACAGGAGAATCATCTGGAGTATCACATCATCTCAACTCTCTGCACAGAGGAGGCTAATACATTGTTTCATCTTTGTCTCGGAACAATACACCCAACTCATGGGCTTCCTACACAGGGGCACACAACATTCCATCTCCGTCTCAGAGAGGAACCACACACCCAGATCATGGGCTTCCCTACACAAGGGCACACAACATTCCATCTCCGTCTCAGAGAAGAACCACACACCCAGCTCATGGGCTTCACCACCTCACACAAGGGTGCAACGTTCCATCTCTGTCTCAAAGAGGAACCATACACCCATCTCATGGGCACACCCAACTCATGGGCTCTCTCTTAGGCCGACTCACTCAGTCTATGTCCTGGAGGATGTCTCACGCAACTGTAATCATCAACACTCCCTCTTAGCTAGGGAGGCATTCTCCACTAGGCCAAGTCTCTCACGGAAGTACTCGAACTTCGTCTTGGTTGTAATCATCAACACTCCCTCTGAGCTAGGGAGGTAATGTTCACAGACCTTTCCACCTTGTATCATGAATTATTATGTTTTTAGTGGCTTTTAGTGAGATGAGGCGCTAGACTTGTCTCATATATATAGAGGTCGGTTACCTCATTTGTAAATCATAACTCATTTTGTGGAGAATCACTTCTACCACTTGTTTACTCTCTTATTCATCATGGAGAACTTATGCACACTTTCTTGGAGATGATATAGTGGATTCCTTTAAAGTTCCTTGTGGATGATTCATGGTTAGGGTTTCTTTGATGCTTATTAACTTGACTAGTAAGTGTTCTTTTCAAGTCTCTAAAGGTTTATTCTTGATGTATTAAGCATATGTTTTATCAAAGTGATGATAATTGCATGTTATCTTGGATTTTCTTGGATAAACATTCTCTTGAAACCCTAGGAAAATTTGTAGTGGACTACCTTCCCTTGTTATCATTCATTTAAAGCTTATTGAAGGACAAAGTTCTAAGGCTTGTTCTATGGTTTGTAGTGGACTACCCTAGTCTTGCTCTTGTAGGTTAAAGTTCTAAGGCTTGTAGTGGGCTACTCTAGGGTTTTGACCAAAATCCATTTTGATTTCTTGCTAAAATCCTTTTGAAGACATAGGACAACCTCATGGACTACCTTGAGTTGCTCTCCTAAAGGGTTAATACCTAGGGTGTGTAGTGGACTACCCTAGGGTTTAATTCTTGAGTCTTTTCTTTCCTTTGCTCTCCATAGAATTTGCATCTTTCACTCCATATGCCCAAGGATGCTAGATGGCACAATTGTTTTCTCTTGCAAAGTGACCTTAAAACCCTAATTCCTTTCCTCTTTGAAGTCTTGTGGTAAATTTAGGTCTTATTTCATTTCCTCCTCATTTCATAACTATTGGTAGCCTAATGCCTAGGGTTTTGTTGCATTCTTTACTTTAAAGCATCCCTTGACATCATTTATTGCATCAGTGTTGTAGTTTTCAGCCAACTAGGACTTGACGTCTTGCATATTTTGAAGTTGTTTCATGCCATTTTATCTTTTACCAAGCATTGGTTATTTAATGTGTTAGTCTTAGCTTGCATTTCATCTTTGTTTCATTGCATTTTATTGGTTTTAGGACTGTTATACTTTTTCTGTCATAACATGTCACAATTCTGAATTAATCATCTTTATTTAGAAGTTTTATGACAACCATAGTTTTTTTGTTGATTTGGAGTGTTTGAGAGCATTTATTTGACTTTTTAGACTTGGTAATTATCACTAACCACCTTAAAACACCTCACACACAAATCTGGAATTGATTTACATAACCACCTTATGTTTACCTTGAACCCTGATCTAAGTGGTGGTATAATTGAGTAACTAAGATAGGAGGTCGTAGACTTGATTCAATCTTGCTATAGGATTCCTTGAGGTCACTAGGGAAGCCTCCCTTGTGTTGGATTTCAATCCTTCACTAAAACGAGGGAAGTAATTGTTGAGGTCACAATGGCAAGTACTTCCATATGTTACACTTGTCAAGCATCTTTTGAAGGCTTTGCACAAGTGCTAGATTGGGCAATAACAAGCACTGTGTTCTATAAGTCAACCCCGAGTTATCTTTATAACCCCAATTTGGTTGATGTTGAAGCTGGAATTGGAAAAGTAGTTTTACTTTTTTTTTTAAATCCCCAATGAAAATTCAATTTTGCATCCCAAGTTTGACAACTCTTGTACAATGTTAATATAGTTGTGCCATTTTTTGCAATGTCTTTGGTAATTATTCAAAAGAATTTATCTACTACCAACTTCCTCTCAATCCATTTGGTATATGGAGATATGTCTATTCGTCCAAATGATTATTTCCTTTGTTCGGTAGCAGAAGGTTCTTCGCTAGCACTTTTGATCTTCTTCTTGTGTTTTATTGGCTATTTCCTTTGCAGTATGTTACAAAAAGAAATGATCTAAGGCCAAATTGTAGTCAAAGACCTCAAATTAGAGAAACCCTAATAATTGTGTGTGGCCTGTTATCGCACGGTTTGTAGGAAAGGTTAAATAGCTTGAGTCAAAGGTAGAAACCGGCGTAACAGGAGCTTCCCCACCCACTGTCACCTCGATGGGGAGCTCTTTCTATTTAGGAGGGCAAGTCCAAGGGAGACGTCCCTAAGTCAATCTGGAT
>JASDQU010101376.1:421946-444753 GCA_032191745.1 Picea mariana
TGGAAATGTCCTTCCATATCATAAATGGTATCCTCATTCGAACCAATCACATCCCACTTACGTCTTCCAACATGTATGAACTCATCAATATTATCAACAATGTTACCACCTTTATCATAACATGAAGGATTTAATGCATCAGAGGGCTCCTCTATTACTTCTTCACTTTCCAAATTACAAAACAAAGCATCATCAAAATCTTGGAAAGGGAAATAACTTACCATGTTCACTTTTTGTTGTGCAGGAGCATCGATGGCTTGGATAGCTTCATCAAATGGAAGAGGGTCTAGTACATCATCACCAAGACTCATCTCTTCATCTTCATTAGTAAAGAAGGAACTAGCTCTTCCAAGGGTTCCTTTACTTCTTCACCTTCTGAATCATAGAACAAAGTGTCATCAATAAATTGGAAAGGAAAATGACTCACTTCATTCTCTTCATCTTGTGCAGGAGAGATAGGATCTTAGAGAGCTTTATCGAACGGAGGAGCGGTTACTAGTGCTTCATCCTCATAATTCACTTTTCTAGTTAAATCTTCATTGCATTCTATTGAATCATTGGAAAAATCTTGCTCCTCTTCAAGGGGTTCACAATTTTCTTCCTAAATTTCTCCTTCTATATCAAAGGGTTCTTGGTATTGAGTATTGTACACATCCCTGAGATCTTCCATAATCTCAGTGGTGAATCCTTCATTCTCTAGGGCTACTGCGAGATTCTTAAGGGCATCTTCATATGCCAAGCATTGTGGTTTCACAAACTTAATAAACCTACTGATGAGATCTACGAAAGATGATATACCCCTGTCTTCGCAACAACTCTTAAACCAGTCTTGCAAAAAAGATGGCAGAGAAAGTATGAATAATTTTACCAGAACATCCTCCCCTTCCAATTCTATCTCACTTACATACTTCAAGAATTCTATAATATGAGAAATTGGGAGGCATCCAAATCTTGGAGAGTTGTTTAACCATTTTGTATCAAAATAATTCGGGTATCCTTGAAAACTTTTGAAATTAATAGTCGGATACACTTGTTCCTAGGACGCCATGATCCCATAACTTGGAAATATCACAGAATTGAGAGTAAGGTAGCACCTTGGAAAAGGTCAGTGGAGTCGCCAGATAATTTTCTTCAAACTATCAAAGGGATGAGGGGATCACCCTTAGTGGAGTCGCCAGGTAAACTTTGTAAAATAAAGGATTTTGAGGAAAGGCTTAACGAAAAGTGTCGTCTTTGAGGAGAATTGACTCAGTGTTCCCCAACAACGACACCAAAATGTTATTGCACAATTTGTACTTGCCCAAAAGAAAAAGGAAAGTGGACGGTAAATTGACGTAACAGGAGGTTGTCCTATCATTGTCACCTAAATAAGACACCTCATTCTCTTTAGGGATGAAAGCCCAGGGGAGACGTCCCCAGTAACCTGGGGGTTTGAGAAGGCAAAAGTAATGGTATTAAGGAAAGTTGTCCCCTCTCACAAGTCGCACTGATCAAAAAGTCCCAAAGGTTTGATAATATGCAACAAAGATATGCTTAAGTGTACCTGCCCAAGACAAGACAACAAGAAAACACTATTTTGCAAGTAACTATTGATGTTAGTGCTTCGTAAAACCTTGGACTTTTCAATAAAAGCAATAAGTTGATATAAGATGAAGCAAACAAAAATTTATAAAAGCAATGTATATATGATGATAGCTTCACAATTTATGCCTTAAACAAGCTTCAAAATGACCCTAAATGGTAACCTAACAATAGCAAAATGCTAGCACCTGTCAGAAGCTAATAAGGCAATGTAAAAATCAACTTTAATAATTGCTTTTAGGAGTTTTTACTGCTGCAATATATGGTTGTAGCTTACTTGTCTAACAACAGCAAGTATGTTAGTAAATTAGTCTAATCTAGGGTTAGGAATAGTTAGTAAATAGCTTGAGGTAAATGGTTTGGGGGTTGTTTTGATCAATCAACCAAGTATGAGGCAATAACTAGTGTCTTTAGGGCTAATAGAGTCACTTTTTGCAGCAGCAATCTTGAAGGAAATAAATGATAATGTGTGAACTAGAGACAAGAGGGACAATGATTGAGGTGTTGGTAACCCAAGGCCTCAATCACCAAACCCTAGAAGGAAAACGGCTACTAGGAAGTAGGTAACCCTAGGCCCTAGCAGTTTTTCTTCTTCTTTAGCTCAAGTTTGAGATAAATAAAAGCTTGTTGAAGCAAAGGTGTTAGAGTGCTACAATGGTAGGGCTCTAGCACATGCTTCAATGGATAGGTGTTCTAGAAAAATATAGTAGGTGGATAGCTATTGAGATAAGGACAATAACATGTCCTTAATCTTCTAGGGTTTTATACTAGCAATTTCATGATCTTAGTAAATGTAAAGTAAAGATACTATAACCATTCAAAAGAAAGAAGAATTGCAAAATTTCACTTACATTCACCAAGAATAATCTAGCAAATGCCCTAGTTGAACACTTTCCACCAAGAAAATGCCAAAAAACACCAAGATAAGCCTCCTCCAAGAGTTGCGCACCACTTAATTTCAGCCAATAAGCCTTAAAGAGGTCGAATTTCACCCTCACTTGTGTGAGTCAAATAATGATGAATAAAATTGAGAGTTAGATCTCTTATTTATACAATACAAATGACCTTTAATTACATTTTAGGTAAAAAAAGGCCAACATGGCCAATTTACATGAAAAATCCATTTTTACATAAAATTGACAAGTAAAATGCTAAATTCATCTTTTTAGGGTGACATCATGCCCCTCCTAGGGTGACGTTAGCCTCCCTCCTGGAACGCTAGGCCTCCAAAGTGAAACATTGGGGCTCAAAACCCCTCAGGACTGCCACACGTGCCAACCAAAGCCTTCTTCATGCTGGATACCTCAACTGTATGACGTCAAGGCTCTGAATGATGACGTCAGGGGCCTTCAAGGGCCAACGTCATGGTGGGAGGGAAAGACCCCCCTGGGTCCAGGCCTGCCAAAGTGTCTATGGTGGAACGTCCTCCTTTTTCTCTGGTGCAAGCCTCCGGTATCTCTCTGCCCCTAGCTAGGGTCTCAGCATCCATCTGGTGGGATTTTAGCCCTATGGAGGTCCAAGTTAATCATCTCCCCACATGTACCTGTCCGTCGGGCATGGTCTTGCATCAACAACAAGTATGCCCTCCATGGGCTCATAAGTCCCAAGGATCATAGCAATGTCAATCACATCTAATAATCAATTTACCCAAACATGCGCATAAAACCCCCCTTTTCCCAGACAAGTGCTCAAAGACGTTATGATATTCTACAAGTTAGGTTTGGAAAGGGTTTCAAGACGTCCTATTGGGCTAAATCTCCTTAGGTGTGGGGTGTTTCCAGGTGAAGACCAATCTAGGTCATGTAAGTGCATGAGATGGTGTTGGGGATGTTTGGGCAAGGGGTGCAGTGATGGCAGGGAAATGTAGGTCTTACCTGTGGGTGCCTCTGAAGAGGGTGAACTACACCTTGTCATGGATGCAATTGTTTCCTAGCCCATTCAATGCCTTTTTACTCTTTGTCTTATTGCTTTTTCTTTCAAGAGAATAGTTGGGGGACACTGCCCTGGCATGGTGACCAGTGGTGACAGCGTTGCCCACAAGCATTTCACGGAGATGAGAAGGTTGGCTCGTGATGAAATCCCCTTGCTCTTGGCTATGCCACCAAGGGCCACTACCCTGTTTGGTGACCAGATGAATAGTAGTGTCTTATCGCTACATGCCCATGGACCTAATAGGCTGGCTCATGATGAGACCCCCTATCCACCAACTAGGTCTTGAGTTTTATTATATTTTATGGGTCCCTACCCTTTTCTTGCTAAGAAGCCTTTTATTGCTTTCTCGGGGATCCCTGGGCGAAGCATCTCAAGGTTTGATCTTTGGCTTTTAAATTTTTCCAGCTACTTTTACCCTCTGGGCCTTTAGCCCTTTCTTCCCACAAGGCAAGGTACAACCCTTACTAGCTTCGAAAACCCAATGCCTGAACCAATGCAGGGTATAGATGAGAGGGAAGATGATGAAAAGTGATAAGTATGGAAGGAGTGGACAATGACTCTTGATAAGCCCACCCAGTGGCAACTCACTCCTAAGGGAACCAACTTGCTAGGGCATTCTCTCATCCCCCCCAGGTATGGACAAGTTAAAAGGCATAATGTCCAAGCAAACGTCATGAAGCAAAAGAGAATTAAATGCACATATTCAAATGCTTTGAGAATCAAAGTGACACATACCATGATACCCGGACTCATTACCTCATGGAGCAAGACGCACTACTACTTCAGAACCAGGCCGATGGGATGGATGTTGCTACTGTTGATAGATGGGAGGCGCTGAAGAAAGGACGGGCCCTCCAGGGCCAAGCTCAAGTCAATATGGCTCTCCGTACTCCATGTCTAGGACTTGTGGGCCTCAAGACATACTCTCCTCAGTTATCCCTAGGAAAACTCTGATTTTTTTTTCTTCAATTTTTTTATAAAATACACATATTTTTGTTCTCTTGAGATATGGTACAGTCTTTCTTTCAATTTTCTTGCAGCGGAACAATTTTTAACTTTAAATGGCCAAAGGCCAAGTTTTCAGTCAAAGACTAGAAGTTCTAAGAATTCTGACTATATAGGGTCAAGGGCCTGACCTGGTCAATGACCAGGAATCAAAGAAACTCTGATCGATAATGTGTGGCCAATGGCCGGGATCAACAACGAGGCTCCAATACCACTGTGATAAACAAACTTGTTTGACAATTATAAAATATCCAATTTAAGTAGAATAGAATAAGGTAATCCATTTAGGATAAAATAATATTATATTGAGTAAAATGTGTAAGAATGAGATGATTGATTACAATGACAATGAGGGCCATAAATATCCACGTAGGGGTGCCCTTTCATTAATAGACATGTCTTTTGGATAAGACATGTCTTTTCATTATGGTGTATTAATTATTATTATTTAATGATTATTTATTTATATCTATATATTTTATATATTTATTTTCGTTACAATTTTCTCTTGTTGATTGAAATTTGCAGTGGCATCTTCATCCAAGATAATGGAAATAAAATCCAATGGCAGTGGAATCTTTTGTTTATGTTCATGGAACTTAGACTTTGATTGCTTTCATTAGTTTTCACTGATTTAAAAGTGAAAATCTGCCACTTATAGGGTAACAAAGCTCGCTGTTCTATAACTTTTATTGCATAAACAGGGGGAGACTATCGTGGATTTGTGTTAGTATTGCACTGATTTGTAAATTAAAACATAAATCTGCAATTTGACTCCACTGATTTTAAGGTTTTAGCTGCAAATTTGAAGTATATTACATTGATGCAATTTCACATAAGTACATATAGTTAGCCTTCAAATCTTTCAAGGAGACCTCCCTAAGGTCAGCATGAACCACTCTAGAAGTGAGAGGGAGTGGCTAGTGACAGGGACACCCCCCAGTGGTTATCCGGACACTTTGGATTACATTCTGTCCAAGAAGTTTTCCATGCAATAACATTACCTCATGCTCAAAATTATTACATGTGACCACATATTACATCATCACTCTTAATACACATATATAAGAGAGTAGTCTAAACGTTCTACCTTTTGGCTCTTTTCCGGGGATATTTTCCATTTGATTTTGCCCGAAATCCTGTGAGAAATAGTGGGATCTGCAGATTTGAGTGGCCGAGTTTCTATAATCAGAGTGCCCCAGGGGTTTTTCAGCACATTGAATCCATTTATGCATTCAGAAATGCAATTTAGAATCTAGATAACAGAAAATACTAAATAGCAATTTTGTCCAGATTTACATCACCGGATTCCGGCCAAAAATGTTGATTTTTCAATAAGCTAGGTTAAGCATGAAGTTCATTCCATCTTTAGCATTTTACTTAATCCACAGACAATTTGTTGCAGCAACCAAGATCATAAGAAGAAACATCATGCACAAGTACACAAGAAGTATCATGGGAAACCCTTCTCAACAAGGGAAGAAAACCCAGCCAATCCTTTGCTATATTCTTCAAGAGAAAGACCTCCACCACCATAAACAACTAGCACACAAAAGGGTGCTTCACAAACCCTAGAAGACTAACGCCCAAGAGAGGTGCGCACTTTTCTCAAGAACAAGTGTTTGCTGAAATTTCCAAACTCACACTTGTTTTATGATTCCTCAATGGGGAATTTTACCTTTATTTATATTAGACTGAACCTGTCAACAGTAGTGTCTATTGGCACAACAGGGCCGACCTCAATAACTTATAATATAATTAATAATTACCATATTAATTATCTTTTACATTAATTATCTTTCACTTTATGGTGGGGCCGACCTGTACCCTTTACATCACAAATAGGGTTGCAGGAAGTCTGACTCTTGAACAATATAGCAAGGGATCGCATACACCCACTAGTGCTCAGCCACTAGGGGCACATCCATCTGTGCTCAGCCACAAGGATGCCCACATCTCTATCTCACTGCGTTTCACAGGAGAACCACACTCACTAGTGCTCAGCCACTAGGATCACGTTCACCTGTGCTCAGCCACATGCACGTCCAACTCAGCAGATCTTCTTTCTCACTATGTTACACAAGAGAATCATCTGGAGTACATCATCTCAACTCTCTTCTCAGAGGAGGCTAATACATTGTTTCATCTTTGTCTCAGAACGATGCACCCAACTCATGGGCTTTTCCACACGTTCACCTGTGCTCAGCCACATGCACGTCCAACTCAGTAGATCTCCTTTCTCACTGCGTTACATAGGAGAATCATCTGAAGTATCATCTCAACTCTCTGCACAGAGGAGGTCAGCACAATGTTCCACTTCTATCTCAGATAGGAACCACATACCCATCTCATGGACTCTCTCTCAGGTCAACTCAATCAGTCTGTGTCCTGGAGGATGCCTCACACAACTGTAATCATCAACAAAAAAAAACAAAAGGTAGAACGTTTATCCAACGCCATATATAAGTATATTACTTATATTATTCACAATGTTCAGGCTAACAGTAATTATGGGCCTCCAGGGACATAGGCTACACGAGAATGTCCATATAATTTCATAACTGTGTTTCTTGCTGTGACTTAATCAAAGCTAATGTCCATATAATTTCATAACTGTGTTTCTTTCTGCGACTTAATCAAAGCTAATGAGATAGCAAATACTTGTATCAAAGGTCTCAAATATCTCATGCATTTTTGCAGGGGTAAATAGAATCTTAATTTTAATTATATCCCTCTTATAAATATCTTTCAGAATTTTACTGTGTACTTCAATGCAAAATAGTAAAGGAAACTCACCCCATTCAGGTGGGAAGACATCATTAGGTGACTTATTATCTGTAAATTCTACTCCCATGATCAGTCCTGTTCCACGTATCTGCATTTTAAAACGAAAGATTAAAGTTAGCCATTCTAAAGGGCATCTGACACAAGTTTGCTAGTTTTTCTTAATATTAAGGTACAGTCCCTGCTCAATCTTTTTTAGCAAATCCATAATGCCACTACTTACAAACTACTCTAGTTTCTCATATCAGAATACCCAAAACAATTCTGTGAGAAAAATGCATTTTTTAATATACCTCTCCAATAATGGGGCTCTTGGCCAATTCCCTCATGCCATCTTGGAATAGAGGGGAAATGTTCTGAACATGCTCAACAAGATTTCTTTCCCTACAATCATCTCAAGCAATGAACAGTTTAGAAACACAATAAAAACTTTAGAAACGCTTTCCCTAAACTCAATGTTATAAAGTAAATGGTAATAAAAAATCTTTTATAGAAAATTTACTCAATTACCACCCTTCATTACCAATATTACCCATAAAACCAACAAGTTCAAGTGCATAAAAGCAAAACATAATGTTATATTATCTTTCTGAGAAGTTGGCTGAGACATAAATGGTCCTATAGTGGTATATCCCTATGACTATAGTGGTATATCCCTATGATGGGATCTCATTCCACATTAACACTCTCTTTCCCTCTATAGAGATTAGTGGCAATGCAAAGAAGACAAATAGATGCTTGCGAGATGCAAGCAGTTGTTCAGTGTCTACAGGTAGGCATGATATAATGTACATGTAGGCATCTCAATTTTACACGAGTACTAGTTTATACAAATAGGTAAGAATGCCTCCTCTCTTTGTTGTGCAATTGCATAGCCTACTATAAGGAAACAAGAAAGGACCTGTAAAAATACTGTAGCAAATCATGTTACTTCACACTCCCATGTGTGAACCTCAAAGATAGAGGAGAGCTATATAACTGCTAAAATATTTTGTAAAGTTTTCATCTATGGGTACTTTGTATACAAGGATTGCAGCTATTCTTTTACTTGATGTAACAGGCAGCAGAACTGATGTGTGCTCACACAGCTGAAACATGGAAAAGAATGAATGCTCAAAAACAAGAAAATGAGATCACACAAGCAAAAGAGGGAGAATTGTATGCTGTCTGTACAATCTGTATAATCTATATTGCAGTATATGCATATATAATAAAGTACAATTGGTAGCTTTTCTAAACTAGCATACCCCCAAAGCGAAGGACGGAAAATGCAGAAGGAAATCTGGGTGGATAAGCTACACAAAGATAGGAAGGACCCTTTTGGGGGATGGACCATGAATAGGAAATGGAGTATCTGTTCACCAGGATCCATGTGTTTGTTATTCATAGTATGTGGACCATAGTCACGTATTAGTGCTGGATGTATGGTGGGAGTATGTGATGGAAGAGGTCAAGAGATACCTTTTCACCATCAAATCAATCACAAGTTGATGAGAGTTGGGGTTTCCAATGGACGTCTGGCAATAAACCCATGCCACATGTATTAAAAATTTGGGAGATATGTATCCTCCACACATTCTGTTCACCTCCTAGATGAGGTTGTCACATGTAGACAAAGGGATATATTTTGTATAGGTATATTTTACCTTGAAATAGAGCAAACACTTTGTACAACTCTATTCCATGCACAACACCCTCTGGCCCTTCGCCAATTCATGCCTCCCCACAATTTGTTCACTAAGACAATAGTAGGATAACGATCATTGCACTGTATGGTAGTGATCATTAGCTATTCTCAATATCCACTACTAACTCTTGATGATTTCCATCCTTGGCTCACACGTTTGATTCTTTGAAAGGTTTTGATTAATGTTGGTCATTTAATGTAGTCTTAATATTTGTGCATTGTTATCATCTCAAGCATTAATCTTATCCCCCTTCACTTCAAATCCGGAAGAGGTTCCGTGAAATCAGTGTTAGTGGAGGGTAACATGATTTTCAATGCGAATCAAGATCAGAAAATCAAAGTGCAATATCGTTTTGTAAAACATTCATCTTGTCACAAGTTGATAGCCATTCTATCAACTAAGATGGATTGTCTCTCGAATTCAATCTTTCAACACAACAATGTTGGACTTCACCAACAACATAGGAGTCCGAGGATAAACCGAGTGGATTTTATATCGTCTCTAACAATTAGTCTGAAGCTAAATTTTCCCTACTCGGTGTCATGGAATAAGATTGTTGAAGTTCGAAGACTGACATATTTCAAGGGCTTGGAATCAATTTATGCTCATCCATTGTCTCGATTTCTACCACACCTCAAAGTTTGATATGAAATAATATTTGAAAAAGTCCTTCTCTATTTTTTTCTTTGGTATTTAGTGTTAGATTTTGGGTTACTCTAAAAGTACTTACACCATGTTTGGGGGTGCTTCATGAGAGATGGCGTACATGGTGTATGTTCAGCCCCTAGATGGTCCAGGATGGATTGTAGCATGAGAGATGGTCCGTGATGGATATGTCCAGTTGTGATAGCTTGCTTAGTGGATGCTTGACCTCAATTGATTGCAGGCTTGGTGTTCTTCCCTTGGGCATTGAAGATCTTTTGGTAGCTTGGTGGATGCCCTTCCTTGAGATCTCATGGAGGAGCCACTTGTTTAGAGAGCACCCTACAGGGGATGTGGAGCGTTCTACATCATGCAAGAGTGCTTCAACTAGTTGACATGTGGCAGCTTGGTTTTTTGTTTAGAGGATTAGAGATGGCTCAGGGACGCCTAGGGCTTCAACAATGTTCTTGTAGGGGATAGCTAACCCAATGGAGTACATTGTTTTGGAGGATAGATGGAGTTAGTGGAGGCTCATGATCGAGTGGTGTGGATTTGCCTTAGCTACATCACTTGAAGTCATTATTGTACACAACATCACCATTGGAGCATGACACTTGTACTCTATAGTGGACGTCTCACTTGTGTAGCCTACAAGGGCTTATGTAGGTTGCTTGTAAGGGGTTAGGCCCACATAGTATTGTTGGTCTTCATTATCTCTCATATAAATAGAGGACGGAAAGAATATTTCCATTAATCATCATTTTGTATCTTTAGCTTTATATTTGTCTTCTTAGAGAGATTTGCTAGGGTTTATGAGTTCATGAGGAAACCATAAGACAAGCTATGGAAGGGAAAGAAGATGTCTTAGTTTGGAGTTTTCTCTTGTGACTAGGGTTTTCTCTTGTGGAGGAGACATTAGAGATGATGATGAATCATATTGATTCACTTACTTGTATTCACTCGTGTGATGGGATGTAACTAAGAGAAGAGAGTGCACACTTCATCTATCTCTCTCTTAAGAAATGCTCCACCAAGTTTCAAAGCCGAGAGAGCACGAGAGTGGGGAGAGGCACGTCGGGGACGTGTGGGAGCACTCCAAATTTTAGAGAAATTCAGGGGGGGAAGGGGGGGTGTCAGGGTCCCTGTCTCTAAAATTATAAAAATAAAAATAATAATGATAAAATCCCAATAATAACAATTCATCCCATGTATATTCGTCATTGTGCAATCCAATGGAAATGCTATAATCCTGCCAATCCTAAAATCCTGAAAATTGTCAAGTCTGCTAAATTCTAATTGGGATATGAAATTCTACTTTCTCCATATGAAGTCTGATGAGGTTGGAACCACTCTCAAACGTCTTGAAACAATTAATGGTAATGTTAAAAATTTAGGTAAAAGGATAAAAAAGGTAAGATAAAGGAGAATGTCAACTTTTAAGTCTTCACTTGTACTTATTTTAATATTACCATTAATTACCAAGGTCACAAACTCCTCGAAGCTCTATCCCCTATCTTTGTTATGTCTTAAAAGGTGGTTGGACAAAAAATTGAGGGTGGAGGGGTGCCCACACGTCCCTCTTTTTTGGTGGGTTGCCCAGACATCCCCCTTTTGGGGAAATGCATCCCCCACATCGTGGAAACATTTCCCCATGTGTTTCCTTGAGTATATTTGCAAAACCGTGCCACTTATATTCGATCACAAGTGGCAAACTCTTCATTAGCGGAAAGAAATTGGAGCACCCATGGTTTCATTCATTCTGTAAAGCGCAACTAGTTGGGATCACAAAAGGTTGAGGATCTTGTATTTGTGCATTCAAACCTATGCCTTATGTCTCATAGGGGTGTAGAATATACAATTGGGCCTCATAGAGACTGGGATGTGGATGCAGAATGCCTAGACTTGGGACTCTCCCTTGCTGCTCTTGATATTGGCGGTGATGCAACTAGAAGTGGAGTTGTCTCTTCTTCCAATCCACACTCTAGTTCTATTGAATAAGCATCTTATTATATTTTTGTTGATGAGGATAAGGATGAGAATGAGATGGATATGTAATTGTACTTGTCTTGATCTCATGTTTTATTTCATTTTCAGCACATATAGCCTCATGTATAAAGGCTGATTTTTTATGTATAGCCTTAGTTATAAAGGCTAATTCTGGATTTTGCATCATGTAATCATGTATGGGAGTTAATATAGACACAATTTTCCTTCTAAAATGTCATTTATGTGTATCATTCTTATTTTCTTGCAAGATAATGTGTTATTATATATATAATTTTTATATTGTATTGTATTTTGGGGGGGTGACGTTTCTAGGTGTTCTTGTTTCAAAAACTTGTAGACGTTTTCACGTTTCCTGCAACTTAGATTATAGAGGTATGAACAAACAACAGTTTTGAAGACATTTTGAAGAGTCACCTGGCAACTACATTCGTATGAAGAGAGGTATGATTGTAATATGTTTTCAAATTTTCATATCAGTATTTCATTTTGAAGATTTACAAGTGAAGAAATATCATTAATCCGAGAAATGTTGGAGGCCCGATTGTTTGGTCCTTTAGACTTCTCGAGCATTCTAGGATATTCGAATAAACTCCCTACTCCGGGATGGAGCAAGTATATCTCGAATTTCTATGGATACAATGGCTCAGCTACACTACATGTTACATCTTTCATGGAATTTGTTTCAGATCTTAATGTTGTCCATGCGGATGACATGATAAAAATGTTTGTACATGTCTTGGAAGATGAATGGTTTAAAAGTTGTGGTTGAAAGGAAATATCTTCATTTGCATGTTTCATCAAAGTGTTCAACAAGTATTGGGATCCTAGTTATGAAGAAGAAAAATGTGTTCAGGATTGTCTTATTAATGAAACTCATGTGCAGTATACGACTAATGCTTTCCATGAAAATGGATGGGAGACAAAGGATTTAATGCTTGTCTTTCATAGCAAATCAAAGACAAAGTTGAAGCATCAAAGGCCATTGCTGCTGTTATGGAAGAAAAATGTCGTGGATCAATTCATGAGTGGCATGGAGAAGACTATCAAGAAGATTGCATAGTAGAGGATCAGCCCTCTCTTTCATCAAAAGAGCCATTAATACATGATATTCCAGATCCGGATGACAAGTGTGGTGAAGATTCTACTGAAAATGATGTACTCCCTCTTGTTCTAGAAAAGGCATCTTGTGATGTTAATATACACTTGCATGAAGAGAACATTCTAGCAGCCACCATAATCTCCGATGTTGACAAGGGTTTGGTAAGTCATGTTGATATTCCTTTTCAAATCTATGAATATGATGACTCTTTTGATGTTTTTGAGAGAATGGCTCTTATGTCAAAACCCTTGGTTGATGAAGAAATTTCAGATGCTTTCGATGTTTCATGTGAAGAAAAAGGTGGCAGCAAGGATCATGATGGTATAGGCCAATGTTGAAAATATCATTTCAGGGAATATATCACTGATAGTCCGAAAATAAACTTATCAGAAATACCAGGGAAAATATTGGAAGTTATCAGCAAATATCAGAAAGCATAAAATTGGATCTGAAAAACTCCGAAAATATCTAAAACATGGGCAACTTGAAAAACTGAGAAAAAATTGGAAATATCAGGAGAAATTGAAGATATTTGCAACACTTATATAGATAAATTTTACTTGATTGAGAGCGGCAAATGGGAGGTTGATTGTTGGTTCATCTATGGAGATCCCATTTATGACACTATAGTGAGAACTTGATGGCTAAAGACAGATTTGCATCTTAATTTTCCAATGAGCCTCAAGTACAAACTCATGATTCCTGTAAACAACAATATAGAGTTTGTTTCCCTTCGTTTTGGAGAGCCAGAAGTAAAGGATGCTGTGGTCTGTTGTGCAATTTCTACTTTCAATGATCCACATCCAATTTCAGTAGGGGTACAAAATGGTTGTATCATGAGGAGCAGTGTCATCATGGGATGGTGGTACCTGGAGGGAAAGAATGGCAAGCTGAGCAAATTCAGCCATTGACACGTTCAACTAGTGCTCTTATTATGGATCAAACACATGTAAAATTAGCAATAGAGTACATTTTTTGGGCAGCCACATTTTGGGCCATCAGCATAGTGATCTTTTGATGCAATGTATGGACAACAAACCCTAAGGTGCAATCTGGTATGTTTTTTAGATCTGATTTATCTATACCCTTGACATGTCGAGGTGTTCTTGATGGAAGAGAAATAGGGCAGCTTGTTTGCAGATTTGTTTTGGAGCTGCCAAACATTCCCTTGTTGCGTAATGCTATACCAGAGGGATTTTATAGCAGCAAGGGAGCAAAATAATGGGACACTTTGATTCATCCATGGGTGGATGTTTTGACATTATGTGCAGGATCTAGGGATCGCTGGTTGCTTGATGGTGGGCTGTTCCATTCATATTCTGAAAATATTTATGTCAGCCCTATCCAACAATGGATGGACCATGTATGCAGCAATACAAATCAGCCAGGGTGTGATCTTGGTGCTTCCTTATATCATCAAGGGTCAAACATATTGTTTAGCACCACAATATCAAAGATTCCAGCAGGCGTTTGGAGGCAGTTGAATGTGTACTTGTTTTGGTTCATCACCAAACACAAGGGTAGATTTCAAGTGATGGATGAAATGATTAGGCGGCTTCACTGATTATTTGGCTTTACTTAGCAGTATTTTCCTCTTGTAGAGTAGGGTAGGAGGAACAATCTTGAGGTTCACGAGCAATAGATTAGAAACCATTCCTGCTATGTTTTTTCTCTTTGCCATTTTGGTTCGTGCCTTATCTATAGAGCCTCTTGAGAATGAGTAGCTAGTTGTGAACATTCTCAAGAATTTTGTAATAAATCTGAATTCCTCTAATCATATTTTATGTATAGGMAAAAATTGACGAATGTTGGAGAATTTGGAGTTCTCTTGCACCCCATAGGGGAGTGCAAYCCCCAGATGGACCCATTATTGAAGCCTAAAAATATATGGTTCATTTGCATGCTTCAGGGTAGTTATTGGTCATTTTCTACCTTGGGAGGGTTCCAAAGGTCAAGAACATAGTGTCTGGAGTTGTGACCCCTTCAGACATTAGTGGCAGTTGTAAATTGTGAGCRGTACTTTGGAAGACACTTCCCTTGTTTGATCTTATCTCAAGCATCATACTATTCATGGCATTAAGGAAGCTAAAAGAGGAGCCCTGACCCCATTTACATGTCAATTCAGGGAACTTCTACATATTTGGAGGCATATATCACCTTTGAAAAGGTCTTTTGGGGTTGAGGGCACACTGTTCAAAGCATCTTCAACATATTTGGAGGAGAGTTCCTTGCATGAAGAGATGCCATGTTGCATTGTTGACATAGTCAAAACCCTGAATGAGGAGAAAATCACCCAAAAGTGGAGTGCCTAGCATGAGTGTGACATGTCTACTTGGGCGCACTTTCAAACACTAAGAAGTCAAATTCCCCTTTACAAGAGGAGCGTTCAACCTATGAAGGAATCTAGATGCCTCTTAGTAATATTTTAATGGGAAGCAGCTAAAAGGAGAAGCTAGAAATATAGATCCCATTTCATTTGCAAAGGGGGGAATTCAAGTGGAGGAAAGACCCTCTATAGGCCAAGTCCATTGTTTTTTGTAGGCAAGGGAGAAAGGGCTAATGACAGATTTTTGTTCCCATCATCTTCGTCATATTTGTAGGTCAAATTGATAAGTAGGGTGCCATTGTAAATTTATTGGTAATCCTCTTATCCAGAGTTGTTTTCACTCTCTTGTGGGCTGCTTTGGCATTGAGGAAGAGGCTTGGTCGCAACGTATTCAGTCCTCTTTGGTCTCTTGATGTAATCTGATTTTCTAATGAAGAAATTGCTGGCTGTTCATTCATTTTGAAGGCTGTCCCACTATTCTCTTTGCTACAGTTTTTGATGTTTATTGGAGGTGAAGTGGTATCTTTATGAGCATTTCATTCAGTCTTTGCATATTAATTGGATTGATCTTGTTAGTAAGGTACATTGCTAATTGCCTTATTAATGCTCCCCACTCCACTTTGAGCCTCCTTGTCATCTTGCGGCCCCAACTTCATATCCCAAAGGAAAAGGCACTTGACCTCTTGAGTTCCACCTTATTTTGTAAAAACCCAAAAATCTCCATATTCTACTCATCTGATTTTCAGATCTGCATTTAAGGATGGATTAGTGGTTTTATTCAGGGATTACATCCTTCTGCTGGAAAAAACCAATCTAAAGTGAGAGGAACCGTTGTTGTAGTGATAGTAGGCAATGTTCTTAAGTTTCCCAAGGGTTGCACTTTGTTCAAGGACTTGAATATTATCGAAATGCAGGTTTAGGAGTCAAAGCATCTAAAGACAAAGTTTCTTCATCTCAATTTCCTAAAGATGGCACAACTTACTTATCTTCTCTATTTGCAAGATTTGGTGATCTGACATGACCCATAATGAGTGGGAACAAACCCTCAATTAGTCAAGGGAAGTTCTAATGCCATGTGACCAATGGCGTCAAATGTAGTCAAGACACAGAATGAGACCATCTTGTAGTTGCAGAAAATGCTAATAATAAAGGTCAGATTGGGACCAAGGCTCCAAGGGAATGAGACCCAAGTGAGTTGAATGTGTTGTTTATACATGTCAACTTGGACTACCCAACAAAACTTCCTTTTCGAGAGCAGGAGGTGACCAGAGGCATCCAAAGAGTAGCTAAAGGGAGGGAGGCAAAGAAGCATCTAACATCAAGCACTGTCTATGTCCAAAGAGGCCTTGGGAGGCCATTCCCTCTTAAGAGAAAAGGGACAAATAGGCGTATCTCTCTAGTCCAGTAGAAAATCCCCCAAAGTGTGAACTATGTAAAGGAACAATACAAGCCTAAAAATGATCTCAAGGTGTAAAGGATGGGCCCCAAAATAAGACTTGAACAATGGATCATATGTTGGAGCATGATAGATTGGAGTCTCTAAACATGCCTAATCAACTAAAATCAGACTAGGGCCCACAGACTCCAGTGCCATAATTGACTCTTCGTTGGAAAGTCTTGAAAATGCAAATGGAAACACTAGTGCTAAAGCACAAAAAGAGATGCATGCATCTTGCTAAGTCAGGGTTGGGAAGCAAGTCTCTTACTAAATCTATGGCCCATGAATTGGACCCCTGAGTAAGTGTATGTCGTAGTGATCACCACCTCACCCCCTCTAAAAAAACAATTAAAAATTGATTGAGTGTTCTGAGTGGTATTCAATATTGTAACCTTAGTCTTCTTATGGTTGACCACCACTTATTTATCATCAAGAAAACTAACGAGGGAATCCAACTTGCTTTGAAGGCCACTAAGGGAGAAGACGAAGAGCAATGCAATCAAGACATTGTATACAAGGTATCTATCAGTAGCGTGAGTCTTGTCCCTAAGGTGTGCTTTCAACTCAACAATGTAATGTTGGTGAAAGGGAGAAACCCTACCTAACCCCAATTGTACTCTCGATKAAGTAAGAAAGTCCCTAAAATATCAAAGTCATCCTATAAATGTCTCAAAGAACCTCATGATAACAACAATAAGAGACTTGGAGATACCTGTTATCCCCATTTTGTGGGATAACTAAGGAGATTATGTCTCGAGGCCCTTAGGTTGYAGATATGGAGTACYGAGAGACTACATGACCAATAGAGTCCACTTGCACAGATGGAAACCCTTCTCACCACCACAGAGGTCGGGATTTTCAGGATGGCATCCACCACACCCACTGGCTTCCGGAAGGCAATGGGCCTTGCTCCATGAGGTACAAGTCAGGTATTATGGTGAGTGTCATTTCAATATTTGAGSCATTTTGAGTATGTTGTATCTTAGACTACTTTAGATTTCATGACATATGCTTGGACATTATGCCTTTTGCCCCGTTTCACCTTGGTGGTTGACATTGTGCCCAAGTAAGTGGTCTTCCTCGGGAATGGGTTGCTACTAGAAACTCCCTTGAAGAGCCATTGTATCGTTCTCAACCATACTTACCACTTTCCATCACTAAAACCCCCCCCCCACTTCCTTATCTCTTGGGATTTTAGAGTGCATTGATCCAAGAAGGGGTTATCCCTCATTCTATGGGAAAAAGGGGTTGAAGGCCCAGAGGGATTGTTGTTGGTTAAAAAGATAAAATCCTATATATAAACCTTCCAGATGCTTCGCCCAGGGATCCCCCGAGAAAGCAATGAAATGCTTCTCTATAAGAAAAGGGGGACCCACAAGAATAAATGATTATGAATGCTTAGCGAGTTAGTTGGAGGATAGGAGGTCTCATCACGAGTCGGGCTATCATGATCATGGATATCTAGTGGTATGACATTACCATCATATGATCACCAAGCCATGGTAATGGCTCTCAATTGCATGGCTAAGAGAAAGGGCGTCACATCACGAGCCAACCTTTTCATTTCCGCAAGGTATTCGTGACTGACACTGTCATTATCTGGACACCATGCCAGGACAATGGCCTTCAACTCGTCCTTTAAAACATGAAAAAAACAAAGAATGGAAAGAGGATGGGCTTGAAAAAAGTGCATTGCAAACGAAGGTGCCACACACCCTCTACAAAGGCACCCATGAATGGGACACTACAATCCCTTGTATGTCATGAACCCCATGCCCATTGAGTCTTGATCCTTAACCACTTCATCCACTTTACATGGCTTAGAGAGGGATCACTTGGGAAACACTCCTTGACATAGGAAAGATCTACCCAATAGGACACCTCGTCAACCCTCCCATATCCAAGCCTGGCAAGACGCATAATGGCTTTGAGCACTTACTTGTTTGACCAGGTAATCTTTGATGCACATGCTTAGGTGGCTCATTTATTGATTTGATTTACTCACCATGATATTATGACTTAAGATCCTTGGAGGGCATGCTTATTTGTCTTTGCGGGACCTAGTTGGTGGACAATTTTGTAAGAACAAGCCTATCTTGGGCTTCCATGGGGTTGAAGCCCATATGTTGGATGCCAAAGGCCCACATGTCGGATGACGGAGACGAACCTTTGGAGGCCTATAAGACAACCTAGAAGACATGACCTAGCTCTCACATGCCAAACGTTTTGCCTAGGAGAAGCAAAACAAGAAAAATGTCATCTTTAGAGGCATGACGTCACCTAGAAGGGCTAGGGTTTGGTGGTGAAGTTATCACTCATTGACACATGGATGTTTTGAGGAGAATGAGGCCTTGACCATGAGGAGATCGCCTAGATGATTGATATGTGGCCTTTGGCGGCCTAATGATGCTTCTCCAACACCAACGACTTGCTCCTAGTGTCAAAACGTCCCCTAAAGAGGTGACGTCACCTTANCAAAGGCCCACATGTCGGATGACGGAGACGAACCTTTGGAGGCCTATAAGACAACCTAGAAGACATGACCTAGCCCTCACATGCCAAACGTTTTGCCTAGGAGAAGCAAAACAAGAAAAATGTCATCTTTAGAGGCATGACGTCACCTAGAAGGGCTAGGGTTTGGTGGTGAAGTTATCACTCATTGACACATGGATGTTTTGAGGAGAATGAGGCCTTGACCATGGGGAGATCGCCTAGATGATTGATATGTGGCCTTTGGCGGCCTAATGATGCTTCTCCAACACCAACGACTTGCTCCTAGTGTCAAAACGTCCCCTAAAGAGGTGACGTCACCTTAAGTTAGGGTTTCTTTTTGTGTAAAAGTGAATTTAAAGATGAATTGTTTAATATTATTTGTGTAAAGGGGAAATATTAGGGTTGTTGACCCCTAATCTTGTGGTTTACCCTAAAATTATGTGGACAAACTATGTTAGTGACATTTTGTATAAATAGAGATCATAAGATCTCATTTTGAATAATAACTCTCCCTTTTGTGAGAGGATACTTGGACTGAAATATTCATTATCTTTGGCTATTTTCTCTCTTGTGCTCTTGTGTATGGCTACTTTCGTGATTATTGGTTGGTGGAAGTGGTGCGCTAGCCTTGGAAGGCTCTTCTTTTGCTATTGTTGTGGTTTGTCTTAGCATTATTCCTTGAATTGGTAAGGCTTTTACTTTGTGCTATCATTTGTTATTCAAGACAAGGTTATTTTGCTAGAGTTAAGTGGGAAGTATAAGGGCATACACCCCCACCTTAGCCTCCATCATTTTATGTATAAGTATTGTTGATTTAATAAGGGTTTACTAAGAGAAGTATAAGTGCATACACCCTCTTAGTCTAAAACCCTAGCTAGAGATACTTGTCTTTGGGAGTGTTATCCACCAACTTGCACTAGGATGGACTTGCAGTTGAGTTGCCAAAGATTGAACAATCACTTGTTCAAAATTCAGAGTTCAGAAGTCCAGCAGGCTAATATGGTCCTTTTTCAACTTTTTGCCACATTTACATACTCTACGGCGAATTGTAATAAGAGGTGTTGCACAATGAAATTTGTAAAAGGTTTAGCCACCTAAGACTTAGACATGAGTTGTTACTCTGGAGTGTTTTTTTTACTTGTTAATTATATTATGTTGTCCAAGCAATTTATAATTTCCGATTGTTTTCACTCAATTTCTCCAAAGTTGGAGTATATACTCATGGTTAGGCCTTAGCATAGTCATCTAAGTCTAGTGTCTAATGTATATTACCATGCTAAACATCCTCCTAGAGTTTTATGGAAATGTGCTAAGTCCCCCTTAGGATTTTTTAATTTTTTAGTTAATATTTTTTTTTTCGTAAAACGGATTTTTTAATTGGAATTTGAAGTTGTTTTAAAAAAGTGGTACTAGGAGGCTTCATATGCCTTGTGGGTGGTCATTTTTTAACCTAGAACACCCACTTTACCTAAGTATCCACTTTTGTGAGTGAAATTAGTGATTTTAATCCTAAAAAATCAAGTTTACTCACAAAACCCAAAAAAGACATAGAAAATCAGAACTGCTAAATTTAGCAAAGTTGTTGAAAACATGTTTGGACATGTTTTTATTTTAAAAAAGGCAAAGAAGGTATGTGGAAGCAAAAGAGAAGCATCTAGGGATGATTTGTTTGGTTAGAAGATTCACCTAAGTGGCAACCATCATGATTTAAGCATATGGTCAAAGGGAGGTGCGCCCCTCTTGGAGTAGGTGGCACACTCTATGTTGATGAATGCAGCTATGTGAGACATTCTCCAGCTTACAAACCTATGAGGTGTGGATCATTGCAACTATGTGAAGTCTTTCTCTCAGCTTACAAACTTGAGAGAAAGCCCCTAAGAAGGGTACGTGGTTCCTTCTTGAGACAGAGCTAGGAACGTAGAGATGACCTCCTCCATTCACAAAGTGCGAAGAACTCCAGATGATTATCCAGTGGGAAAGGCGATCTGATGAGTTGGACGTGCCTGTGGCTGAGCACAAGGTGAACGTGTGAAATCCCAAAGTGTTGGGTGCATCATCATGTGAACATAAATGAAGATGATGTGTTAGCCTCCTCTGAGCAGCAGAGTTGACGAGAAAACTCCAAATGATTCTCCTGTGTGAGGCAGTGGGAAAGAAGATCTATACAGTGGATGTGCCTGTGGATGAGCACAGGTGAACGTGTGTAGATCTGGTTCTTCTGTGTAATGCAGTGAGCCAAAGCTATGACATCCCTATGGATGTGCCCCTAGTGGATGAGCACTAGTGGGTGTATCAAATCCTTTGCTACATGTTGTTCAAGAGTCAGACATGCCTGTAACCCTAATTGTTATGTAAAGGGTACAGGTCGACCCCACCTTAATGTAATTAATAATAAATGTAAAAGATAATTAATATGGTTAATATTAATTATAATAATAATAATTATAATTATAAAGTGACTTAGAGAGGTCGGCCCTGTTGAGCCAATAGACGCCTTTGTTGTTTGGACAAGTTTAATATAAGGGATGATTCCCCATTGTGGAATCATATCTTTCTTGTGTGTTTGGAAATTATAGCAAATACATCTACTTGGGAAAAGGTGCGCACCTCTCTTGGGCGCTAGTCTTCTAGGGCTTGAGCACCCTCTTGTGTGCTAGGTCTTTCTTGGTGGTGAAGGTCTTTCTCTTGAAGACTACAGCAAAGGATTTGGCTGGGTTTTCTTCCCTTGTTGAGAAGGGTTTCCCAGGGTACTTCTTGTGTTCTTGTGCATGGTGCTTCTTCTTGTGATCTTGGTTGTTGCAACATTATTGTTTATGGTTAAGTGAAATGCTAAAATGAAATAAACTTCATGCTTAACCTAGCTTATGAAAAATCAACACTCTAGAGTGGGTTGCCAACCTCTTGAGAGGTGGCGCTCCTCCATCTCCTTCCATCCTCACAAGTGGCAAGCTTTTGGAGTGTGGGGAGAGGTGGCAGCCATCCCCTTCACACTTGGCATGCTTTACCTTACACTTGGTGCGCCCCTCTTCTACACTTGGTGCACCCTCCTCTATGGTGCTCTCCTTCCCCTTTGCTATATAATGGAGCTAGTTCTCCCCTTGTAATCAGATTGGTCTACCTAGGAGTTATGTTGGTGTAATATGCTCTCAAGCTATCGTGGAATAAAGATTTGAAGACTTTGGAGATCACTCTTGTTGTCTTGTGCCAATGTGTGGATGCCATTGTTCCATTTCATGTGTTGATGTTATGGTAAACTTTATTTCTTGCAATTTCTTTTTTCATTTGTCCTTGATTAATAAGATCTTAGAAAGCTAGCTTGCATTTCTATATCTTGTTATTTCTAACATATATTGATCTATGATTACATGTTCTTCTAGCTTGATTGACTTGTTTTCTAGATTTTGTATGTAGGAAGTGGATGCATCCACCTTTGACAGAGTTATTTGCAGGATTGTTCTAAGTTTGCAGGGCCTTTGGATTGAAGGAGTGGAGAGCTCTAGCTTGAGGCTCCAACATCTTCAATTTTCTTTTATCTGAGCAACTTCCCTCTACATTGCATCAAGAAGACCCCATAGCCCAAGATTGGTTTCCATCCGGCACTCTTTCTTGCCTTTCTCACATTTTCTCTAAATCTCTTTTGGTTACTAATTTTGCATGCAGTATTTAGATCTAAGTTATATTTTAAATCCTTATTTATCTAATCTAGCATGCAAAAGAAAAGTTTGATCTAGATTACACTTTCATTTCATTATTCTAAGCTAAATCTATCAAGAAACTTTACATTTTTAGCAAGTTTTTCACTTCTAATTTTT
>JASDQU010101376.1:451616-467678 GCA_032191745.1 Picea mariana
AGCTGTGACATTGAGCCAGTATACTACTGTGATGTGCCAGCCTAGTGTTGTGATGAGGTATCATTTTTATTGATACATATTGATGCAGATGATGATGGCATTCTTTCGAGAATGATGATGTTGTCGATGAAGAAAACTTTCGATGACTCGTAAATATGCTAGCCAATGTTTCAAGATGATATTGACGATATTGTCCTTCTGATGCCACTGATGATGCAGACCCTTCTCGCCTGATGCTGATGAAGAATACCCTTCTTGTTAAGGGGGAGTGTTGAAATAATGTAACTGCGAAGAGCATTATTATTATTATTGTTATTTTGTTATTAGGATTAATCCCCATTGTGGATTAATCATGTCGGTAATTATATTAGGACCAAATCCCCTTTTGCAGATTGGTCAACAAACAATTATCATAGGCAGAATAAGAAGTCGGCCCCAACAGTTAACTAAGAGACCCAGAAATATAATAAAGGTGGGTTTACCCACCCAGATTGAGAAGTCGGCCCTGCCAATGAAGAGACACTTCACACGTGCCAAAACTTGTATAAATACAGGAGGCTAGCGCCTCATTTGATCACAACTCACTTGTTCATTCTCTTATGAAGCAAGCTACAATTACCAGTTGGAGAGAGGGAGAAGAGTGGCACATCTTTTGGAGAGGACTATCTGTATTGGTTTGAGTTATCTCTTGAACATTGTATTGGCAATTTATGATAAGGAAGTTTTTGTTGGGTTTTCTTCCCCTAGAGGGTTTCCCAGGATAAATGTTGTGTCTCTTGTAAATGTGTATTTCTTAGTGATCTTGTTCTTATGATGCTCTTATCTATTGAAATGCAAAGAACTATAATAATGGCATAAACATTAACACTCTCCATACTGGATGACTAGTTATCTCCTCATAACATGAAGGCTCAAAATGAATGATGTGGCTCATAGTTGCCGCATAGCATGAATATCTCAAAGGTCTCTTTCTCTCTCGGAAGGTACCACGAGGAGCTGCATGTCTTTCTGCTTCCTGCAGAGTTTGACGAGACCATGTAGGTCTCTTCTGACCTACTACAATATCTTTGGGAACATCAACTGGAGGGGGAGAAGGAACCATCTCTTCTTGTTTCTCACTATCAATATCCATGTGGGATCCTCTATATCTCCTGAAGGCTACCTCCTCCTCAAAGGTAACATCTCTGCTCATCTCAATCTGTCTCTGACCAGGGATGTAGATCTGATATGTCTTTGAAGACTCATTGTACCCCACAAATGTACCCTTTCTGCCTGAAGGGTCTAGCTTGGTCCTTTTTCTCCTTGGGTACATGAATGTATATTGGACACACAAATATCCTAAAGTGTCCAACCTCAAGCTTCACTCATGAATTGTGTTCATACTAGATATTTCATGGTTCCCTCATGGAACACATGTTTAAGAGATATCGAGGTTCCCTCATGGAACTAATGTCTCACAACACATATCAAGGTTTCCTTGTGAAACCAATGTCTTGGTTCCTTCATCTGACCATTCTCACCAATTTCGACCAGATCCTGAAGGCTATCAAATGTGTATCAAATTTGTAGCTCTAGGCAGATAGCAACAATGTTGCAGGCACCTCATCCGAGCAATGTCATATATCCATCTCGAGTGCGCAACGACTTTACATGACTCCCACATCTTCAGTATTCGTGGGACTCTTCAGTAGATGTCATTGTTATCCTCCAAGGTGTGATTCTTCCAGCCATGTTGTCACATGGGCTAGCAACCCTACTTTGACTAATGGAACCACCTAAACCGTGGTGACCTCCACTCAGATCACAAGGGTGTTGTAATCATAATGTTGATCTCGTTCACCACTGGTAGCATATTTTACACAACCTGATTTGACAGTGAGATTTCCACTTGATACATATTTTGGCGCCACATAACAATACTGGTGATCCAACTGTAATAAATCATAGACATTCATGCTTGTTACCACTCTTTCTTCTCCATTGAAGATGAATTTTCTACCTACAGACCCATGTCAACATCACAAACTTCAAGAACCCGATAGCTTCTTCCAACTCGACATGTAGAACTAGCGGAGGCTTGCAATCTCAGCCAATAGATGCTCTCTTGCGCTTCCATTGTTGAACCTGCAAGCTGAATCTCGAGAAGTATAGATCCGAAGAAACCCCATCTCCACTTTCACATTCTCGCGTGGATTCAATGGATTTAACCGCGCAGGGGTCAATATATCAGTTAGATTAGCAAGCCATTCCCCAAGCTTCGTATGAATAACTTATTGCCCAGAATAGTAGAGCTCAGTACGAGGTCAAAATCGATGTGAAGCGCATCGATTAGGGTTTGAAAACTGGAAATGTGGGTCCATTTCTTAGTAGATGGCTTGTACATTTCACCTCATGGATCAATTTGATCACTGCACCCTCCGAACATGTAAATTATTCCATGAACAGTGGCGGCAACAACGCCTCGCCTGGATATATCTCTGGATCATACACGTAGACATTGTTGTGCTCGAATCTGTCTGTTTGACCACCGATGACGTATAGTCTCCTTGATCCATAATGGCTTCTGCATCTTGATCCAAGTGTTGTAGCTAACGCCGACCACTCTTCATCATTGAATCCGCCAACTCCAAATCCTGGTGCCCCAGCTTGCATTGGTATCTGTGTCCCAAAGATACCGAAGAGAGTGTTTGAATTCGTTGAATCCAATGAACTGGTCGTTGAACAAGAAGCAACTTTCTTATAGGATCCTGGGCCCTCCTGTGAGAGAGTTAGCCCAGTCCTGCTCTAATACCATGTTTGTTTTTCTTCATATGAGATATGATCGATATATTATTACAATGATGAGTGTTCCATATATATGGAACATAAGGTGACCATCCATGAAAGGATGCATCCCTTGAATAATCAATAACTATTTATTATTATCATTTACTTATTATATATTATATTTAATAATCAATAATAATTATATTATTAATTATTATCTTTAGAGTATGTCTTCCTGATGTTGTCCAAACATCAACAAAGAATGCATAGGGCATAGGGAAAGGAGCATACATGGATAAAAAAGAGTAGCAACCATGAAATAAAAAACATAAAACCAAAATTTATCTCTGCAAAAATTTAAAAATGGTGTATTCGGGCTTTATATGACTAAAATAGTATTATCTTGGACAAACAATTTTTTTTCGAGTGAAACGAAAAACATTCCCGACTAAAACGAGTGCTCCAGACGCAATGGAATAGTCATCTCATCCTGAAAATGTACGAAAATGGTAAATACTAGAGATATAGAAACACGGTTTCACGATCCCGATCCACAACAAGAGTGAGTCTCCAAATGCGTTTTGATACCATATTCGACAACACAGGTATTACAACAGAGGATGAACACCTTCAATAACCACTCACACAACCAAATCAAATATCAACACACCGATGTTTTGACGTGGTAAAACCCCTATGGGGAAATATCCATGGCCCCAACCAACGTGGCCACTTGGAACAATTTATTAATGCAAAATAAAAATATTATATATAGATTTACAAGAGAGTTTCTCACAATTGATCATTGACAAATGATCCTCCATGTTTTTTAAATAGAGATCATGGACCAATCCAAAGTTAAGCCACAAATCAATGTAGTCGTTAAGATCAAGGATAATATGATCTGTCGGATCACTCTATGTCAGGGGCATATCGTGACCGTCATATTTCCTACCTACAAATGCATACTAATGAAATACACTAAGAAACACATGCTTATCTAATGACACATTAGACCAAGTTGATCTTAACTAAGTGTCTAAATATCCTAATAGTCGACTGTATTGTAGCTTGTATAAGATATGAGAGACAAAATGATTGCTTTGAGAGAAAGGGTGTTACTTCTACTTCTGTTGAAACCTCCATACAAGCTACCTTGAGAAATCAGACTCAAATATTTCAACCTACAACAATACTCTCAAGAGATTGGTGTAATTTATGTGAGGAAAATCATGATGAAAACACTTGTGAGATTAGAAATATTGCAAGAAAACGGATCTTTGGAAAAAGATATGATACTACAATTGTTGCCTTAGATTGGGCTCTTGAAGAGGGTGTAATGATGGTTGATACAAATAATAAATATTATCAAAACAAGAACAAAGGTGGTCCTCCTAAAACCACTTTTTCCCCAAGTACATCCTCTAATCAAACTGATCCTCAAATCACAAGGGGTACTTAGAGTCTCGAGATAATTTCAAACTCATCTTCTTCATCAAAATATAATATCTTGAAACAATTGGCTAACATTAAAAAAAATGCCTCTTTATTGGATATGGTAATTTTTCCTGAACAACAAAAGCATTTGAAATATTTTCTGCAAGGTATGACTTCTATTGTTACCACTTTGACTAAGGAACAAGATAAAAAAGAATTGTATATAAATAAGTTAGGTGTATACAATTCTAGGAACTATGTAAAAAATCCTAATTTTTATGTTTCAGTGAAGATTATGGATAAAATCACACATTGTTGTCTGATTGATAGGGGATTTGGTCCCAATGTTATGTCTAAAATCATTATGGAATAATTAGGTCTTCCATGTACCAATGAAAATTCAAAAAGGATGTTATCATATAATAGTCAATAACATGCTACCATTGGTGAAATTAAATATGTAACTTTGGTGCTGTGTGCACATCCTGAAATCATGACCACCTGCAATATACAAGTCATTGATATGCCAATAAGCAACTACTCTATTATTTTAGGAAATGATTGACACACTTTAACTGGAGGATACATATCACTGGATGGAATACACGTCCCTTCCTAAAAACGGTAAGAATATCATTGTTCTTCAAGAAGGACCAATGTCACCATATATTGAAAGAGTGCATCAACCACATGTAAAATATATTGAAGAAGATATTTGTGTATACTCTATATTTTTAGAAGAAGATAGAAATTATGTTACACACCTTCCTAACCCTAAAGATGGTATGTGCATATGCATTTTGATGGTGCATGTTCTAGTGAAGGAAATGGGGCTACTATAGTACTTTACCCATCTATAGGGAAAATTCATAATGTTTCTTACAAATAGAGTTTACATGTACTAATAACATGACAGAGTTTGAAGCCTTAATACTTGGAATAATTTTTTTTTTTAATCTAGGTTGTTATCTTCTTTCTGTATTTGGGAATTCTGAGCTTATTATCAATTTGGTTAAGATAATTTATACCCCATCCAATGAACTGTTAAAGAGATATACACAAGTGGTTTGGAAGCTGATTTTTAATCTTTTATCTTTCAATATTACTCATATCAAGAGAGATATGAATTCGATGGAAGATAGGTTAGTTGTTTTTACATCCATCCCTACAAGGAAATTGCTCCTTGAGAGACCATATTGTACCTTTATGTCTGTATATCTTCATTTTCCAGACAACATTGAATCCTTGAAAGTTTTTTCTAATGATGAAAGCATATGCTCCTTTTTCACAAAATGAGCCCTTGAAAATGAAAGAGATCATATCATTAAAAGATAACAAATTCCCCAAGGTATTAACCCCTCTGGAAAGCTCATTCTCATCAATTGATGTAAGCAATCAAAAGGAGAGCATAGAGGTGGAATCAAAATGAAAAATAGGAAACATTATTTCTGTGAACATTAGGACTCATGAAGAACTAAAGATTCTAAAAATTAGAGCTCAGTGTTTAGTATTGAAAATGTGTTTTGTTTTGTTACTTTGGACTTGTCAAAATTTTACATAGTATTTGAGCTTACAATTAGAGTCACTTGCAATTTTGCTCATTGTTGGGAGATTTTTCAAATAATACAAGACATTCTTATTGTTGCAAATTGGAATGGTCACCAAAACCAGAACTTTAATGTTTGTTGAATGTTGTGACTATTTCAATCTTTGGAAATTACTAATGAGGAATTTGTTGATAGAAAGTGAAGCTTGAATATGTGGAAGGTAAAATCACAAAAACTACTAGTGGATATGATGGGAACCTATGAACCCGATGTTGTCAACTCATGATTACATCTAAAATTGAAATTATTATAGATAGAGATGATCCTTAAGTTACTATGAGAGCAAACATAAACTGATTCAAGTAGCAATTGACATCCCCTAAATTAACCATTACTAAGGAAGATGTGGTGATGAAATTTGCCAATGTGATTCTCAAATTCATATAAAGAGCTTGTAGTTGTTTTCAGAGCCTAATATGGACTAGAAGGTGCATCCTCTCATTACAAGAACTTGACTAGGAGATTTTGATGCAACAATGGGGCCTATCATGACCTTGTTTTCTATGAGTGGTATGAGAAAGTCTAAGAAAAATGTAGAAAGTTCTTCACAACAATGAATGGAACCAAAATAGAGTCAAGGTAGCAAGTGCATGTCGAAAGGAAAATCTTGGTAATGAAGAGGGAATTTCAAGAAGGATTGTCCCGAGTGGTTTGCGAATACAAGTAAGAGGAAGGATGATGTGAACACCAATCACATGTACTAGTATTATTGAATTGAAAGTAGAAAGAAACTATTTCTCAAAGCATAGGACTTGAACATTGGTGGACTACATGGAGCTAGTACACTTGGATGTTTGAATCTTTTTAAAGGGAGGTGTGATGTATTTTGTTATATTCATTTATGACTTTTCTAGAAAGAGTTCCATGTCTTCTTTGAGACGAAAAGTTAGGAATAGTTAAAGATTTTAAAAAGTTTAACCTTTGTGAAGCAATGATGAATTTCATTCAAAGGTTGCATTGTGACAATGATGGGAGAGTATGTGTCTAAAGCATTTAAAGACTATTGTGCAAAAGCAGCTTAATGGGAATTTTGCCATTTTGAAAATGCATTGTTTTGAGCATTTTGGACTATGTATTGTGCTCACCATTTTAAATTCTAGTTTTGCTTTTCAAAATTTCAAAATTTTTTGATATGTTTTTTGTCATTCCTTTGAAAATTGAAGATATTTTCTCTATGTTCAGTGATTATCATTTTAAATTTGATTTTAGTTTTAATTTTTTATAATGATGAAATAAAGAAAGGTCCTTGATATGTATCATGTTTAATTGTTAAAACTTATCAATAATGTTTTGGGGGAATTTTGAATATTAATTTGGATATCCTTTTAAAATTATTAATTTTCTAAAATATATTTTTTCCATACCCTCAAAAATTGAGGAGAATCTTTACCTATTCTTGGAGCTCGCACCCCCCACCCTCTATTACACTTATATCTAACTTTGGAAAGAGTGTTTTTTGGAGCAATACATTAATCATTTTCTAAGTGAAAGATTCACTAGACAGATTTGAAAAAATTGTGGCTGTTGTTTAATCAAAATAATTGAATGTACCCATTCCTAATTGGAAAGATTAACTGAATTTCCACAATTAGCTTATTGTGAATGATGTTGAATGATATTAGAAAAATTATTGTTATGTGTGAATTACTGTTGAATCTTAACATCGAACATATCAAAACATATAAATCATTATTTGTGCCCAAGTGCTACTTACCAATGTGCAAGTAGTGAATAACACTATAATAAGAATTCAAAAGAATACATATATGATTATATTTAAGTTAATAATTTTAGAAATTTCTAATTTATGTACTCTGAAAGTTGCTTTGATCCTGAGAAATGGCCAAATCTCACCTTCAATTAGCTTGTTAGGCCCTTTCTATGTGTAACACAACGAAATCATGATAGTAACATCCTTATAAAAAAACTCAATAAAAAATACCACGTAATATTTCTAATCTATGTTTTAACCCATAATCTGAAATTTGCTTTGAGCATGCAAAATGGCCAAATTTCACCATTCCATAGCTTGTTAGGATGACAGTAACATCCTTATAAACAAATCATTAAAAAAACAATACATATATAGCTATCTTTGGATTAATATTTTAAAATATTTCTACTCTATGTTATCATTCATGTATTCTGAAAAGTTAAATGGCCAAATTTCACCCTTCAATAGCTTCTTAGAACCTTCCTATGTGTAATACAACTAACAACCATGATACTAAAAAACCTTTGCATGCCTTAACCCTAAACATCTCCATTAATGAGGATGCAAGAGACATGAATAACAATGAACATAAATGTTAGATCCGGTAATATACAGGGCAAGTGCACACTATATGTGTATAAACTTCATTATCAACTTCTTAAAAATCTCAAACTATTTACGTTGTTGAAGATGAACTCCTTATAACCATTTAAATTTCCTTCATTGTCATTTACGGATAAAGAAATGTTTATTTTTTTTGTTGAGATTTAAGATATTGAATCCGGTCTTCAGTACTCTTTACCGCTTCCCCAAAGATGTGAATCAGCTGAAAAATAGTACATATTTCAATATTATAAAACAATACTTGCGAAAGCTAAGAACAGCATGCAATCAGAAGCAAATGAAAAAGTGTCTACTCACTTGTTGAAAATTTTCAGGTTTCATGATGAATGGAGGGGACATCATAATGGTATCACCAGCAACGCGCACCAACATTCCCCGCTCTGCACATTGACCTCCAAAGTATGTTCCTATGGCTGTCCAAAGGGCACAAGACATTATGGAGTAAGCCTTGAGATCTTTAAAGGTCCGTCAAGTAATCTCAGGTATTGTTAAATCAAGACATCAATTCTTCTCTAAAGTGATGACATTTTCTACCCTATGCAAATGGCAATTTTATTCAATGCAGTGTGCTAAGGGTCTCCTAAATTTTAAAGCAGACTTGCACTGAACTGCCTCCTTGTTTAGGCTCTGTATTTGAATTTACATGGGGAATTTTCACATTGCACAAACTGTTTTGAGAAACAGACATTTCCTTCGTCAAAAGTGGAAGCTTTAGTTATTTTTCATATCACATTAGAAGCTGGTGCATCATTTATAATGAAACAGGGTTTCAAATGCCACTTGCTGTGTGACTTGGCAGTGATCCCAGCCATATCCACATAAAATTGATGACAACTCCACCTAGTTATAATCTAATTGTGAACTGCTTTCAGGTTAGTTTTCCAACTGATAGACGAATGTTTAGGAAACCATTTTATAGTGATAATAACTAAGCTGCCAAGTGATGCTGGGTGCTGCCAATCTAGTGGTGCAACTGGAAACCTTAATTAAAGATGGAAGTAGGTGTGAACGGAATCTAAATCCTTTCAGGTGAACTGAGATTGAAGAAGGATCTCGATTCTCCATCAGGTTTAAATTGGGAAACACCTATGTAAACTTGTTGGGCTATGCCAAAGTTAAGAAACAAGGAACTCCTGTTTAACTTGTCGAGAAAGTCATTTACTAACAACGTGAATTCCAGAGAGCCCTAACTATGAAACCAGAGAAACTAATGTGTGATTGTATGCCAACCCCTGTTTCAATGATTAATAGGTACAAGTCATAGGTGGTGCCATATTGAAATGCTGTCATAGCAAAGAGGAAATCAAACGACATGAAATGGATCTCATAGAGTTGGTAAAACAGAATCAGAGAAAATTGTAGAAACTGAAAATAGCCAATGAATAACAAAAAGTGATGTGGACAAACAAGATTCTATCAACAAAAGGTGGTCTAAAAGAACATCTTTGGTTGGAATGCAAAGGAAGATAGACAGAGCTGTTGGAACGCATGGGCAACTGATCCGGAATGGATCATTATATAATTTGTCATCTATCTTAGTACTTTTCGGGAGAAAAAATTGGAGGAAATGGCTTGCAGGGTCCATTTTAGTGGCAAGTCCTAGTTTGGAAATTTGGGGTCTGAAACGTTCTAGAGCCATTTTGAGGCATCAAACGACACTTCTTGGGGTCAAAGCTTTGCAAGCATAGCTTTCAATCCCTTGGCGTTGTTCTACACACCAATACCTTTCCAATGGTATGAAAATCACCTCAATCGGAGCTCGTATGAGAAAGTTATGTCTCTCACAAGTTGACCTACCTTGTTGACCACCATGGTACCAAGTGGATGCCATGTCAGCTCCCATTATCCACATGTGTGGGGCTAGTCATGTGTGGACTTTCAAGAAGATTCTAAAAGGTCCAAAACCTAACACTAATTGAGGGATTTGGCATGCAAAAACCCTGAACCTAGACGACTATCAGGCTATGTTAAATACTGTGCCACTAGGAGGAAAAAGGGTTGCATTCTTTAGCATTGTACTTGTTCCATAGTTGAGTAAAACATCTAGGAGTGGGATTGGAGAGCATAACAGAGGAGGAAGAAGATTCTATAGCAACCATTTAGGCCACAATGTCAAAGGAAACTCCATAGAGAGTGCCTCTTTCTTTGTATTTTCATTTTCATAATTGAAGAAAAGAGAGTAGAGCATAGGCCTCACCTTTTAGTTGGGTTTTCTTTTCTTTTAGGTTTCCCAAGATACGTCTTGTGTTCATTTTTGTGGATGGTGTGTTCATTAGTTTGATCTTTCATTTTCGTATTTCAGTTATTTTCATAAATTTGAGAAATAAGCTAGTGATAATAAATCTGAGATCTAAGGAAGTAAACCTGTATAATAAAAGATTTTCAGAATAATAAAAGGTCTATTTTGACACGGCAGTTTACATATCATATTGGTATCAGAGAAATTTTCTTTAGGGTATTTGTGGGAAGTTGCAGGATCCAGAAATGGGCTTGAGAAGAAAGTGGTAGAACTTTAGCCACGATGGGTGCGTCCAATCATAACAACCCTCAAGATGTAGCAGAAGAGAGCTTCATGGGGATGGAATAGTAAGTTGTTGATATCTCTTGCAACATGGCCCTCCTCATGGTGGCTTTAGCAAACAAGTTCGAACCTTTTGGGGAGGTTGGTGGTTCTAACTTAGAAGTTGAATTGGATGAGAAACTGGGAGATGGTGAAGACCTAGAAAAGGAGTAAAAAAAAAAAGCCCGAGAAAGAACAACCAAGTTTCAATGCCATCACTCCTTCACAACCTCTATTCAAAATGGAAGCAAATGTGGACATCAAGCCCTATCATGGTGAGATTGATGTTGTTAAGATGAATCATTGGTTGCAATAGTTAGAAGTGTATTTAAGTGTCCAGAATATAGATGAAGAGCAGAAGATTTTGTTTTCTCAACTAAAACTAGAGGGCCATGCACTAACCTAATGGGAAAACAACATAAAGACACTTATGTTTGAGGGTGATCCCTCAATAACTGAGTGGGAGGAGTTTAAAACTCTCATCAAGTCTCAATTTTACCTTATTGAGTATGTAGAGGACCAGTGGATTTGTTGGCATCACTTTAGGCAGAGTTATGGGCAGAGTGTGCAAGAATACATCACCGAGTTCTGGAAGATAGCGATCATGTTGGGTATCTCTCCCAAGAACCCAAACATACTCCTCAAGTATCTAGGGGGTCTCCATAGCCATTTGTGAAAGCAAGTGATGCTCTTCAAACAAAGGACCATTGATGAGGCCTGTGTGCAAGCACAATACCCAGAGAACATAGGCCATAAGAATGGGCAACCAAGTGGTTCTAAATAGAAAGGCCACCAAGATGCTTCCAAGGAGGGGAAGAAGAAGTGGAAAGGAAAAATCAAAAAAACTATAGCTACTACACGTCAATAGTAAATACAAGGATACAATCAACCACTATAACCATTGCAATATTGATGGTAACATTGAAGATAAGTTTTGGAAGCTACATCTAGAGTTGAATCCAAAGAACCATAAGAAGGATGCCAAGAAAAAGAACCTGTTAGGATTCACAGAACCAGATAAAGAGCAGCTCGGATGTGGATAAAAAAACTTCCTACAACAGCTCCAATGTGTATGAGAAGATTGTGTGCACTTTAGTGCAGAGGGAGATGAATCTGAGTAGCCTTCATCACAACGAAGAAAAGGAGATGACTAAACTCTTCCACATTAAGATCCAGGTCAAAAAGACCAAGGTAGATGCTTTATTCGATTCTAGTTCACATGCCAACCTCATAGTAGATGATATGGTTAGCAAGTTTGGGTTAGAGGTTCATGATCATCCAATCCCATATCCATTGGAATGGGTGAATAAGAATACAAAGATCGAAGTCACTAATTAGTGTAAGATCAAGTTTTCTATAAGTGCAGATGCTATTGATGAAATGGAGTTAGATGTAGTACCACTTGACGTGTGTGGTGTAGTGTTTGGAAGCCCCTACATGTATATGTCGAATACGATCTTCATGTAGAGAGAAAACCAATACTGCTTCATCAAGGATGGGAAGTCTTACATCATCAATGCACACAAAAGTAAATCAAAGATCTCTCTAGTAAGTTCCAACCAAGAAAAAAAGTTGATTAGTTTTAGTAAAAAGTATGTGTTGTTTTTCTTAAGAGAGGGTCGGTCAGGGGAGGAATCAGTAAGAGTAAAGGCATCCCTAGAGAGATGTACCAAAGAGAAGAAACAATAGTTGGAGAAGTTATTGGAGGCGTTTTTGCAAGTGTACAAAGTAGTGTTCTAGGAGCCTAAAGCGTTGCTACCTAAGAGGGAAGTGGAGCACAAGATACAATTGTTGTATGACTCCCCATTACAAAATATTGGGTTGTATAGATAGTTTGTTCTAGAAGCAGACGAAGGGAAGAAATAGTTGCAAAAGTTGTTGTAGCAGGGATTAATTCGACCAAGCACCTCACTTTGGAGGTCACCTATCATTATAGTACCCAAAAAAGATGGGACCTGGCAAATGTGTATTAACTACAGAGATTTGAACAAGATCACATTCAAGAATCGATACCTGCTACCAAAGATCAATGATTTTTTAGATTAGTTGTAGCATGCCAAGTACTTCACCAAGTTGGATCTCAAATCAAGATAACACCAAGTTACCCGTTAAAGAAGAAGACACCTGGAAGACTGCCTTCGAGACAAGGCAAGGTCTATATGAATGGCTAGTCATGCTTTTTGGTTTATGTATTGCAGCACTACATCTATGTGATTGATGAATGATGTATTGTGTCCCTATTTAGATACATTTGTAATAGTATATTTGGATGACATATTGGTTTATAACTTTACGTGGGAGGAGCACATCTCACATCTCATGCAAGTGTTAAAGACTCTAAAAAAGCATCATCTATTGGAAAACCTCAAGAAATGTGAGTTTGCTTAGCATTCATTGGTGTATTTAGGTTACGTGATCAACGAAGGGGAACTCAAGATAAATCCTGCGAAGATGGAGGCCATCATAAAGTGGCTAGTTCCTACTAATGTCACTAAAATTAGGAGCTTTGTTGGGGAAACATAGTACCTACAAAAGTTCATATCATCCTTTTCAACATTTGTTGAGCCACTCCATGCCATAACAGAGTGGTAATATTTTCTAGTGTGGAAAGAATCAATAGAAATCTTTCGATGAGATGAAACGGAAGATCAGTGAAGCACCATTCCTTGCATTGCCTAACTTGTAGAAGATCTTTGAATTGGATACAGATGTGAGTGGATATGCTATGGGAGTAGTCTTGATGCAAGGAGATTATCTTGTATGCTATCATTATGAAATGTTTCATGGAGGATTCTAGAACTACCCTACATATGATAAGGAACTTTATGCCCTAGTTCATGCTATTAAGAAGTGGAAACACTATTTGATGGGAAAGGAAACCATTATCCACATTGATCACCAACCATTGTAGTATTTGCAGGCCTAGAGTAATCTTCATCAAACCAGACATTACAAGTGGATGGGGTTTTTGCAGGAGTTTCATTTAGTCATCAAATATAAGAAGGGCGACACTAATAATTTGGAAAAATATGCTTTCAAGGTCACCCACATCCAAATTTACATCTTTGGAAACTCCTATGTACATGGAACCTTTTACCCATGATGCATACAAAGAGGCATACACAGAAGATGAGGATTTCAAAGAGGTGTTTCAACAGCTACATGGCCAAATTCATGTAGAAGAAGGTGATGGTAAGGTTAACTATCATTTCCAAAATGGATTACTCTACAAGCTAGACAACTTTGTGTCCCTAAAGGTGAAAGATTGCAACTTATGAGAGAGGCTCACACCTCCAAGATTGCAGGACATTTTGGTGCTGGGAAGACAATTGCCAACTTATAAAGGTATGTGTACTGGCCCAAAATGCAAGAAGATGTAGTTCAGTACAGTAGAGGATGCATACTTTGTTGTACCTGTTATCCATCAAAGTTGCACTAGGATGGACTTCCAGCGAGCCACCAAAGTTTGAACATTATTGTTCAAAATTCAGAGTTCAAAAGTTCAGCTAGTCATAAAGACCAACCTTTTTCTCTTTACATTTCCATAAAAAATTGTAATAAGAGATGTTGCATGATGAACTTGTAAAAGGTCTTAGCCACCTTAAGTCCTAAGCATTAGTTATACTCTGGAGTGTTTTTTCACTTACTAATTATATTTTGTCGTTTTCAGGCAATTTATAATTTATGAGTTTTTTCACTCAATCCCTCCAGATATGGAGTATATGCCCATGGTTAGGCTTGAGCATGGATCTAAGCCTAGTGTCTAATGTATATTACCATGCTAAACATTCTCCTAGAGTCTTATGGCAATGTACTAAGTCCCCCTTAGTTTTTTTTTAATTTTTCCAGTTAATTAAAAATTGCCAGAATTCAGCAATTTTTAATTAAAAAATAAAGATGTATTAAAAAAGTGGTACTAGGGGACTTAATATGCCATGGGGGTGTTCATTTTTGGACCTAGAGCACCCATATTACCTAAGTATCCACATAGTTGAGAAAAACCAGTAATTTTAATCACTCAAAAATTAAATTTGCTCAAAAAACCCAAAAAAGTCAAAAAGTCAAAAAAAAAATCAGCAAATGCCCAAATAAAGGAAACATGTGGGGACATGTTGGAGGCAAATTAAAAGCCCAAAAGGCAAAGTGGAAATCACAAGAGACAAAATCGACTTGATTAAAGGTTGATTGGGTGATGTGGGTTATGAATTAGAGCACATGCCAATAAGGAGGTGCGCCCCTCTTGAGAGGTGGCACATTCCCACATGGGGCAGCTCACCTCTTGAGAGGTGGCGCACCCACACCCTCCCATCCATTACACTTGGCGTTATTATGAGTTAGTCGAGAGGTGGCAGCCATTACCTCAACACTTGGCTGCTCTCCTCTCACACTTGGTGCACCCCCTTCTCCAAGTGGTGCACCCTCCCTCATGAGAACCTTCACCTATTTTGTTATTTAAGCAAGCATTCTCCCATTGTTGAGTTAGTTCAAGCTAGGTTAAGAATTGCTCTCATGTTGTAAACTATAATATCATTTTTATATTGGAATAAGAAAGGCTTTGGAGGCAAACTTGGTGTGGATCTCATGTGTGGATGCTCATTGTCTTGTACCAATCTATGAGGTGAAATTGTTTTGATGCATTTCTTTCAATTGGTTAAATTGTAGTTGTGATCTATTAAACTTGTTTGAGTCTTAGATCAGTTATCTTTCTTTTAACAAGATTTACTAAGCTTGCTTGCATTTTAAATCTTGTTGATCATGTTGTCTTGCTTGATTAACATCCTTTCCAGATTTCATATGTAAAGGATACTACCATTTGACATTGTTTGTAAGTGTGTTGAAGCTGTTAGGGTCTCATACTTGAAGGGAAGTGGGAGCTTGCTTGCATCCTCTTCATCTTCAAGATTCAAAGAAAAGGACAATAACCCCTCTTTCATGCCAAGAAGACTCCATATTGCCCAAGCTTTCCAAGGGTTTTGAAGCATTTCTTCTCATCTCCTCAAACAAAATCTAAATATATATATATATATATATATATATATATTTTTGGTTACTCGTTCTAACTTCATATAAAGTAAAAGGACTGTTGATTATAAAGGTTGAATCTCTCCTTTACTTTATATATATCTCAAAGCAAGTATTTTAGATTTCATTTCTAAAGAAAACTTATTTAGGTCTAGCTTGCTTTAATCCATCTTTAGGTTCACTTTTTCTTGCTGAATTTCAAAGCTAAAGATAGGTGGTTTTCAAGAGCTTAATTTCTATATTTGAGCAAAAAAACTTGTTGTTTATATCTCTGTTTTAGGACAGCGAAAAGAATAGTAAGAAAATGAGCTTTTCTAAATAGTTTAGATTCA
>JASDQU010101376.1:467728-478179 GCA_032191745.1 Picea mariana
TGTTGCAAGTCTCGTGAGGAGCTTGCTATGTATACAGGTTCCATTGTATTTCATTACTTGTTGTATCTCTTGCTTTAATCACAATTATATAGACATATATCCCAAACTGGTTTTCCCCGGGGGGGGTTTATCCAGGGTCATGTTGACCAAAAATACCTGTGTCAAATTTATGCATTTTTAGGAGTGTAGATCAGCATTTTAAAGTTCAAGATCTAGAGGTAGTGTTATGTGTTTTAAGTTATATTGCATGTGCTAACATTGAGACAAGAAAACACTTGCAAGGGCACCTTAAAAGAGCACTTAACCTATTAAACATTGAGCAGAAAGTAACATGACTGTTTGCTGTCCTAAAACAGCAAAAGAAGACAGCCAAACAGTTGAAACTTAGAGCCATACTAAGGTCAAAGACAGACCTTAGATGGCGGCCTCATAGGACCTCAGAATTTTAACATTAAGACCTATAACTGAGCATCAAAAACACCCAATGAAGCATACATCATATATTAATGTACATAGAGAGTTAAGACTTGCGCACCTAGAAAATGTTTAGACATTAGTTCCAGCGACTGAAGTGAAGAAGTGCCCACAAGGGTTTTGCCACAAAAGTACAGTGTGAAGATGCTAGGAATGGTGATATATAAGCTTAGCTTAGAAGACGACTTGCATTGACACTTGTGAGAAATCCATATCGCACATGAGATTGTTGACACGTAACATCTGACTAAGAACCTTACGAGATCACGAAGTATTTTTCTATTTTGAGAATTTTATTTTATAAATTGCAATTTCACTTTATGATTAAGAATGTATGTAGTGTAAATGGAATCATGATTTATAGAGAAGATGCAATCGCCAGTTTACCCCCAAAGTATTGTTGATGAATGCAGCTATGTAAGACATTCTCCAACTTACAAACCTGTGAGGTGTGGATCATTGCAGCTATGTGAGTCTTTCTCTCAGCTTACAAACCTGAGAGAAAGCCCCTAAGAAGGGTATGTGGTTCCTGCCTGAGACAGAGCTAGGAACGTAGAGATGACCTCCTCCATTCAAAGAGTTGAGAAGAACTCCAGATGATTATCCAGTGGGAAATGCAATCTGTTGAGTTAAACGTGCCTATGGCTGAGCACAAGGTGAACGTGTGAAATCCCAAAGTGTTGGGTGCATCGTCATGTGAACATAAATGAAGATGATGTATTACCCTCCTCTGGGCAGCAGAGTTGACGAGAAGACTCCAGATGATTCTCCTGTGTGAGGCAGTGAGAAAGAAGATCTGTAGAGTGGACGTGCCTGTGGACGACAATAGGTGAACGTGTGAAGATCTGGTTCTTTTGTGTAATGCAATGAACCAGACATATGACATCCCTATGGATGTGCCCCTAGTGGATGAGCAATAGTGGGTGTATCAGATCCTTTGCTATATATTGTTCAAGAGTCAGACTTGCCTGTAACCCTAATTGTTATGTAAAGGGTACAAGTCAGCCCAACCTTAATGTGATTAATAATAAATGCAAAAGATAATTAATCTGGATAATATCAATTATAATAATAATAATAATAAATATATTATGACTTAAGAGAAGTCGGCCCTATTGAACCAATAGACACTTATGTTGATAGGACAAGTCTAATATAAGTAAGGGAAGATTCCCCATTATGGAATCATATCCTTCATGTGAGTTTGGAAATTTCAGCAAGTACATTTACTTGGGATAAGTGCGCACCTCTCTTGGGCGCTAGTCCACTAGGGTTTGGGAACCCTCTTGTGTGCTAGGTCTTTCTTGGTCGTGAAGGTCTTTCTCTTGAAGAATATAGCAAAGGATTTGGTTGGGTTTTCTTCCCTTGTTGAGAAGGGTTTCCCAGGATACTTCTTGTGTTCTTGTGCATGGTGTTTCTTCTTGTGATCTTGGTTGCTGCAACATTCTTGTTTATGGTTAAGACAAATGCAAATTGAAATGAACTACATGCTTAACCTATCTTATTGAAAAATCAACATGGTATCAGAGCATAGGTCTTGAAAGAACCCATTGCACAAGCATCTACCAAGTCTCCTCTCTCTCTTCTGCAAAACCGTACAACCGTCCTAAGGTTTCCAGAAATTCCATATGGCCTACTTCTTTGAGGAGTTTCAGCACTTGTCACTTGGACGTTGGGGCTAAAAAGTGCATAAGAGTGTACGGCCTCCTTCAGCGCACCTCCAACAAGCTTCAAATTGCATTTCCAAGCATTTTGACTTTTTGGCCCTAGGATTTCTAGGGTTTCGCAAATTTTTTCAAAAACTTTAGAATTAGGGTTTCTAAAATTCCTTGAAGGAGCTCTTCAGCTCACCAGTGTTCTCCTATCTTTCAAAGGCTTATTGTTGGCAGTCATAAGTCCAACTAAACCTAAAAGTGCTAGCCTAACCTAGTCCTTAGGTTTACTAGCCAAATTGACAAGGATTTGTGAAGAATCTAAAATTATGATGAACAAGAACTTTGATGGAGGATAAGCTTGATCGATCAAGCAACTTCACGTTCCTGGAAGACAAGACTTCGGAGGAAGGCTTATTGTGGGTAATACAAAAGTGTGACACTGTGACTACCTTCTTCATGAAGATATCAGAGTCAGAGACCAGTCAGGTGCCATTGGAGAAATCATATCAATACCCTTAGGTATGCATTTGTATATGTATTATGTGTATCATTATCATGAGAAAAATTGCAGGAGGAAGGAACCTTCTTGCTAAAGTCATGGATCCACAAGGATCTCTGTGCATTCAAAAGAACAACACAATGGAAGTGAAGACCCCGGGTTGATTGTTGTATTTTTCATTCCTCTAACCTATATTTCTAAAGTTTGCTACATTACAAATAGGTGTTGTTGTTGTGACAACAATCTTTAATTTATTTTGATTCTAGAGATATACTCATTATTCTCCTTTAGGAGATATCCTTGTTTTGGTTCCTCTTGTTTACTTGTTCCAAACAGGTTAACAACAAAGGAAGATGTTTATCCTTCAAAGGGAGTCAAAACTATTTAAAGAAAGAAGAAGAATAGAACTATCATCGAGGAAACCAATGCAATAATGCATGATCATAATCCTTCTATGATTCCATGGGCAGAAGCATGCATGACAGAGTAGATGTTCAAAACAACAGTCTTCACCAGACTTTGAAAAACATAACTCCCGAAGAAGTCTTCATCTGAATGAAGCCTGAGATTGAACACTTCAAGTTATTTGGGTGCCCAGTGTATTTTTTCTTGTACCCAAAGAGAAGAAGTCCAAGCCAGATCCTTTAGGAAGAAAGGATACAGTGAATCTTCAAAGACATTCCAGATCGACATCCTTGGTCAGAGACAGATTGAGACAAGCAGAGACGTTGTCCTTGAAGAAGAGATGGTCTTTCAAAGACCCAGAGAATCTTAGATGGAGATACCTTCTCCCCCTTCAACAGTTCAGAGGGAGACAAACATTATTCCAGTTGATCCAGTTTCTCCAGTGGATATGTTCAGAGATATTGCAGTAGGGCATAAAAGGCCTACCTAGACTCACTCTGCAAGAGGCAAAGAAACATACAAGCCTCTCAAGGCACATTTCGAGAAAGAAAAAGAGATTTTTGAGCTATCCTTCAATCATGAGCCACTTCATTGATGTTGAGCCTCCTTGTCTTAGAGAAGCAACAAGAGAACAAGTATGGCAAGATGCCATAACAGAAGAATACCAGTATATCTTAAAGAATGATGTATAAGATATTATTCAGGGACCAGAAGGGAAGTTTGTGGTAACTTCCAAGTGGATCTATAAGATCAAGCATGCAGCTGATGGAAGTGTCGAGAAATACAAAACAAGATCTATAGCCAAAAGTTTCTCACAAACAGAGGGAGTTGTCTATGACGAGACACTTGATCTAGTAAACCCGATACACTTCCATCCGTACTACCATCCATGAGTTGGAAACTATATTAGATAGATAGATTCTTGATGAGTTTGGATTTCATCAAAAGTGTTGTTGATCCAAACCTTTATTATTACAGTGTTGGTGACAAGAGCCTGATTTTGATGACTTATTGAGAAGATCTTGTTATTGGATACAAGTAATCCTTGACTTCTGAATTCGAGATGAAGAATCTGAGTATGATGCACTACTTCTTGGGACAAGAAGTATGACAGATGACCAATGAGATTTTATTGAGTCAAGGAAAATATACAGTGAAAATATTAAAGAAGTTCAGTATGACAAGAATGCAAAATCCATCGTGATGGATTTAAAGAAAAAGATTGATGATGATTCAGACGAGACTGATCCACAGATGATTGGATCATTGATGTATCTGGTTAACACCAGACTTTATTCATGCCATGCAGTAAGTGTGCTTAGTCACTTCATGAGTCAACCGAGACAGACTCACTAGACAACAGCATAACATATATCAAGATATCTACAAGGCACAATTGGATATGGCCTGAGATATGCCTCCAGAGTGAACTCGAGTCTGCAGAATATGTCGATTTAGATTGAGCAGAAAGTACAGTGGACCAGAAGAGCACATCCGGTTGATGTTCTACCATAAAGTTTGCCATGGTTTCTCGAAGCAGCAGGAAACAAAACTTTGTGGCCTTGAGTACCATAGAAGCAGAGTATATAGCAGTGAGTGTGTGAAGCAATGTGGCTTCACAAACTTCTGATAGATTTGTTTGACCATGAGATGGATCCTATGATGATAGCCAAGAGCCGTGTATAAAGCTCCTTAAGAACCCAGTGTTTCCTGATGAATCGAAACACGACTAGATGAATTATTCTTTTATCAGAGATATGATGCAGAGGAAAATCGTACACATGCAGTAGCTTCCTACACATGACCAGATTGCAGACATCTTCACCAAACTAACTTAGTGAAGAATACCTTTCCAGTTGAGAGGGAGTATTGATGACTCCAGCCAAAAACAAAATTCAGAGTACATTTGTATGAGACTTGGCATGATGAAGAATGCATCCCTAGCTGAGAGGGAGTGTTGATGAATGCAGTTATGTGAGACATTCTCCAGCTTACAAACCTGTGAGGTGTGGATCATTACATCTATTTGAGTCTTTCTCTCAGCTTACAAACCTAAAAGAAAGCCCCTAAGAAGGGTACGTGGTTCCTGCCTGAGATAGAGCTAGGAATGTAGAGATGACCTCCTCCATTCAGAGAGTTGAGAAGAACTCCAGATGATTATCTAGTGGGAAATGTGATATGTTGAGTTAGACGTGCCTGTGGCTGAGCACAAGGTGAACGTGTGAAATCCCAAAGTGTTGGGTGTGTTATCCATCAAAGTTGCACTAGGATGGACTTCCAGCGAGCCGCCAAAAATTGAACATTTTTATGTTCAAAATTCAAAAGTTCAGAAGTTCAATCGGTCAATAAAGACCAACTTTTTCACGTTTCCATAAAAATTGTAATAAGAGATGTTGCATGATGAACTTGTAAAAAGTCTTAGCCACCTTAGTCTTAAGCATGATTTGTACTCTGGAGTGTTTTTTCACTTGTTAATTATATTTTGCCGTTTCCAGGCAATTTATAATTTATGAGTTTTTTCACTCAATCCCTCCAGAGCCGGAGTATATGCCCATGGTTAGGCTTAAGCATGGATCTAAGCCTAGTGTCTAATGTATATTACCATGCTAAACATTCTCCTAGAGTCCTATGGAAATGTGCTAAGTCTCCCTTAGGATTTTTTAATTTTTTCAGTTAATTAAAAAATTGCCAAAATTCGGCAATTTTTAATTAAAAAATTGCTAGAATTTGGCAATTTTTAATTAAAAAATAAAAATGTATTAAAAAGTGGTACTAGGGGACATAATATGCCATGGGGGTGCTCATTTTTGGACCTAGAGCACCCATATTACCTAAGTACCCACTTGGTTGAGCAAAAATAGCTATGTTACCAGATCCACCTGGTCTGAACGTTGGATCCGCGGATCCGCATTTCAGATCCGGATCCGTTCGGAAACGCCAAGGAACCACCACGTGTCGATTCCACTGAAAATGGAAATGGATCCCGCTAGGCATAAAACGTTTCCGGAAAATTGGAAACGGATCCCGAGCTCCCGACCCCACGCGCGCGCGGATCCGAGCAAAAAATATACTAAATTTTTAGGTATTTGGCATTTTTTATGGTTTTGTTGTGTATTTGTTTTAAATACGGATCCTACCCCACTTCCAAATCATTGTAAAGATATCTATTGGGGCGGAAGCGAGCTTGGTTGGGGTTTAGTGCACTCACCATTCACGGGGGCAGTGAACACTGAAACAGTCGCGCACTCACAACTACAAGTCAAAGGCAGTGCACACTGCACAGTGGTCAACGCAATTGGGAGCAGAGTTACAAGTCACGGGGGCAATGCACACTGCACAGTGGTCAGCGCACTTGGGAGCAGAGTCAACAGACTGAACGTGGTCAGCCGGGTCACAGGTATGTAAATTTTTTATTTTTTAATTGTTTAATGTTTAAAGTTTGAAGTTTAAATTTTAATATTTAGTATTTAAATTAGTTTAGACTTTAGTTTAGTTTTAAATTTTAGTTTTAGTTTAGTTTTAAATTAATTTAGTATTTAGTTTAGTTTAGCTGTTAGTTTAGTTTAGCTGTTAGTTTAGTTTTAGTTTACAAATTATCTAATGATAGCAGTTTTAATGTTGTGATTCATGAATGTTTTTTATTCTTAACTTTGAATATATTTAAAATATATATATATATATATATATATATATATATATATTGTACGTGGCTTTTCCCCGCCGTATCTTGATTTTGGCTTTTCAAAAATCTGGCGGATCCGGATCCGGATCCGTATCCGTATCCGTTTCCTGGTAACATAGAAAAATAGTGATTTTAATCACTTAAAAATCATTTTTGCTCCAAAAACCCAAAAAAGTCAAAATAAAATCAAGAAAAATCAGCAAACCCAAATTTTGGGGAACATGTCGGGGACATGTTTTGGGTTGACTCCACTTACCTTTGAGGTGGCAAAAGTTGATTGATACATGTGCAAGACTCTTTAAAGAATAAAGCACATGTTATATGTGGTATTGGAGTGTGGGCCAAGAAGAGGTGCGCCCTCCTTGAGAGAGGTGGCGCACTTGTGTGAGATCCCAATCAGATTTTGGAGGTGGCAATCCCTTACCCAATCTAACTCACCATGTGGCGGATTGTGGGAGGTGGCAGCCTTTGCTACCACACTTGGCACTCTTTCTCTACCAAGTGGTGTGCCCCTCTTCTCCAAGTGGTGCGCCCTCCTCCTTAATCAACTCTTCATTCTCTCTTATATAAGAAAGCATCCACCCATTGCAATCTAGTTCAAGCTGGGTTAAGAATTGCTCTCATGTTGTAAACTGTAATATCATTTTTACATTGGAATAAGAAAGGCTTTGGAGGCAAACTTGGTGTGGATCTCATGTGTGGATGCTCATTGTCTTGTACCAATCTATGAGGTGAAATTGTTTTGATGCATTTCTTTCAATTGGTTAAATTGTAGCTGTGATCTATTAAACTTGTTTGATTCTTAGATCAGTTATCTTTCTTTTAACAAGATTTACTCAGCTTGCTTGCATTAAATCTTGTTGATTCTCATATGTAATCAAAGAATTCATGCTTTCTTGCTTGATTAACATGCTTTCCAGATTTCATATGTAACGGATACTACTATTTGACATTGTTTGTAAGTGTGTTGAAGTTGTTAGGGTCTCATACTTGAAGGGAAGTGGAGCTTGCTTGCATCCTCTTCATCTTCAAGATTCAAAGAAAAGGACAATAACCCCTCTTTCATGCCAAGAAGACTCCATATTGCCCAAGCTTTCCAAGGGTTTTGAAGCATTTCTTCTCATCTCTTCAAACAAAATCTAAAATATTTTTTTGGGTTACTTGTTCTAACTTCATACAAAGTAAGAGGACTGTTGATTTTAAAGGCTGAATCTCTCATTTACTTTATATATATCTCAAAGCAAGTATTTTAGATTTCATTTCTAAAGAAAACTTATTTAGGTCTAGCTTGCTTTATTCCATCTTTAGGCTCACTTTTTTCTTACTGAATTTCAAGGCTAAAGATAGGTAGTTTTCAAGAGCTTAATTTCTATATTTGAGCAAAAAAGCTTCTTGTTTATATCTCTGTCTTAGGACAGCGAAAAGAATAGTAAGAAAAGGGGTTTTTCTAGTTAGTTTAGATTCAGAAATTTCCTAGTTTATCATAGGATTATACTTAGAATTTTTTTTTTTAGTTTTATAAACTAATAACCCAAAGCACTCTTAAAGTGTCTTTGGCCATATTTGCTTCTTGTTTGTTTGTTGTTTGTGCAGATCATTGAATAAACAAGGAGAGATTCTGCCAAAATTTGGCGGATTAGAAGCATTTGGGACTTCCGGAAGCATCCTACACCTCCCTAAAAATTTTGTATAACTTGTAAAACCGCAATTCATAGTTGTAAGGATCCAAAGTCCTTTTGAAAAGATCTCAAAGACTCTTTTGAAAGAGCAAATTGTAATTGAGTTAATAAAATAAGTGAGCCAAGGGAGGCCTCACTCTTTGTTTTCCCCTTAAGGGGGGTTGGTGTTCTGGTTTTGGACTTTCTTTCTTTCAGTTTTATTTCCTTTGCTTAAAGTTCAAATTATCTCACATTAAGCAATAAAGTTGAAAAAATCTTCACATAGATTAGATTTCAATTTGGAAAGCAATACTTAATTGCTAGATTAGTTTTACTTCTTGCAATTTCAAGTTGGCAATAAACCATCCCCTCAGCTCCTCGCAAGAGGCCTGATCAGTGTGGATTAGTAATTAGTCTCACATTTCAATTTCAGTATTTTATTTCCAATTTAAAATAAACAAATTCCTCTCAGCTCTCAATGCGGTTCCTGACCTTCCAGTTGCGAGCTAGTCTCAATCTGCTGGAAGTAAGTTTCATACACGTTGTGCTGGTCAGTGGTTGATAGATTAATTAGGACAATCTCTAAAGTAGTTAGCTTAATGCATGGGAAAACGCCTTAAAATGACCTGCGAAGTAAGGAGGGCCCTCTCGAGACCTGGCTTCCCACCCGTTTTGGACATCTAGCACTTTGAGTGAGTTTTACTGGTGAGACCATTGGGTTTCGATAAAGCTCTCCACAAGTTTCCAAACAAAAAGCTAACCTCCAAGGAGGCCCAAACCATTTCATTAATTCAACATCAATTTATCCTAATAAAACACACGAACTACATTTCCCACAATTCACTTTAAGGCACTGGTCTCATTTTGCACTCAACAAAGCCACATGCTTCCTTTATATATTGGTTATCTTTTTTTTGAAGCAATGTTAAATTTACTTGCATATAAAAAACGTACCTGAGTATCCTTTAATGCAAGTATATGCTTGATGTTATATCGTGGATGAATAGTTGGTTTATGTGTATTTCAATTTATGGTTGATTGCTGAATGAATAATAAACTTCTAGATTTAATTTCTTGTAATTAGCTTAGTTCAAGCCTTAGTATATTTGTTAGGGACTACCCCCCTTGGCTTCGCTAGGAGTTAGCCTAGACGGAGGAGTTGAGGATTAGGTGACAGCACCTTAACTCTCACTTGCCCCTAAGGACACACCGAGTGGATTGAAGATTTCTTCCACATCTCCCAGGTGTGTATAAGGCGGCAACAGAGTGCATCATCATGTGAACAGAACTGAAGATGATGTAATAGCCTCCTCTGAGCAGCAGAGTTGACGAGAAGACTCCAGATGATTCTCCTGTGTGAGGCAGTGAAAAAGAAGATCTGTAGAGTGGACGTGCCTGTGGACGAGCACAGGTGAACGTGTGAAGATCTGGTTCTTCTGTGTAATGGAGTGAACCAAAGATATGACATCCCTATGGATGTGCTCCTAGTGGATGAGCACTAGTGGGTGTATCAGATCCTTTGCTATATATTGTTCAAGAGTCAGACCTGCCTGTAACCCTAATTGCTATGTAAAGGGTACAGGTCGGTCCTACCTTAATGTGATTAATAATAAATGTAAAAGATAATTAATCTGGATAATATCAATTATAATAATAATAATAATAATAATAAATATATTATGACTTAAGAGAGGTCAGCCCTATTGAGCCAATAGACACTTCTGTTGATAGGACAAGTCTAATATAAGTAAGGGAAGATTCCCCATTGTGGAATCATATCCTTCATGTGAGTTTGGAAATTTGAGCAAGTACATTTACTTGGGATAAGTGCGCACCTCTCTTGGGCGCTAGTCATCTAGGGTTTCAGCACCCTCTTGTGTGCTAGGTCTTTCTTAGTGGTGAAGGTTGTAGAAAATCCAGGTCCTATCAGCAAGACTTCTTGGCCTGTCTTTGACCAAGCAAAGTCACTAAGTTTTCTGCTGTCATAAAATGTGTAATTGTTGTTTTATAACAGCCCTCTGAAAAGTTTGTTTGCTGATGTGTTATGGTTGTTGTTTCAGTGATTGGGTGCCCTTGCA
>JASDQU010101376.1:481660-511522 GCA_032191745.1 Picea mariana
ACTCTAACTGACTCTGAGTGGACTTAGACATAGCAAAAATAGTCCGACTGAGCTGAAACTTGGCCAGTGGGTGTAGGGAGTGCTATTCCATTCATTTTGAGCACAAATACCCCTATCTTTCTCCCAAAGACAAAGTTTTTACATTATTAAGCTCAAAAATAATTAATTAATTAAATAATTAATTAATTAAAAAAAACTAACTTAGACTCGACGGAATTCCGCAAGACTCAAGACACTGCCTAGCATGGTCATTTACAATAATCCTAAGAGGTTACTCAATGAACGTGATCATCAGAGCGCCTTCCACCACTTTGGAGGAGCCTGGGAGGGAAAAACTCCGGGAAATTAACCTGACTAGTTAGGCCACATTAACCCCCCTGAGATTAAAAAACCCTCGATGAAAGGAACTCCCCTGATGTCAACATCCAAGGTACCTGACCTAACTATGATCCATGCAGACATTATTACATTATTAACCCTCGCAGGGGTGCGGAGATCCCGTTTACAAAAATTTAAGTGCTGGTGTTTAAAAACACCCAGTAGAACCAACTGTCTCTGACATAGATACATCTTCATGAAAATGAGTTGACCTCTGTGCTAACCCAGCGGTCAACAGGGCCCATCCTTCTTCTTCTTCGCCAGACTTGTCCTATCAGCAGCAGCAGCTTCCATCACCATCGGCTTGGACTTGCATCAGAGAAGACTCTTGCTTCATGAGGTAATTGGTCCAGGTATCATGGTATGTGTCATGTTTGATCATTATAACTTTCTGGTATATGCATCAGGTTCCTTACATTTCTGATAGCTGCTTGGATCTTACACTAACCCACTTGACCATTGTTTGGGGGATTAACGGGGTGACCTAGAAAACTTGTATTCCTGAGTTTTGGTTAGCCACCAAGGGGGATTTGAAGATCCATCGTCCGCTCCCACCATACTATCATTTTACATCTTATCTCCCACACATCCATCCCATTCCCCTGGTCCGGGCATGAGGATGACCTACTTGAGGGGTTACACTTCGTCCTGTGGGAAGAAGGGGCTAAAGGCCCAGGGGGTAAAAGCAGCTGGTAAAAGATAAAAGCCATAGGAAATAAAACCTAGAGATGCTTCACCCAGGGATCCCAGAGAAGGCAATAAAAGGCAATAAAGGGATCCTTCTGAGATCTGTTGCCCTTACTTTGACTCCATTTACCCTAAGGCATTGGTTTTCTTTCCAACGTTGAGCTTGTTGTGTGTAAAATCATCTTTCAAACTTTCAAATTTTGAAACCCTAACGCCACTAACTAGGGCTAACGTCATACTTGACGCAACAACCCTTCTAACTCAGCAATTAATGATGACGTCATGCCTTTATTGAGCTATTGTTGATAAAAATACTATTGGCTTGGTCATCTTGTGATAGATATTGATGAATTGGTGATTTTCATTGGCTAATTAGTAAAACGTTGACCTCATCTTGTCTATTATATTGCTTATTGAATGAAGTCAGATAGTCAAGAAGTACTAACCCTTTGAATTATAACCTGCAAATATATATATATATATATATTGTGTTATTATTGTCTTGTTCCGGGCAGGTGTTCTCAACAGGGACTTCACTTCTTTATTGGCTGATTAGCCGGAATATCTGATACTGGTGGTAACCTGCGAGGAGGGATAACCTTAACTTTTGACCTTTTACTCTTTGCCTCTTCAAACCCCAGGTTACCGGGGACGTCTCCCCTGGGCTAACCTCCCTAAACAGAAAGAGCCCCCCATCGAAGTGACATTGGGTGGGGAGGTTCATGTTACGCCAGTTTGACCTTTATCCTTTAGCCTTGTAACCTAAAATACAAACTGCACGATAACAGTTACCAATCTGAAGAAGGTTGTCCCTTCAGATTCAGAGTTGGTGGATCCTAGGATATACAAGAAGTTGATAGAGTCCTTGATGTATTTGGTCAACAATAGGCCATGTTATCGCACAATTTGTACTTGCCCCAAGCCCAAGGCAAATGAGACAAGATTGGCGTAACAAGAGGGTGACCTATCACTGTCACCTTAATAAGAAACCCCTTTTTGTTTAGGAGTATGTTAAGATTACCCCAAGGGAGACGTCCCTAGTGACCTAAAGAGCTGATGAAACTAAAGCAATGATGCGGAGATACCCCCCTCTCACTGGTCACTCAAGTCAAAAAGGGTTTTATGTCTTAGGAGATGAAGCAAATGTAATGGATGAAGTGTACCTGCCCAGAACAAGACAACAAGCAAAAAATATGGCAGTTTCAAGTACAAAATGATTTTAACGCTTCAATAAAACAATAAACCTTTGAAATATATGTTAGCTGATATAAAATTGCAGCTAAATGACAGTTTACAAAAGCCAGAAGTATTTTGTAACAACTGCAAGAAATATTCCTCCAAATTGCTTGAAAAGACAGTGAAAAGATAGCATTTATTAGGAAGATTGATAATCAAATATCACAAGCAAGTTTAGAAGTGTTTAGCTAGCATTTAATATGGATTATGCAGAAAATTTGCTGCATTAAGATGGCTGTAGCAGTAATTTATAACAGCAGAAAGTAAGTTAGTTGTCTAGGCTAGGTTAGTGTTAGTTTTGGTTAGTGAAAACTATAAGGTTCAAGGTTTGAGTGTTGGTTTGATCTCTCAACAAAAGGAGTGTAAGGACTAGTGTCTTTAGAGGGTTATGGAGTCAAAAGTTCAGCAACATTCATTTGGAGTAAGCAACAAAATGATTATGTTTATCCAAGTAAAAGATGAATCTTAGAAGAGTAGTAACTTAAGTCTTCTTAGGATTCAATCTTTGGGGAGGTGAACTACTAGAGAGTAGGCACTTCTAGGCCCTAGCGGTTTTCCTCCTCCTTAGATAATTGAAAGAAATATTTAGATGCAACCACAATTGATCAAGACCTCTAAAGTGCTAGCACTTTAGAGCTTTAGAGGCTTGACAATATAAACCAATTAGGCAAAGTCTAGCAAATACAAAGTGAAGAAGTATTAACTTAAGTTCTTCACTTCTAGAGTGTATCAAGCATGCAATTTCATAATCTTTATCATAAGCAAGAAAATGTACCATAACCATTCAAAAGTAATGACAAAAAGCAGATTTACTTACTTCACCAAGAATAATCATGCATGAAAACACTAGATTGCCAAATGACTTCACCAAAATTGATCCAATTTGCAAGTAGAAGACTCCAAGAGAGGTGCGCATCACAATTTCAGCCAATAAAACCCTAAGTAGGGCGCCAATTTCAGTCCACTTGTCTCCCAAGTGAGAGTTGTTATGTTAAAATGAGAGTACTTTATCTCTATTTATACAAAACTTTGACCCTTAATTAATTTTAGGTCAAAATTAAGGCCGACCTAGCCAATTTACATTAAAATCCAATTTTGACATATATAAAATTAATTAGCACCTAAAGACACCTCCAAGGGTGACGTCGTGCCCTTCTAGGGTGACGTTGAGGCCCTAAGGTGGAATGTTGAGCCTAAAAGGTAGGGCGCTTGGCCTCCAAAAGCCGCAGATGAAGCCCACACATGCCACTAGGCTCATAAATGCCTCCAAAACATAAACCCTAGCTCTGGATGACATCCAGGATCATGATGGTGACATCATAGGCCTTCAAGGGCCAACGTCCATGTGGAAGAACAAGATCCCACTAGGTCTAGGTCTGCCAGGGTGCCTCCAAAGGAAACGTCCTTCTTTCTTCCTGGTGCAAATCTTCAATGTCTTCTTGCCCCTCATTGGGGTTACAGCATCCATTTGTGGGCTTTAAGCCCCCCATGAAGGTTTGAGCTAATCATTCCCTCATGTGTACCTGTCCATCGGGCAAAGTCCTGCAGAAACAACAAGTACACCCTCCAGGGGTTCATAAGTCACATGGATCATAGCATGTAAATCACATCCAATAATTAAATTACCCAAACATGTGCATCAAACCCCCTTTAACCTAGAAAAATGCTCAAAGACGTTATGCAATTTGACCAATTAGGTTTGGAAAAGGTCTCAAGGCGTCCTATTGGGCTAACCTCTCTTAAGTTTGGGGTGTTTCCCAGGTGGTATCTAGTCCAGATCATGTAAGTGTATGAGGTGGTATGGGGTAAGTGTTTGGGCATAGGGTGCACGTGATAACAGGGAAATGTAAAATCTTACCTGTGGGTGCCTTTGTAGAGGGCGAGTTGCACCTTGTCATAAATGTTATTGTTTCCTAGCCCATTCATTGCCTTTTACTCTTAGCTTTATTGCTTTTGATCTCTTGTTTTTGTGCTTCCAGGGAATAGTTGAGGGCCACTGTCCTGGCTTGATGACAAGAGGTGACAGCGTTATCCACAAACATTTCACAGAGATGAGAAGGCTGGCTTGTGATGAGACCCCCTTTCTCTTGACTATGCCACCAAGAGCCACTACCCTGGTTTGGTGACCAGATAGGTGGTAGTGTCATATCGCTACATGCCCATGGTCATAATAGGCCAGCTCATGATGAGACCTCCTATCCATCAACTAGTACCTTGAGTGCTTATGTATCTTATGGGTCCCCTTTTCTTACTGAGAAGTTTTTCACTGCTTTCTCAAGGATCCCTGGGCAAAGCATCTCAAAAGTTTCAATATTGGCTTTTAACTATTGCCAGCTACTTTTACCCTCTAGGCCTTAAGCCCCTTCTTCCCACGAGGTAAGGTACAACCCTTCCTAGTGTAGCCAATCCCAATGCCCAAACAAAGGTAAGGGAGATGAGAAGAATAAAGATGGAAAGTGGTAAGTATGGAGGGAACGGACGATGACCTTTCATAGACCCACCCAGTGGCAATCCATCCTAAAGGGAGATCAACTTACTAGGGCACCATGTCACCCTTCCAAGTATGAACAAAGCAAAGAGCATAATTTCCAAGAAAACGTCATGAAATGAAGAAGAATTCAATGCAACATATTCAAGTGCTTCAAAAATTAGAGCGACACATACCATGATACCTGGACTCATTACCTCAATGAGCAAGACTTACTGCTACTTCGGGTCAGGCTGGTGGGATGGATACTGTTGCTACTGATAAATGGACTGCACTAAAGAAAAGAGGGGCCCTCCGAGGTTATGCTCAAGTCGCTCAGCTCTCGGTACTCCATGTCTGAGACTTGTGGGGCTCGAGACATGATCTCCTTAGTTATCCCTAGGGTAGGGGATAACAGGCCAGATATATGTTTTGTTGTGAACACCTTGAGTCAGTTCATGGTGGATTCGAGGCAAGTGCATTGGATAGCAGCAAAGCATGTGCTTAGGTACTTGAGAGGTACATTGGAGTATGGATTGAGGTATCTTGGAGGTGATGGAGTGGAGTTGCAGGGATATACAGACTCAGATTGGGCAGGGAGTGCAGTAGACAAAAAGAGCACCTCAAGGTGTTGCTTCAACTTGGGATCAACAGTGATTACATGGTTCACCGGGAAATAGGCTTCTATAGCACTCATTTCAGTAGAGGCAGAGTATATGGCAGCAAGTATGGCTAGTTGTGAAGCTATTTGGCTTCGCAAATTGCTTACAAGTTTATTTGATCAAGAGTGGGAGCCTGTGGTGATATACTGCGATAATCAGAGTTGTATCGAACTCTCAGAGAATCCAGTATTCCATGACAGGTCTTGTTATCGTGCAATTTGTACTTTGATAGAAGGGAAAAGGCAAATGAAGACAAATTGGCGTAACGGGAGACTATCCTATCGATGTCACCTCAACAAGATGTCTCTTTCTATTTAGGGTGGTAGGCCCAGGGGAGATGTCCCTGGTGACCTGGAGTTTTGAGAAAGCAAAGGATAAAGGCCAAGTAAAAGGTTCCCTCTCACAAGTCACCACCGATCAGAAAGTCTAGTTAAACAACCAATAAAGAAATAATAAACCAGAAGTGTACCTGCCTGGAACAAAGCAACATAAAACTATATTTTGCAAGAGCACTTGTTGGTTAGTACTTCATATAATCAGAGACTTTCTCAATAAAAGCAATTGACTAATATATTGATGAAGTAAACAAAGATGTATAGCAGCAATAATCACAAGACAATACTTCACAATTAATGCTTTAGAGAGGCTTCAAAATGAGCAAGAATGATTAATCATCAATATCATAACACCAACATTCATCAGAAGCAAATAAGGCTATGCATTAGTCAGTCTTTTCAATTGCTTAGAGAATCTTTAAATGCTACAAAGTATGGTTGTAACTTCATTGAATAGTAGCAGCAAATAAGGTTAGTAGATCAATCTAATCTAGGGTTAGAAGGTGTTAGTAGTTTGTTCAAAGATTTGGATGTTTGAAGGTTGTGATCAAAACAATCAAGAGAGAGATCTTAGACCAGTGCTTTCATAGGGAAAATGGAGTAAAAAAGTGACTGCAAGAATTAAAGGAGCAAGATGATAATAATAGAGCCAAAGACGACGAATTTGATGGATGAAGTGTTGGTAAGCCAAGGCTTCAACCACCAAAACAGTGATAGGATAGGCGAACCTCAAAACAAGGTTTAGGTTCGAGTGAGGTTCGATTCAAGTTCACTCTGTTCGATTCAACCAATGAAATGTGCCCTCGAACTAACATACAACCATCAAATGTGCAGTGGAACGTTTAGGTATCTCTCCAGGCTCCCACGAGCTACAACTAATGGCACACATAGCGATTTTATTATATTACAACCAAGTGTACTTGTAATCCTTTTATTATATTACTATTATATATATATATATATATATATATATATATATATATATATTTTAAATGTATATAGTCGAACCTCATTTGATCCTCATCCGAACCTCATCCGAAAATTCAAACCCGAATCGAACCTAATCCTTGTTGAACTCGAAACATATGACATAGGGTGTAGGTAACCCTAGGCCTTAGTAGGTTTTCTTCCTTTAACTCAATGATAAGATAAAATCGGCTAGGATGAAGGACAAATACTAGGGTGTTGCAATGGCAAGGCCCTAGCAAAGGCTTCAATAAAGTATCTCCTAGGCATAATCTAGTAGGTAGATAGCAAATTAGAACAAGGACAATAACAGGTGCTTGATCCCTAGGGTTTGAGATAGGAATTTCATAAATTAACAAAATGTAAAGTAAAACACCATAACCATTCAAGTAAGAGAAGAATTGCAGAATTTTGCTCACATTCACCAAGCATCATCAAGCAAAACCCTAGTTGTAGACTTTCCACCAAGAAAAATGCCAATTTCACCAAAAAATAGCCCTCCTTCAACAAGTGCACACTAGAATTTTAGTCCAAAACCCTAATGAGGGCCGCAAATTTCAGACCTCACCAAAGGGTGAGTGAAAGATGATGAGAAAATGAGAGTTTTGACTCTCTACTTATACAATACCAATGACCTTTAATTTTACTTTAGGTCAAAAAAGGTCGACATAGCCAGTTTACATCAAAAATACTGTTTTACAATAAATGTCATAATTAAAACCCTAAATCAAGCATAAATGATGACGTCATGCCCTTTTAGGGTGACGTTAGGCCCTTTTAGGGCAACGTTGGCCTCTTGGGGCAAAACGTTAGGCCTCAGGAACCTGCCACATGTGCCACCTGGCACACAACTACCTCCCAAAACCTCCAAAAGCACTGGATGATGTCATGGGTGTCCTGGTTGACGTCATGGGCCTTCCAAGGCCTACGTCCTGGTGGAAAGGGCACAACCCCCCTACGTACAGGTCCGCCAAGATGCCTCTGGCGGAATGTCCTCCTCTTTCTCTGGTGCAATCCTCTGATCTGTCTCTGCCCCCTGCTAGGGTCTCAGCATCCATCTGGTGGGCTCTCAACCCCATGGAGGTCCGAACTGATCATCTCCCCATGTGTACCTGTCCATCGGGTATGGTCCTGTAACATCAACAGATACACCCTCCATGGGCTCATAAGTCACAAGGATCATAGCAATGTCAATCACATCTAATCATCCAGTTATTAAACATGTGCATAAAACCCCCTTTACCCGGACAAGTGCTCAAAGACATTATACTAATCCACAAGCTAAGTTTGGAGGAAACGCTAGGACGTCCTATTGGGCTAATGCTCACTGGAAGTGAGATGTTTCCGAAAGAAATCAAATCTAAGCCATGTGAGTGGATGAGGTGGTAAGGGATGTCTGGGCAAGGGGTGCGGTGATAGCAGGGAAATGTATGGCTTACCTGTGGGGGCCTTTGTAGAGGGTGAGCTACACCTGTCATGGATGCAAATGTTTCCAAGCCCATTCAGGCCTTTTGTCTTTATTCTTATTGCTTTTTCTTTCAAGAAGCTAGTTAGGGGACACTTCCCTTGCATGGTGACCAGTGGTGGCAATGTTACCCACAAGCATTTCACGGAAATGAGAAGGTTGGCTGGTGATGAGACCCCTTTTCTCTTAGCTATGCCACCAAGAGCCACTACCCTCGCGTGGTGACCAGCTGCTGGTAGTGCCATACCGCTACATGCACATGGACCTAAGAGGTTGGCTCATGATGAGACCCCCTTTCTCTTAGCTATGCCACCAAGAGCCACTACCCTGGCGTGGTGACCAGCTGCTGGTAGTGTCATACCGCTACATGCCCATGGACCTAATAGGCTGGCTCATGATGAGACCCCCTACCCTCTAACTAGGTCTTGTTTTATTATTTTTATGGGTCCCTCTATTTCTTGCCGAGAAGCTTTTTACTGCTTTCTTGGGGATCCCTGGGCAAAGCATCTCAAGGTTTCATTCTTTAGCTTCTATCTTTTGCCAGCTACTTTTACCCTCTCGGCCTTTAGCCCCTTCTTCCCACAAGGTGGCACAACCCTTAAATATTTGGCCAACCCAATGCCCGGGCCAATGTAATGGGATGGATGAGCAGGAGAAAGATGGAAAGTGGTAAGTATGGTGGGAGAAAACGATGGCTTCTCGTGAATCCCCCCAGTGGCAACTCAAACCTTATGGGTACCATCTTACTAGGGCATCCTATCATTTCCCCCAGATATGGTCAAGTGGAGAGGTATAAGATCCAAGCACCCGTTAGAAGCCAAAAGAATTGAATGCACATATTCAAAGGTTTTGAGGATCAGAGTGACACATACCATGATACCCGAACTCATTACCTCATAGAGCAAGATCCATCTCTGCTACACGACCAAGCCGAGGTGACGAATGTTGTTGTTGCTGACAAAGTGGAGGCATTGAAGAATGAAAAGATGGGCCCTCCAGGGCCATGCTCAAGTCGATCTGGCTCTTGGTACTCCATGTCTAGGACCTGTGGGCCTCAAGACATAATATCCTTAGTTATCCCTAAACTGGGGGATAACATCTGGCTCCAACTCGAGGACATGTGCTCACCGTAGAGCGCATGAGAACCTCAGAATCTCTTGGCATAACCTGTGACTTGCTTGATCTCAACACAAGACTGTTAGCAATCATTTGGGGTGGTGATATCACCCCCGGCTCATATATAATATAAAAGTGAAAACAAGCATATGTACAAATGTGAATACGAACTATTCTAGCATGAAATGCAAGTGGTATATACAATGAATGCAAATGCCTACTTACCTGTACTTACTTGTTGGTTGGATGCTAGGTGTAATCAAATGACCAGTGAAACCATCCTAGCAATATCTCACAATACCTGCCTCTGTGCTTCATCATAAACCAAAACAGTGATAAGCTAAGCACAAAAATAACATGCGTTAGAGAATATATCGTGTCATCGGAAACCAAAAAGTCTAACTCATGGAGGCGGGTGGGAGGGATAAAATCATGCCAAGTCATTTCCTGAGGAAAGTGCTCAATCCACTTAAGGAAGGGATCGTGAAAAGTCAAAGGTTCAGAACACTAACTCAAAAGGTCTGAAAGTTGGCTACCTAGGACGTCCTCATAATCTGAAACCTGGGAACGGATTGACAAGGATCTAAAAGATCACTGACAAACTCTTAAGGGAAGGTTTAAAGGCTCAGATGACAGAATTTTTCTTGAGGTATTTAACCTACCCTTAAACTCTAGGGTTTGCCTCAAAGGAAACTCAATACAAAAGGCATATTTCCCAACTACACCTCTAATGACATAGCAAGGTAAAGTAATCGGAGGTGGCTGGAGAAAGGTGTCACAAGAATCCTTCTTCGAGCAAACGATGTCCTTACTCCTATCAAGAACTGAGCACGGCGGTGGTTGATAATCCTCTTCATGGAATGAATCCAAGTCCTAAAAGGAGTACTCATCAAAATCCTCAAGGTATGACCGAAAATCATCCGGAAAATAAAGGATTAGGTCAACCTTGGGTGTTTGGAAAGTATCGGTAATTATATCATCTCCTTGTTGCCACTGGTCAAAATCAAGAGTAACCTGTTGTGATAATTGTAAAGCAACACTTGGAAACGATTCTCAATGTCGTAAATGGGGTCCATATCATAAACAACCACATCCCACTTACGTCTTCTAACATGTATGAACTCATCAATATCAACTATTTCACTATTTGTAACATAACATGAAGGACTCAAAACATTCAAGGGCTCATCCATCTCCTCCTCATTTCCCAAATCATAAAGTAGAGAATCATCAAAATTTTGGAGAGGAGGGTAACTCACTGTGTTTGTTTCTTCTTGTGTAGAAGCTTTGAGGACTTGGGTGTCATGCATCATTGTTTCATCCTCATGAGTTGCCCCTTCATCTTCAATTGTACAACAAGGAAGATCTACTTTGTTCGAGGATTCCATTTCTTCTTCCTTCTTTGAATCATAAAACAAGGCATTGTTAAGATCCTGAAAAGGAAAGTGACTAACCTCATTCTCTTCTTCTTGTGTAGGGGGGAAAGGCTTGTAGATGGCTTCATCAGAGAGAGGAGGGCATGTCGATACTTCATCATCTTGTTTGGGTTCCAGCTCCTCAACTGTCTTCAACAATCCTTTGCTGTTCCCTGTGGGGTTGGAAAACCTCATCAAGATCTTTCCCCTTAGCATTTTGTTGGTCAATGATTTGTTCCCCTTCTTCTTGGAAATCAGCAGTAAAGGTTCCAAGGGAAACTAATCTTTCCAAACTAAGAGTGTCTGAGGTACCCTTGGGGTCATCGATTTTGGCCCCTAGAGAGAAGATGTGTTTTCCCTTGGACAAAGAAATATTCTCCTCGATTTGCCTGGCCATGTAATAGGCATCATGGATTGTTTTTGGCCCCATTTTGTTTAGGAGAAACCCCAAATGCACCAAGAGTGCATTGGTATAGAGATACACGAGGTACTTGTCTTCAGGACAATGGCTGCTAGGAATCTGATATAGAAAATCCTCAAACCTAAACTCGAAATCCCTGACAGTCTCATTCTCAGTTTGTTTTACATATTCGAGTCTTTTTAGTAACGTTTGGATATCTTCCAATTTCATACCCCATTTTTTGAGAAAGATTTCTTCTAACTGGTCCATAGATGTGATACTAGCAACAGGGAGATTATCATACCATTTTCTTGCATTTCCATGAAGAGTGGCAGAGAAAAGTTTCATTGCCAAATCTTCATCATCATCACTGATAGGATGGAGTTAAAACAAAGACCAAAAATCAACGATACGATAGTCATCTATTTCCCCATCACTACCAGTGAATCTAGGGAGCCATTTTTCGTACTTTGGGGGCATTTGTCGAGGGTATCCCGAGATTTTACTCATGTCTAGGGGTTTGAAATTTCCCGGGTCCCATTGAGAAGTCATGGTTGGCTTCGTCATTAGTGGAGTTGCCAGATAATTTTCTTGAAATTATCAAAGAAATAAGGGAATCATCCTTAGTGGAGTCACCAAGTAAGCTTGTAAGATAAAGATTCTTGAGGAAAGGCTTACCGAAAAGTGTCGTCTTTGAAGAGAATTGACTCAGTGTTCCCCGGCAACGACACCAAAATGTTATCGCACAATTTGTACTTTGATAGAAGGGAAAAGGCAAATGAAGACAAATTGGCGTAACGGGAGACTATCCTATCACTGTCACCTCAATGGGATGTCTCTTTCTATTTAGGGTGGTAGGCCCAGGGGAGACGTCCCCGGTGACCTGGGGTTTTGAGAAGGCAAAGGATAAAGGCCAAGTAAAACGTTCCCTCTCACAAGTCACCACTGATCAGAAAGTTTGGTTAAACAACCAATAAAGAAATAATAAAGAAGAAGTCTATTTGCCCGGAACAAAGCAACATAAAACTATATTTTGCAAAAGCACTTGCTGGTTAGGACTTCATATAATCAGAGACTTTCTCAATAAAAGAAATTGACTAATATATTGATGAAGTAAACAAAGATGTATAGCAGCAATAATCACAAGACAATACTTCACAATTAATGCTTTAGAGAGGCTTCAAAATGAGCAAGAATGATTAATCATCAATATCATAACACCAACATTCATCAAAAGCAAATAAGGCTATGCATTAGTCAGTCTTTTCAATTGCTTAGAGAAGCTTTAAATACTGCAAAGTATGGTTGTAACTTCATTGAATAGTAGATCAATATAATCTAGGGTTAGAAGGCGTTAGTAGTTTGTTCAAAGATTTGGATGTTTGAAGGTTGTGATCAAAACGCTCAAGAGAGAGATCTTAGACCAGTGCTTTCATAGGGCAAATGGAGTAAAAAAGTGGTTGCAAGAATTGAAGGAGCAAGATGATAATAATAGAACCAAAGACGAGAGGAATTTGATGGATGAAGTGTTGGTAAGCCAAGGCTTCAACCACCAAACTCTAGGGGAAAACGGCTACTAAGGTGTAGGTAACCCTAGGCCTTAGTAGGTTTTCCTCCTTATTTAACTCAATGATAAGATAAAATCGGCTAGGATGAAGGACAAATACTAGGGTGTTGCAATGGAAAGGCCCTAGCAATGGCTTCAATAAAACAGCTCCTTGGCATAATCTAGTAGGTAGATAGCAAATTAGAACAAGGATAATAACATGTGCTTGATCCCTAGGGTTTGAGCTAGCAATTTCATAAATTAACAAAATGTAAAGTAAATCACCATAACCATTCAAGTAAGAGAAGAATTGCAGAATTTTACTCACATTCACTAAGCATCATCAAGCAAAACCTTAGTTGTAGACTTTCCACCAAGAAAAATGCCAATTTCACCAAAAAATAGCCCTCCTTCAACAAGTGCGCACTAGAATTTTAGTCCAAAACCCTAATGAGGGCCGCAAATTTCAGACCTCACCAAAGGGTGTGAAAGATGATGAGAAAATGAGAGTTTTGACTCTATTTATAGAATACCAATGACCTTTAATTTTACTTTAGGTCAAAAAAGGCCAACATGGCCAGTTTATATCAAAAATACTGTTTTACATTAAATGTCACAATTAAAACCTTAAATCAAGCATAAATGATGATGCCGTGCCCATTTAAGGTGACGTTAGGCCCTTTTAGGGAAACATTGGCCTCCTAGGGCAAAACATAAGGCCTCCTTGGGCCTCGGGAACATGCCACACGTGCCACTTGGCACACAATTGCCTCCCAAAACCTCCAAAAGCACTGGATGACGTCATGGGTGTCCTAGGTGACATCATGGGCCTTTCAAGGCCTACGTCCTGGTGGAAAGGGCACAACCCCACTGGGTACGAGTCCGCCAAGATGCCTCTGGTGGAACGTCCTGCTCTTTCTCTGGTGCAATCCTCTAATCTATCTCTGCCCCCCTGCTGGGGTCTCAACATCCATCTGGTCGGCTCTTAGCCCCATGGAGGTACGAACTAATCATCTCCCCATGTGTGCCTGTCCATAAGGGTACCTATCCATCGGGTATGGTCCTGTAACATCAACAGATACACCCTCCATGGACTCATAAGTCACAAGGATCATAGCAATGTCAATCACATCTAATCATCAAGTTATTAAACATGTGCATAAAACCCCCTTTACCCGGACAAGTACTCAAAAACATTATACTAATGTACAAGCCAAGTTTGGAGGAAACGCTAGGATGTCCTATTGGGCTAATGCTCACTGGATGTGGGATGTTTCCGGGAGAAATCAAATCTAAGCCATGTGAGTGGATGAGGTGGTAAGGGATGTCTTGGCAAGGGGTGCAGTGATAGCAGGGAAATGTATGGCTTACATGTGGGTGCCTCTGCAGAGGGTGAGCTGCACCTGTCATGGATGCAAAAGTTTCCAAGCCCATTCATGCCTCCTGTCTTTATTCTTATTACTTTTTCTTTCAAGAAGCTAGTTAGGGGACATTGCCCTGGCGTGGTGACTTGTGGTGGTAATGTTACGCACAAGCACTTCACGGAAATGAGAAGGTTGGCTCGTGATGAGACCCCCTTTCTCTTGGCTATGCCACGAAGAGCCACTACCCTAGTGTGGTGACCAACTGTTGGTAGTGTCATACCGCTACATGCCCATGGACCTAAGAGGTTGGCTCGTGATGAGACCCCCTATCCTCTAACTAGGTCTTGTTTTATTATTTTTATGGGTCCCTCTGTTTCTTGCTGAGAAGCTTTTCACTGCTTTCTTAGGGATCCCTGGGCGAAGCATCTCAAGGTTTCATTCTTTGGCTGCTATCTTTTTCCAGCTACTTTTACCCTCTGCGCCTTTAGCCCCTTCTTCCCACAAGGTAAGGTACAACCCTTAAATATTTGGCCAACCCAATGCACGGACCAGTGTAATAGGATGGATGAGTGGGAGAAAGATGGAAAGGGTAAGTATGGTGGGAGCGGACGATGGCTTCTCATGAATCCCCCCAGTGGCAACTCAAACCCTATGGGTACCATCTTACTAGGGCATCCTGTCATTTCCCCCAGATATGGTCAAGTGGACAAGTATAGGATCCAAGCACCCATTAGAAGCCAAAAGAATTGAATGCACATATTCAAAGGTTTTGAGGATCAGAGTGACACATACCATGATACACGGACTCATTACCTCATGAAGCAAGATCCATCTCTGCTACAGGACCAGGTCGAGGTAATGGATGTTGTTGTTGCTGACAAAGTGGAGGCGTTGAAGAATGAAAAGATGGGCCCTCCAGGGCCATGCTCAAGTCGATCTGGCTCTCGGTACTCCATGTCTAGGACCTGTGGGCCTCGAGACATAATCTCCTCAGTTATCCCTAAACTGGGGGATAACAGGTCCAAGCATATTGAGATCAGATATCACTTCTTTCGAGATAGGATCCAGAAGAGAGCAATGAAGCTTCAATATATTTCCACAAATGAACAGGTTGCAAATATTCTGACCAAACCCTTGGTTAAAGGGATGTTTGTGTTCTTCAGAGACAAACTTGGAGTGGTGCATAATACCTTCCTCGCTAAGAGGGAGTGTTGATGTTGGTAGCATCAGATAGGTATTTCCGCGCAAGTCTAAGAGTCTAGACGTGTGGAAGTTGTCCAAAGTCTTCTACCTTGAAACTTTACTTTAATTAAAGGAATTATTAAAGTAAAGTGTTTTTATTAGTGACTTGAGTTTTATTTAATTAGCATAGTGAATTAAATAATAACCATTTATCTCAAGTGAGGTGAGCAGTAATCTCAACCGTCAATCTCTTTGGAGATTAGGGTTAGATCATAACTCAATCTTATAAAAACAAGGCTAGGGTGAAGGAGAAGACACTTGATATTCTTGAGAGCAGAGAAGGACTTTTGCTCAAAGTATTGGATCATGAAGGACTGTGATTCAAAGAGATTTTGGATAGGTGGAGAAGGACTTCCTTTTAGAGATCAGGTCAGGGAGAAGGCAGAACAGAGGCAATCGCAAGTGGGTTTCAAATGATTAAAACCGCAATAGCAGGGTCGCGTCGTATGGAGTTCCGTGTAGTCTTTAAGTGTGTGTACGCGGGTCTCAGTGGAGACAGGCACGTATACGCGGGTTTGCTTAAGGAAAGTCGTGTACATCTCGAGAAGCATGAAAGTACAAGGCTGTACAACAGCTCAAGAAACTGCTAGGGTTTGCAAGTACTGTCTAAGGTTTTTTGTATTTCTCTGTGGGCCACTATCCCAAGTACAAGAGCCCTTGTAAGCTTTGAATTTATTTGAATGAAAAGCTTAGTTGATGGGAAGAATATCTCTGTGTATTGTGGTTGAGATTTTTGGTTTCCAGTATTGCTTTTGCTATCTTTATTTGAGTTGAATATTCCGGCAAGTGTGTTGTTTTGTGAGCTGCTAATTTGATTTACAACAAGGAAAACACTAGATAACAAGATACCTAGGTGCCGGAGTAACAAGATTTCAACATTACCCTCTTGTATCGTGGGTGTCCGAGCCTACAAGTATATTTGAGGGTTGTAGCATAAGGCACACCTTTGTCTGGAAGCCTTTTTTCTTTCTTTTTGGGTCTTGCCTAGAACATCTTTGGTTTCAAGCATTTGAATGATCACTTAATGAATAAACTTCGATGCATGTCAGATAGCTAAATAAACACTCTGGCATTTCGTTGTTTGGTATCAAGTTGTTGATGAATAATGATGGATGAATGAACTTTCCAAGCATTATACGGTATTGTCTTCTCTTGTTTAATTGAATCAATCCTCTAGAGAAGTTAAAACCGAGTCAATGCTAGTCCTTGTCATCACCCTTCTTTATTTACAACGATAGGACTCAGTGTGACTACATAGGATCCCCTCCTTAGGTTAGTGACCCTATCCTAAAAGTGCAGAGGCAAGGTTGTTGAGGTGATAGTAGGCAGTCTGCATGTCCGTGTCCTTAGGTTTTCCCCTTGGAGAGGTTGGGACTTTTCCTCTAGGGAGAATCCGAGGGATACTAGATAGCACCCTGCAAGGGATGTGGAGCATTATGCATGATGGAGGAGGGATTCAACCCCTAGTTGGCATATGGCAGCTTGGTTTCCTGTTTGGAGGATTCAAGGTGTCTCGGGGATGCCTAAGGCTTCAACAGTGTTCTTGCAAGGGTAGTCGACCCTGTTGTCATCCTAATACACACTTGGGGTAACGTGGAAGAAACCTTCAATCCACTTAGTGTGTCCTTGGGGGCAAGTCTCGAGTCAAAGTGTTGTCACTTGATCCTCAACTCCTCCATCTAAGCCAACTCCTAGCGAAGCCAAGGGGGGTAGTCCCTATAAAAGAAAAACCAAGGGTTTTTCTAAACTAAGAAAAAAAAATACTTTAGCCTAGGAGTTTATTGCTGAAAATAAAAATTCGATCATTCACCACTTAGCATATATCATTATAAAGAACATTTTCTCATGAAAGATTTATACATCAAAAGGATACCACATCTGCAATAATCAAGAGCATAAAGGAGATTAGATAACATGCATAAGTAAAGCTGCTCACATAAGAAAGATTGAAAGTATAATTTGACTAGTGCCTTAAAGGGAGTCGTGGGCAATGTAGATCGAAGATTTTATTAAAGTTGATTTTGTAATTAACTTAGAAAGGTGTTTAGCCCCCTTATGTATTATTCACCAATCTAAAACTTTGCATATTGGGTTGTGTCGCAGATCCAACAAGGCGAGCTACCAGGTGATTTGGCACACACTACCCAAAATAGGGGTTTTATATGAATAGTACCACTTGGAGATTGCCCTAATTATACTAGCAAGGTTCAATTACTTTGATGAAAATAAAAGATGGATCATACACCCTGCTTTGAAATATTGAGGCACTCTGCAAACACTTTTTGAAAGAAAGGAAAGAGAAGAATTGCAACACATAAATTTATATACCCTGCTTTGAAATATTGAGAGAGATCAACAAGATATTGCTTGACAATGTTGTTGCAAAACTGAATGAAGAAGGAAAACTACTTGAAACTGAAAATTGCATGAAAATCTAAGCATTAATTTAACATGCATGAATTTAGAGTGTTGTAGTGTGTTTGATATTGCTTGACTTGTGTAATTGATGATTAAATTTAAGCATGCACAACTCAAAAGAGACAAAATCAAACCACAACACAAATCCCCCTAAGGGGATGAAGAAACTGGGCACAAAGGCCCGCTTTTATTACTTATTACAATGGAGAACTTTAGAGTTCTCTTTGAGCTTTTAGCTCTCTTAGAAGAAGAGGGATCCTTATTGATGGATCTTTAAGAGGAGAACAAGAAGAAGGAATAGAAAAGAGACACTTCCTTTTGACGAAGTTACAACCCCCCAGGGTCCTTGAAAGTCTTGATTTTCGCCCAACACGGGCAAAATCTCCTCTTGGATCTGTATTTGCTGCAACAAAACAGCCAACAGATTAAGTTAGAAATGATAAAAAAAGAGTTCTAAACAACTTAAAAAGTTACCAACATTTTAGGAATTTTTCTAAGGGGAAAAAGGTGAAATTTAGGGCTTTTTTGGAGGGGCTTTAAACTATCCTAACTTAGGCTCCCTTTAAAGATTTTTGTTTGTTGTTTTAGGACAGCAAACTTACTATCTCTAAACAGCTTGATCAGCAAATTAAACCTAGCAAAAAACCTTGATCTAAAACTTAGATGCAAAATACCAAATAAATTGCTTCAAATTTCACCTAGATCTACCTTTAGAATGACAAATTATAATCAGATCTAGGAGACACATGCATGTAGCCTTTAGATATTGAAAACAAGATATTGACCTATTCTAACTTGCATGCAATCAAAAAAAAAGAGTAAGGAAGAGAGATGTTATCAATTTATGGCGCTTTCGTCTGAGTGTGGAACTTTGGGCTATGGGTTCTCTTGGTAATGGACAAGAGGGTGCTTGATCTCATAAACTTTGGATGATGACAATGGAATCCACCATTTGCCAATCCTCCTTCTTGAAGAACCTGTAACTAAATGCTTCAATCCTGCACACAACTGTTAAAGGCCTTCCCTACACACATAGCTCACAAAGCATGTTAGATATAACCTAAAATAGAACATGCATTTAAAAGTCTATGAAGTAAATAAAGGCAATAAAAGAAATCAACCTAGATTACTCTTACCTAATCATATGACAGCATACCTATTGAGCATTAACAATTGAGCATAAGATTAAAACATTAATCAATACATGTTACCTCATAAATTCTTTGCATTTAGATAAAGGCAACCACACATGAATCCACACCAAGATTGCTCCAAAGACTTTTTATTCCCATGCTTGCAAAGTATTACAATAGCTTCTTCACCCAAGACTGAACTCACTAAATGAGGAGGTCGAACCTCTCTTAAATAGGAATGGAGGTGATAATCCCCAAGTGATGCATGCACTTAGGGTTAGGTTTAGGGTTTAGGTATGCGTGAGGATGAGTGTAGTTGCACATGAGATGAGGAGGAGATGTGTGGGAGTGAAAGGGAGATGGTGTATAGTTAAGTGGAAGCGTAGGTAGGTGAAGGGGAATGATGGCGAGTGGACTAGGAGAGAGTAGGAGTGAAGAGTGAGTGAACTAGGATAGAGTATGAGTGATGAGTGAGTTAAGTGAGGCGTGGGCCACATAAGAGATGCGCTAGGGTTTAGGTAATGCACCACTTAGGATGGGAGTCGAGTTCCTTAGTTGGAGACTCCTCCCAACTCCATGTCATCTAATTAGGTTGACCTCCTCACTAGTTAACTCACCTTAAGCCTTTAGTCAACTAGGGACACACAAAAAACATGTCTAAAACATGTTCCCCAGTTCTCCTAAAATTTATGAAATTTAATTAATTACCCCTTCCTGTATTTTTCGAGTAATATTGACTTTTTTAGTGATAATAATAACTTTTTAGTCTCGAAAGATGGGAAATAGGGGTTTACATCATACTAGGGACTGGAAAACGACTGTAAATATGGCATCTGACAATGTTTGATGCCATATTTTTTACATTTATTGACTCTAAATTAATAAATTCCATTTTTGCGAGAATTTAATTAATTCACTGAAAACTTAAAAAAAAACCTATTAGACTTAGCCGCAATTTCCAAATGACTCAGACACTATGTTCTAGTATGAGCTTATATACATTATGACACTAGACATTGGATTTTCCATGCCAAGACCTACTAGTCAACACATACTCTGGCTTTGGAACAAGTCTTTTTCTGAGTGAAAAAACTTAGAAATTATTTAATCGCTCACTAAGGCAAGCAGAAAAAATAATTAACAATGAGAAAAAAACACTCTGAAGTATGTGTCCACTCCTAGCTCAAGGGTGGCCAATAGCCTTTTACAATATCTCATACTTAGGACATTTATTACAATGGTGGAAATGCAGGAAAAAAGGGGCCCTTTTAAGGCCTGTTGAATCACTGATATCTGCAAATATGAGCAAAGCTTACTCATTCTCTGGCGGCTCTTCAGGAAATCCAGCTTGTGCAAACTAGCGGATAACAGACCCTATGGAGTACATTGCTTTAGAGGATAGATGGAGTCCGTGGAGGCTCGTGATGGAGTGGTGTGGACTTGCAATGTGTAGCTACATCACCTTGGAGTCATTATTGTGCATGACATCACCACTAGAGCATGACACTTGTACTCTAGAGTGGATGTCTCACTTGTGTGGCCTACAAGAGCTCATGTAGGTTGTTGGTAAGGGCTTAGGCCCACGTAGTATTGTTGGCCTCCCTTACCTCTCATATAAATAAAGGAAGGAAAGAGTATTTTCATTCAATCATCATTTGTATCTTTCTCTTTGTATTTGTATTCTTGGAGAGATTCGTTGGGGTTCATGAGTTCATGAGAAAACCCTTGGAGAAGCTATGGAAGGGAAAGAAGATGTTTTGGTTTAGAGTTTCTCTTGTGACTAGGGTTTTCTCTTGTGGAGGAAACGTTGGAGATGATGATCAAACATATTCATTCACTCACTTGTATTCACACTTGTGATGTGACTAAGAGAAGAGTGTGCAATCTCTCTCTCTCTCTCTCTCTCTCTCTCTCTCAAGTCTTCACTAGTACTTGTATTCTCTCTCTCTCTCTCTCTCAAGTCTCCACTAGTACTTGTACTCTCTCTCTCTCTCTCTCTCTCTCTCTCTCTCTCTCTCAGCGCTAGGGTTTTTTGGTCTTCTTGGAATTTCTTGGAGTTCTAGTGTTAGGGTTTATCCCTTGGAGATTGGAGCTTAGGGTTTTGAGAGAAAACCCTACGATGGATTTGTGAAGAGGATGACGTCTTGCCTTGGAGGTTGTGTTGGAGAGATTCTTGCACTTGGATCATCTTAGTTGAGCTAGGGTTTGATGATTTACCATAACTAGGGCTTTTTATATAGTTGGAGTTTTTGTACTATCCTTGAGAGAAGGCTATGGTATGTACTTGTGCTTCATCTTGAGCTTATATATGATGTTTCCATCTATCCACATCTTGTGTCATTTTCAGATTTGAAAATCAGCGATATGTGTTCTTTATGCTTTGTTATTTACACCCATTTATGTCGTGTTGATTGGACATAAGTAAAAGGGCAAATTTTAGCATCTAAGGAAGAATATAAGGGGCTGCTTTTACTATTGTTATAGCTATAATTACTGCTGTAAAAATGCATTTTCAAACCTGATTATTGGCTGATAAGTTGCCCCAGAAGGGACTGAAACTTATCTCTTTGTTTGGTATCTTTTCTCCTTCAATTGCCCGGAAGTTTGGGGTTGTTTGAAGTGAATTATTGTGATCTTTCCGTTGTTGCTTTATACTCTAATTTACAGCAGTCCTAAAGGCTGAAAATTCTAGGACTAAGATCTAGGAAACCTTCTAGGGAGAAGGTCAAATTTCAGGTTTTCATTAATTTCCCAGGTGCATGAAATTTCCTTAGTAGATGTTGAATATATACATAGATAGATAGATAGGAGCATTAGCTAGCTTCGTTGGTTCTTGCAAGTCTGTCAACCCTTCTAACAAAGCACAGGAGTTGTAAACTCCCAGAGGGTTCAACCATTCATTTTTTAACAAAATCACTCTAATTAGGAGTGGTGTTTGTGTGAATGCATTTAAACCAATGGCAGTGAGGGCAACAATGGGCATGTAGATGATGGAAATGTTGAAGCTTTTTGTAGCTTCGCGAGGTATTCCCACTAGGGGCCATGGTATCAGGCATGTGGGAATCTTCGTTGGCACCAGATTACTCTTTCGTTTCAGTGAAAAATCCCTTGGGATGAGGCTAGGGCCTCATGGGCTTGGTGATGGGCTTTGTGTACTTGTGTCGGGGTTTCACACCCACAAAGAGGAATAAAATATTCTAATTAACTGTTGAGTTTAGAAGGGGTTCCTAAACTCACTCATAAAACTCCTAAATAAGAAAAGGAGAGATTGTGACAAATCTCAGTGTCATTATGTAGCAAGCATAAGTGAGAGTGCACTTGTGCTAGGAACTTGGAAATTTTAGCAAGGGAAAATTTGCAATTATGAAAAATCTGGCCTGGGGTTTCTTGGAGGATTTTTTGTTTCTGATTCAGCCAAGGCTTTTTTTCCAGCCAAGAAAGGGCACCTGTGTGAGGTCACACGTGTGAGGAAGAGGAAGAAAAACAGTGGCACGTCTGAAGAGGAGAGTTGAGCCGCACGTGTGAAACAGATCGCACGTGTGAGGGAGACAGCTCGCATGTATGAGCAGAACTATATGGACAGTTCGTACAGTACGTACAGTCATACGTGTGACAGGCCGCACATGTGCATGAGCAAGTACAGTTCGCACGTGTGGATTTTCTGGGCAGGTGCAGCAGTCTGTACCACTAACATCAACAAGCCGTACAGCTGGCAGCTGCAACAGATTTGTGGGCAGAGGATTTTCTGGGTAATTTGTTGATTTTGTGTTTGCTAAAGAGGACTAGGTTGTCCTCAGTTTTGGTGATTTTGTATCTGTGGAGAAGGCTAGTTTTTGTTGATGAATGCAGCTATGTGAGACATTCTCCAGCTTACAAACCTGTGAGGTGTGGATCATTGCAACTATATGAGTCTCTCTCAGCTTACAAACCTGAGAAAAAGCCCCTAAGAAGGGTACGTGGTTCCTGCCTGAGACAGAGCTAGGAACGTAGAGATGACCTCCTCCATTCAAAGAGTTGAAAAGAACTCCAGATGATTATCCAGTGGGAAAGGTGATCTGTTGAGTTAGACGTGCCTATGGCTGAGCACAAGGTGAACGTGTGAAATCCCAAAGTGTTGGGTGCATCGTCATGTGAACAGAAATGAAGATGATGTATTAGCCTCCTCTGAGCAACAGAGTTGACGAGAAGACTCCAAATGATTCTCTTGTGTGAGGCAGTGAGAAAGAAGATCTGTAGAGTGGACGTGCCTATGGACAAGCACAGGTGAACGTGTGAAGATCTGGTTCTTCTGTGTAATGCAATGAACCAGAGATATGACATCCATGTGGATGTGCCCCTAGTGGATGAGCACTAGTGGGTGTATCAGATCCTTTGCTATATATTGTTCAAGAGTCAGACTTGCCTGTAACCCTAATTGCTATGTAAAGGGTAAAGGTCAGCCCTACCTTAATGTGATTAATAATAAATGTAAAAGATAATTAATCTGGATAATACTAATTATAATAATAATAATAAATATATTATGACTTAAGAGAGGTCGGCCCTATTGAGCCAATAGACACTTATGTTGATAGGACAAGTCTAATATAAGTAAGGGAAGATTCCCCATTGTGGAAACATATCTTTCATGTGAGTTTGGAAATTTCAGCAAGTACAATCACTTGGGAAAAGTGCACACCTCTCTTGGGCGCTAGTGTTCTAGGGTTTGAGCACCCTCTTGTGTGCTAGGTCTTTCTTGGTGGTGCAGGTCTTTCTCTTGAAGAATATAGCAAAGGATTTGGCTAGGTTTTCTTCCCTTGTTGAGAAAGGTTTCCCAGGATACTTCTTTTGTTCTTGTGCATGGTGTTTCTTCTTCTGATCTTGGTTGTTGTAACATTATTGTCTATGGTTAAGTTAAATGCTAAAATGGAATGAACTTCATGCTTAACCTATCTTATTGAAAAATCAACATGGTATCAGAGCATAGGTCTTGAAAGAACCCATTGCACAAGCATCTACCAAGTCTCCTCTCTCTCTTCTGCAAAACCGTACGACCCTCCTAGGGTTTCCAGAAATTTCGTACGACCTACTTCTTTGAGAAGTTTCAGCACTTGTCACTTGGACATTGGGGCTAAAAAGTGCATAAGAGTGTATGGCCTCCTTCGGCACACCTTCAGCAAGCTTCAGATTGCATTTCTGAGCATTTTGACTTTTTGGCTCTAGGGTTTCACTAATTTCTGCAAAAACTTCAGAATTAGGGTTTCTGAAATTCCTTGAAGGAGCTCTTCAGCTCACCAATGTTCTCCTATCTTTCAAAGGCTTATTGTTGGTAGTCATAAGTCCAACTAAACCTAAAAGTGCTAGCCTAGCCTAGCCGTTAGGTTTACTAGCCAAATTGACAAGGGTTTGTGAAGAATCTAAAATTATGATGAACAAGAACTATGATGGAAGATAAGCTTGATGGATCAAGCAACTTCAAGTTCCTGGAAGACAAGACTTCGGAGGAAGGCTTATTGTGGGTAATACAAAAGTGTGACACTGTGACTACCTTCTTCATGAAGATGTCAGAGTTAGAGAACAGTCAGGTACCATTGGAGAAATCATATTAGCACCCTCAGGTATGCATTTGTATATGTATTATTTGTATCATTATCATGAGAAAAATTGCAGGAGGAAGGAACCTTCTTGCTAGAGTCATGGATCCAGAAGGATCTCAATGCATTCAAAAGAACACACTAGAAGTGAAGACCCCAGGTTGATTGTTGTATTTGTCATTCCTCTAACCTATATTTCTAAAGTTTGCTACATTACAAATAGGTGTTGTAGCTGTGACAATAATCCTTAATTTATTTTGATAATAGAGATGTACTCATTATTCTCCTTTAAGAGATATTCTTGTTTTGGTTCCTCTTGTTTACTTGTTCCAGATAGGTTAACAAACAAAGGAAGATGTTTATCCTTCAGAGGGAGCCACTTGACTCAGAGGGAGTCAAAACTATTTAAAGAAAGAAGAAGAATAGAACTATCATCTAGGACACCAATGCAATAATGCATGATCAGAATCCTTCTATGATTCCATGGTCAGAAGCATGCATGACAGAGGATGTTCAGAACAAGAGTCTTCACCAGACTTTGAAAAACATAACTCCCGAAGAAGTCTTCACCTGAATGAAGCTTGAGATTGAACACTTCAAGTTATTTGGGTGCCCAGTGTATTTTTTCATGTACCCAAAGAGAAGAAGTCCAAGCCAGATCCTTTAGGAAGAAAGGATACAATGAATCTTCAAAGACATTCCAGATCGACATCCCTGGTCAGAGACAGATTGAGACAAGCAGAGACGTTGTCCTTGAAGAAGAGATAGTCTTTCAAAGACTCAGAGAATCTCAGATGGAGATTGACAGTGAGACAACACCTTCTCCCCCTTCAGCAGTTCAGAGGGAGACAAACATTATTCCAGTTGATCCAGTTTCTCTAGTGGATATGTTCAGAGATATTGCAGTAGGGCATAAAAGGCCTACCTAGCCTCACTCTGCAAGAGGCAGAGAAACATACAAGACTCTCAATGCACATTCCGAGAAAGCAAAAGAGATTTTCGAGCTATCCTTCAGTCATGAGCCACTTCATTGATGTTGAGACTCCTTGTCTTAGAGAAGCAATAGGAGAACAAGTATGGCAAGATGCCATAACAGAAGAATACCAGTATATCTTAAAGAATGATGTATAAGATATTATTTAGGGACCAGAAGGGAAGTCTGTGGTAACTTCCAAGTGGATCTATAAGATCAAGCATGCAGCTGATGGAAGTGTCGAGAAATACAAAACGAGATCTATAGCTAGAAGTTTCTCACAAACAGAACGAGTTGTTTATGTTGAGACACTTGATCTAGTAAACCTGATACACTTCCATCCATACTACCTTCCATGAGTTGTAAACTATATCAGATAGATAGATTCTTGATGAGTTTGGATTTCATCAAAAGTGTTGTTGATCGAAACCTATATTATTACAATGTTGGTGACGAGAGCCTGATCTTGATGACTTATTCAGAAGGTCTTGTTATTGGATACAAGTAATCCTTGACTTCTGAATTCGAGATGAAGAATCTGAATATGATGCACTACTTCATGGGACAAGAAGTATGACAGAGGACCGATTAGATTTTCCTGAGTCAAGGAAAATATACAGTGAAAATATTAAAGAAGTTCAGTATGACAAGAATGCAAAATCCATCGTGATGGATTTAAAGAAAAAGATTGATGATGATTCAGACGAGACTAATTCATGCCATTCAGTAAGTGTGCTTAATCACTTCATGAGTCAACCGAGACAGACTCACTAAACAACAGCAAAACATATATCGAGATATATACAAGGCACAGTTGGATATGGCCTGAGATATGCCTCCGAAGTGAACTTGAGTCTGCAGAATATGTCGATTCAGATTGAGCAGAAAGTACAGTGGACCAAAAGAGCACATTCGGTTGATGTTCTACCATAAAGTTTGCCATGGTTTCTCGAAGCAGCAGGAAACAAAACTCTGTGGCCTTGAGTACCACAGAAGCAGAGTATATAGCAGTGAGTGTGCAAAGCAATGTGGCTTCACAAACTTCTGACAAATTTGCTTGACCATGAGATGGATCCTATGATGATAACCAAGAATCGTGTATAAAGCTCCTTAAGAATCCAATGTTTCCTGATGAATCGAAACACGACGAGATGAAATATTCTTTTATCAAAAATATGATGCAGAGGAAAATCGTACACATGCAGTGCCTTCCTACACATGAGCAGATTGCAGACATCTTCAGCAAACTAACTTGATGAAGAATATCTTCCCAATTGAGAGGGAGTATTGATGACTCCAGCCAAAAACAAAATTCAGAGTACATCCATATGAGACTTAGCATGATGAAGAATGCCTCCCTAGTTGAGAGGGAGTGTGGATGAATGCAGCTATGTGAGACATTCTCCAGCTTATAAACCTATGAGGTGTGGATCATTGCAGCTATGTGAGTCTTTCTCTCAGCTTACAAACCTGAGAAAAAGCCCCTAAGAAAGGTACGTGGTTCCTGCCTGAGACAGAGCTTGGAACGTAGAGATGACCTCCTCCATTCAAAGAATTGAGAAGAACTCCAGATGATTATCCAGTGGGAAAGGTGATCTGTTGAGTTAGACGTGCATGTGGCTGAGCACAAGGTAAACGTGTGAAATCCCAAAGTGTTGGGTGCATCTTCATGTGAACAGAAATGAAGATGATGTATTAGCCTCCTCTGAGCAGCAGAGTTGACGAGAAGACTCCAGATGATTCTCCTGTGTGAGGTAGTGAGAAAGAAGATCTGTAGAGTGGACGTGCATGTGGACGAGCACAGGTGAACGTGCAAAGATCTGGTTCTTCTGTGTAATGCAGTGAACCAGAGATATGACATCCCTATGGATGTGCCCCTAGTGGATGAGCACTAGTGGGTGTATCAGATCCTTTGCTATATATTGTTCAAGAGTCAGACCTGCCTGTAACCCTAATTGTTATGTAAAGGGTACAGGTCGGCCCTACCTTAATGTGATTAATAATAAATGTAAAAGATAATTAATCTGGATAATATTAATTATAATAATAATAATAAATATATTATGACTTAAGAGAGGTCAGCCCTATTGAGCCAATAGACACTTCTATTGATAGGACAAGTCTAATATAAGTAAGGGAAGATTCCCCATTGTGAAAACATATCTTTCATGTGAGTTTGGAAATTTCAGAAAGTATAGTCACTTGGGGAAAGTGTGCACCTCTCTTGGGCACTAGTGTTCGAGAGTTTGAGCACCCCCTTGTGTGCGAGGTCTTTCTTGGTGGTGAAGGTCTTTCTCTTGAAGAATATAGCAAAGTATTTGGTTGGGTTTTCTTCCCTTGTTGAGAAGGGTTTCCCAGGATACTTATTGTGTTCTTGTGCATGGTGTTTTTTCTTGTGATCTTGGTTGCTACAACATTATTGTCTATGGTTAAGTTAAATGCTAAAATGGAATGAACTTCATGCTTAACCTATCTTATTGAAAAATCAACAGTTTTGCCTTCAGAAAATTTCCGAAATTGACATTTACAGAACAGAAAATTTTGTGTCTCAAGTGTGTTGATGATTTAACTCAGATCTTGATGTTTCCATTGTTTTAATTTTCTGTCATAATTTCAATGTAAAATTGTTCAGTGATAACAGCTAGGGTTTAGTGTTGGATCACTAGGTAGTAATTTTCAGATCTGAAATTAGTCTCATAGAGTTGCATGTGAAAATTGATAGAAAAGTCTTCCTACTATGAACATCATTTAAACCAATGCTGGAAATTGCCCTTCATCTCCATGCCTGTCAACCTTCCAAACTCCATCTACAGTCAACCCTCCTCCATTGACCCTTGTAGTCAACGCGAACTCCATTGTTGACCCTTGCAACCACTTCCAAATTTCATATAAAGTTCAATGCAGCCACTGATGCTACCTGACTCTTCCTTAATAGTGATTGATGTATGTGAATGATATCATAGGATCCCTTATTAGCTCACACTGGACTGCTTAATCGAAATCTGTATTTCTGGTAACAGTGTGTACATATTCACAATTCAAAAGTCACCAAAATCTTCCTTTGCATGATAATATGCATGCAAGCTAAATATGTAATTGCATAAATGATATGAACCTCCCTAATTAGCCTATCTCCAACACATTTACATCCTGCACTTACTTGAAAATGTAATTAAATTCTTTTGAAAGGAAACTATAAAAGCAGATAAAACAATGTGCAGCACCACAATTTCCAAAATTGATGCATGAATGAACCTGTATTAACCATGAAACTGAATCAATGTGCCCTCTCTTAGCTGCATGATGTAGGGGTGTGCAACCACAACCATCTCTAGCATTGATATCTGCCCCAGATCTATGAAGTAGGTCCATACACAAAATATGTCCACCAATTGCTGCTTCATGAATTGGTTGGCTACTCCCATTGTCTGATATTACTGGTCTAGCCCCAAAATGAAGTAACAATTGTAAAACTTCTATATTCCCATTTAGCGCTGCTGTATGAACACTGCATCCACAACAGCCAGCTCAATCTGAGAAGTCACACTACAAAAAACAAAAGTGAAAAGTAGAAAAAGATGAAATGTATTTCAAAGCTTAAAAATTATCAGCAGAACCACAAAACAAATTCATGTACCATACAAGGACCCTCAATCTAAGCACTTGTTGGAATTTGTGTAGTAAAGCATAACAGTAATATCTTTTAAAATTTAATGAGTAAAACAACTAGATCTAGAGTTTAGACATCAATCTCCACTACTTGTACAGATCTAGTAGATCTAAAGAGTAAGACTGTAATACAGATCTGAATTCAAATGCAGATCTAAACTCAACTTAGATAAAACATACAGATCTACACTCAAAATAGATAGAGACATACAGATCTAAACGCAGCTTAGATAAAGACATACAGATCTAAACTTAACATAGATAGAAACATACAGATCTAAACTCATCACCAATCTGATCATTAAACCATCAATCAAACTGTAGAAACAGAGAGGTAAACTTAATATATTGTTTAGATCTAATAACAGTTAATGCTGGAACATAGATCTAGATAGATCAGGCTGTATAGAACTCAAAACAATATACCAGATCTGAAAATGATGGATAGATAGCATACCTTGTTCTGATCCTTACCTCTGAAGAAGTCACAGCCAACAAGAAGGATGTAGAACCATTTGAACTATGCTCAGACAAAGGTTCAGTTCATAGATCCACCTTATAGGTGGGATCCCTTTGCCAATAGATGAAGAAACTTTCTTGCCACCAAAAGTATAGGGCCACAAAGACCTCGCACTGTCAAACCCTCACACTAACTGTAGGTGAAAGCATACAAACCCTCACACATAAATGTTATGTACAAAACCCTTACACAGGAAGGCCAATAGTCAAAAAAAAAGGTCACAGTCTGGACACAAGAACAAACACCCCACAGCAGAAATGAAGAATGGAACCCACAGTCATATCCCAGCAGTCATTT
>JASDQU010101377.1:0-12104 GCA_032191745.1 Picea mariana
TTATAAAATTTAGACCTTTTTTGTTCAATTATGTCCATAAAAATGTTTTATTTGACATGTTATTTTAAGGAATATGTACCAAAATGTATAGGTTTTTTATGATATATGGCTATAAAATGTGTATTTTTTTTATAAGTATTTAAAATTAGTGTTATTTAACTACAATGTTTTTTTAATTTATTGAAGTAAAGGTAAACAATGAGTTAAAAATGATGTTTTTCACTATATTTAAAAAGTATGGAACAATAAATTAATTAAGGAGACAAAATTCTATGAAAAATCATAACTTCAAAAAAGTAAATGGTAAAAAACATTTTTAAGATTGAAAGAAGCATGAAAAAAAGACTAAAAATGGAGTTGAATAAAAGCAAAATATACATATATTTAGAAAAAATTGAAAATAGATGAAAAACGAGCATTTAAAAAAATAATGTGGAAACATTGGGGATCGAAAATTTGAAAATATCAAAAATCATCTAAAAACGGAGAGGGGGTGCTACTGGTAGCACCATTTTTAAAAACGAGGTAAAAAATTGGACCCCCCAAAAAATGAGAACTCTGGAGAGTTCTCATTAAGTTGGTAACTATGTTCATACCGACATCCCTGATGACAATTGAAAATGGGAGGAGTCGAGGACGTCCTAAAACCATCCAACACTTGAAACCTTGATTACATCCCGTAAAACAGAGGATAGGAGGATTCGAAACAAAGTGACTCATGTAACCCTTATGGCTTTCCATGAACCCTTGATCCAAATTTGGGGACAATGACATGGTTAAAGTAATGATTTCGCGGACACTCAAGAGGTTGGGCCAAGGGATAGGAGCATCATCGAAGAGCATGGTGCAGTACAAGATTTGTATGATCAAGTGATATGCCTAGATCCTAGAGAGGGAGAGTTTTACAAAAACCCTATTTTAATTAATTTGTCTTAGTATTCAATCAGGGTTTTGTCTAACCTCGACCCTCATTAAGCATTAAAAGGATTAATCAATCCCACACAATTGCTTTTTAAAATGAAGTTTGGATCTAGGAAAAATGAATTATACTTAAGTTATTCAACCTTCAAACAAACCATATCCTTGGGACCTTCTTCTTGTACATAAGATTAGGGAAGACAAAATGATAATCTTTGATCAAGGAAAGGGGTTATGAAGATACTGTCGAAAGATTCTACCCAATGATTTGCACGAAAAGAGCCCTTAATTTCATGCTTTGTAGTCAAGAAATTAAGGGGAGAATGCAATCATCATGTCACACAAAACACACTCACATCAAAGCGATAGGGAAAAATTTAAGCAATACTGACTAGCATTATTTAAACAACATATATTTACAAAATATCTATCATTCTGATGAACACACATACTGGGCAGTGAGTAAAAGACAACTCTGCATTTCAAAAAGACAATGAAGAAAAGGGTGCTAGTTGGGCAACCAACAACTCCTCTTCTCAATATCCTTGAATCTATTATGATTCTCTTCTCTCCTCAAATTTTCTGAGTGTTGCACACAATATCCTTGGATCTCTTATGATTTTCTCTTCTCTGCTCAAACTTTTCCAATGTTGCACGATGTGGTGAAATAATATAAATGAGAGGCAAAATCCAATTGTCGGTATCATGCCAATTGTTGGTAGAAATGAAATGGTAGACTACTTTTAACCTAGGTAGAGAGGGACAATTGTCGGTATCATGCTCTTGTTCACAGATTTTTCATACCTCAATGCTATTCAACGAATAGTCTTTCAAGGGGTGCTTCTTTATGCACTTGGGGAAGAATATCAATAAATCCAATTCCTCTTCATCTTGCTTCTTCTTTGCCTGTAAGGTGTCCAATTGTGAACTCAAGGAACTAAGTATCTCAGTCTTAAAGTCCTCCAACAGGTTGACAATCTTTTCTCTAGTGATGCGTCCCCCAATTTTTTTTGTAATTTTTTTCATTGTATCTCCTGGTCCCTTTCCTGGTCTGGAAGTTTCTCTTGAGTACATTTTACAAAGGTCACAAATTTCTCCATATATTAGCTGGGAGACATATCCAGCTCCCATTAAATTTAGAATATCATCTTTGATTCCTCTCAACAAGAAAATTCAAAAAGTTTTATCATCCAACTTATTTTGTTTTGACCATTGTAATTTATATTGGAACTGTTAGCACTAGAAGTCACCCTCCGATTGCAGAGAGGGTAATCCCAGTACCCATCAGAGTTTTATGTCATAGGTTGGTTTTAAAGTGGTCAAATGGGCACAGACTCAAGATGACATCATTATAACTCAGAAAACTGGACTAGTATGCACATGCAGGTGAGGTATGGAATCAACTTCGGTCAGTGAGTTGGAGTAAGGGTGAGTAGAGGGAAGAATTTGGTGAGAAGAGTGTATAGGTTTGTTGTGGACATCAGGTCTTCCAGCAGCCTAAGGAGGAAAAACTTAAACGCAAGATCCTCTTGAATTCAAATCTCAAAGAAACTGAAAGAATATAACAACACTATAATGTAATATTCATCATAATACAATCATAACAATCCATGTGAATCAGTCATTCATGAACTCTCTCAGTATCAAAGTCAAATAAGATGGAGAAGAAGATGACTTTCATTAAACAAGAAGTCTTAGATCAAAATACATAACCAGAGAACCAAAGTTCTTCCTCAAAACTTTACAATACGAGAGCCTAAATCAACCATCGACCTCAACAAAATATCAAAATGACTCCTATATACTTAGAACAATTCAAAACTAACAGTAGAGGCATGTTCGAGTCTTTTCTTTCAAGGCTTTACGTCTGCATGTTCTCTGGCATACTGTGCATGCAGTCTTCTGTCAGACGCGAGCTTCTGTTGGACACAATCGTGTTTCAGCAGGGACCTGCAGAAGAGTCGGCTTGCTGGCAGTCCTTCTGGCTTTCCATTTAAGTGGTGAGACGAGGTTTCACCAACCTTCCCACCTTCATTAATTATCTACATTGGGAAATCAATGAGATTAAATTCCCAGGGGGGGACCACGTAGTGCTCTCAGATAGGACACCATATAAACACGTGATTGCGGGGCTTCTCAAAGGTGGTTTGGGTTCCCACCGCTTTTGAGCCCGCAATCCGCCACCTTTTGCCAAACCATGGCTTCAATTGCGGGACCGCTCAATAAAATTATCTCCCGAGCATGTTGCGTCCCCGCAATGAACTGTGGTCGTATATCTAGTTCTGATCTGAGATCTAGGCGCACCCGCTAGATTTAGCAGCACTTCCAAGCTCAACCACCCACCAACTTTAGAATCCGCCAAATTGTGCCCTGGGGGAGGGGGATGCTACTTTTGACGTTGACCAATAATACCTCCTGGAGGATGATCTGATGATGTGTGGCCTCCAGAGATTGACAAATGAGATCCCTTCGGGTCTCCGAGCTCCGAGAAAACCAAATATCAAACCTCCTCTGCCTTCAACTTCTTTTACCCGGAGTTATGGATCTGCTGACGTGTGGCCCCACCGATGGATGGTCCAGATTCACTTCGGGCCTTCGACACTTCTGGCTTTAGACACTTTGACAAACAACTTTAACAATACTTCGAACCCCCGATTCTCGCGAACCTCCGATCTGATATTCTCAGGAATGTCCGCCACTGAAGCCGATCTTGCCTGTTGCTTGCATTTCGAGCCCGAAATGGACTGCTCTGAACATTGCGCTTTGACGTTTCTTGTGCAGGCCACGAACTTGGACAACCTATTGCCCTTGACAATTATATGTGAAAACATTTGGCTCTACAGGGGATGGCATGATCCCTGCGAGCTGCCAAGAATAAGCAGTTCCAGTCGCCTTATGCATTGGGCTATGGAGTCATGCTCAAAAAACATCCTGCTGAGGAATACAAGCCGATAAGTAAAAAAAATGAAAATAAACACACATGGGCTCCACGAGAGATTATTTATGTACAATCCTAGACTAATTAATTTTTACATAGTGCTAGGTGAAAGCAAACTTCCACCATAACCACTCAAGCAACTTCCTAGATGCGAATTTGTTTACTCTGTTAATGATTGATAACAAAGAATGCAACCGTGACAGCATAATGGTTACATTTTTCAGCTTTCCTCCTAATGATGAGGTTAGGATAAAGTGGAGCAGCTTCAGAACATGAAGGAAATACAACTCCATGTATTCTTTCACAGGTTCATAGCACAGGCGGAAAACTCCAGAAAATTTATAACAGGTAGCCTGATTTGTCACGCAACTTCTCATGCATGGTTGAATATCTCTGGTAGGCACAGGTGGATGATAAAATGATGCAGACTAACTGACGTTAGACTATGGTTGCTCACGCTCTAGACAGGAGATAAACTTCTCCTCCTGATGCTCCTTTTCTTCTTCATGGCTCTTCGAAGGGTCAGATTCATAATCATCATAAACAGGACCCGTGGGAAATCTTTTCTCTTCGATCTGCTGCTCAACGTCTTCTGTAGGCCCAGGATGGATGATTTCCTCATAATATTTTTGTTCAACGAACAGAGGATGGGACTTTGCGGTATGTTCTTGGAAATCCTGCATATCTAGCTCAGAATCTGATTCGTAGCTATCATATACAGGTTGGATGCTCCCCGGGTCAACAAATTGTGATGTAGGGCATTGCTCCTCCTCATCCGAATACACCATTATTTCTTCATTTAAATCTGAGACACCAGGCACATCAGGAGAAGAATGTAAGGCCTCTATAGGTATGAAATATTCAACACTATCACCATCCGTAGGGCTATCAAGAACATCTGTCTCAAGGACTAGAGAATCCTCTGCGCTTTGTTAAGATTCCAACCTTTCTATTTTGGCAGAGAGATATTTTACTAGTTCCATCAACTCACCCAAAGCATCTTCTTCCTCCTCGCAACCTTCCTCCTCACATCTTTCATAGCTTTCATCCTCACATCTTTCATTCAAAATAGTCATATCTTGATCACTACCCTCATATTACTCACAACAATTATGACAAATAAACTCAGAGGAATAAAACTTTCGACAATGTCTATTAAACGCTGCATGAAATTGTTCCAGGGAGGAGATGCTAGCAGGGGGCAAGGATCGATACCACTCACGGGCATCCCCGTCCAATGAGAACATGAGAATCTTCATTAATACATCCTCATGATGTATCTCCCACTGATGCATGAGTTCATAAAACTCACATGGATGTTGGGTAGGGTTGTCGTCTTTATGTTCTTTAAATATGGGCAAAAAATCCACCCACTCATCGACAGTAGGAACAACATTTGGAAAACCAAGAACAACAGAGAAATTGAAAGGAGAAAACCTTCGAGTCAAAATGGCTTCCATCTCGAACCAATGGAGTCGCCAGGTGAATGATACGCAGTCTGAGCGTGTTTGGTCTTTGTTCACCATCAAAGACCAGATATGATCGTTGTGTTCTCCTAGGGGGTTGTAGCTGTAACCAGAGGTAGCCACACTGAAACAGTGGAGTCGCCTCAGTGGAGTTGCCAGGTGCAAGCGCAATATTCAAAGGTTCTGATATCTGATGCACCTTCAGATTCAGAAATTTGTTGTCGTTCTATCCCAAGGAAAAGTCTTCAATTCGTTCCCCAGCAACGACACCAGAAATGTTAGCACTAGAAGTCACCTTCTGATTGCAGAGAGGGTAAGCCCAGTACCCATCAGAGTTTTATGTCATAGGTTGGTTTTAAAGCGGTCAAATGGGCGCAGACTCAAGATGATATCGTTTTAACTCAGAAAACCGGACTGGTATGTACATGCAGGTGAGGTATAGAATCAACTTCAGTTAGTAAGTTGGAGTAAGGGTGAGTAGAGAGAAGACTTTGGTGAGGAGAGTGTAGAGATCTATTGTGGACATCAGGTCTTCTAGCAGCCTAAGGAGGAAAAACTTAAACACAAGATCCTCTTGAATTCAAATTTCAAAGAAACTGAAAGAAATTATAACAACACTATAATGTAATATTCATCATAATACAGTCATAACAATCCATGTTAATCAGTCATTCATGAACTCTCTAAGTATTAGAGGAAAATAAGATGGAGAAGAAGCTGACTTTTGTTAAACAAGAAGTCTCAGATCAAAATACATAACCAGAGAACCAGAGTTCTTCCTCAAAATTTTACAATACAGAAGCCTAGCTCAACCATCGACATCAACAAAATATCAAAATGACTCCTATATAATCAGAACAATTCACTAACAATAGAGGTGTGTTCGAGTCTTTGCTTTCAAGGCTTTACGTCTGCATGTTCTCTGGCAGACTGCGCATGCAGTCTTCTATCAGACGTGAGCTTCTGTCAGACGCAATCGTGTTTTAGTAGGGACCTGCAGAAGAGTCGGCTTGCTAACAGTCCTTCTGGATTTCCATTTAAGTGGTGAGACGAGGTTTCACCAACCTTCCACACCTTCATTAGCTGTCTGCATTAGGAAATAAATGAGATTAAATACCCAGGGGGCGACCACGTAGTGCTCTCGGATAGGACACCATATAAACAAGTGATTGCGGGGCCGCTCAAAGGTGGTTTGGGTTCACACCGCTTTTGAGCCCGCAATCCACCACCTTTTGCCACGTAGTCCTTTTGTCAAACCACGACTTCAATTGAGGGACTGCTCAAGAAAATTATTGCCCGAGCATGTTGCATCCCCGCAATGAACTGTGGTCATAGATCTAGTCCCGATCTGAGATCTGGGCGCACCCGCTAGATTTAACGCCACTTCCAAGCTCAACCACCCGCCAACTTTAGAATCCGCCAAACTGTGCCCTGGGGGAGGGGGACGCTACTTTTAACGTTGAACAGTAATACCTCCCGGAGGATGATCTGACGACATGTTGCGTTCAAAGAACGACAGCTGAGATCCCTTCGGGTCTCCAAGCTCCAGGAAAACCAAATCTCAAACCTCCTCTGCCTTCAACTGCTTTTACCCGGAGCTATGGATCTACTGACGCGTGGCCCCGTTGATGGATGGTCTAGATTCACTTCGGGCCTTCGACACTTCTGGCTTTAGCCACTTTGACAAACAACTTTAACAATACTTCGAACCCCTGATTCCCACGAACTGTCGATCTGATATTCTCAGGAATGTCTGCCATTGAAGCTGATCTCACCTGTTGCTTGCATTTCGAGCCCGAAATGGACTGCTCTGAATGCTGCACTTTGACGTTTCTTGTGCAGGGCACGAACTTGGACAACCTGCTGCCCTTGACAACTATATGTGATAACACGAACAATTCTATGTAGTTTTCTAGACTCTCAACCTCTTTTTGAGTCATCTTAAAGATTTATTCTTTATGATCTTTTCCCTTGCAATAATCTAGATATCTTTTCAGGAATACTTATTTAATTTGTGCCCATTTTACAATACTATTTCCACCTAGTCCCATAAACCAGTGGAGCGATGTGTTTTTCAATGTGGTAGGGAGCAATTTTAATTTCTGGGCATTTGAGACATAGACTTAACTCCTACAGAGGACATCAAATTCAAAGAGAAACATGTCTAGGTCCTCACTTTCCTTTCCATTGAAATTTGTTAAGGTTGAAGAGGGAATATTGTTCATCTATGCCACCCCTCCTAGGTTTCTGATTGAAAAATCAAATGTGACGGTCTCCTCCTTAACGACTCCTACTCCTTCTGCCATGTTGTACCAAAAGTCTTGAAAATCAGTACCTTGTTGTGTTACTGATTCTGCAAAAGAGGGGGATTCCATTGGTTCTTGAACTGGATTTGACTGAAATTCTATGTCAGATTGTCCACTTAGAAGCTCTTCCATGTCAACTAAGTTTGGAGTTGAAAGTAAAATTTCTGCATGAACTACAGAAGTAGCTCCTACTGCAGAATCAACTAATTGCATTGATTCTACAATTGGAAGGGTAGATTTCCTTTTTATTGAAGAGATGGTTGTTGCGGTTTTGACTGTTGATGTCTTCTTATGAGAGTTGGAGCTCCCTGTGCTTGCTCCTTTTGATCTTTCTGGAGGGTTAGTATCTTGGGTGGTTTTGAATCGTCCTTTTGGATCTCTAATTCTATTCATGCATTCTGTGTCCTAAAAATAGTGTAGGAATATTATTGTTCCTTTGGAATTTCCCGTGCCAAAATGACGGGCCATTTAATCACCTTTCTAATTAATTAGCAAGACAATCAAGAGTCTATGCATTAAATTTTCAACCCAGGGTTCTGTTTTGACTTATGATTTACCGTTCATTATATATGTGGGCCACAACTATTTCTTTCATTGGTTTTCTAATATAGCTGTAGTTGCAACAATCACTTTTACAGTCAATGGTATGAATAGTTCCACAAGTCTTGGCAAAGCTCTAACAATTCTATTTAATCACACAAGCATCTCACTAATATGAAGAAATAAAGTGCATGCAACAAATTGACTGAAAGAAAAATTGCAGAATTTCCATGACTTGGGGGTTCTGCAGCTTTGTTGTAGAGTTTCCTCAGCTCAAGGGTTCTACAGCGGAGATGTATCCTTTCCACAATAGACCTGTAGCATCCAACTTTTGCAACATTTGTGTGGGTGGTTAAGAGTACACAACTTATGCTTATCATCAAATAGTCAATAAAATATGACAAAATACAAGCCAATAAGTACCTCATGTCAAAAGTGTCACTTGAACTCAAAAAGGATAAGTAAAGACTAAAAAGGTAGATGAAAAGTATGTAAATGATGCCAAAACATTAGACAAAAGGATGACAATATGAGTGCTTATCACTATTAACACTATACATTGAACTTTGAAGACCTCCATAAATAATGTCAATGGAAAGTATATTATTTGATATTGTGTTGTTTTTTTCCTTTTTTTTTAGTAAAATTACTAAAAAAACATGAAAAGTATACAACCCGAGTGGGCCTAATGGTTAAGAACTTGTGTTTCATCTTAAGAGGTCACAAGTATACCTCCGTACCAATCAAATCGCTTGACAGAGGGGGTCTCATACACCAATTTGGTCTCCAAATATCATAAAAATACATCATCAACTTCATGTGTGTCAATTGTAATCATGTTTTTATTAAAATGAAGTTAAGTAAGTACACCTTAAAGGTTAGAAATTATGGGTTCTATAAAGTCCTAAACATAATAGGACATGTAGAATATAGATTTGATTTAGGTGAAACTAAATGATGAATTTTAAATTTAACGTTCCGAAAGATTTCTTAATAGAAAATTATTCATTTTTATGTTTATAAATTTTATATTAAAATTGATAGAAAATTATTATTTTTATTTTTATAAAAAATAAATTTTATATTAAAATTGATATTATTTTAATAAAAAATATAATAGAAAATAACATTTCTATTAAAAACACTACCTAAAATATAAAATATAAGCAACAACTAAGAAAATTATTCGTTTTTATTTTTATAAAAATTCAATTTTATATCAAAATTGATATTATTTTAATACGAAATATAATACGTGATTTTAATCCATATATTAACATATTATATATAGATTGAGTGTATAACCATCTCTATTCTACATTTGCTAATAAATTATAAAATTTCATAATATACCCAAAAGTCAAATAGAATTAGGTATTTGAACTTTCTCGAAGTTTGAATATAAAGTAATATGAATATAATGTAAACACATAAAATTAATATAAAGTGCGGGGAATCTAACTTCGTAGGCGCAAGGATCGTTATGACGTCACCCATTGAGAAAATAAAGTTATGACAAATTTGAAAATATGCAACTTGACAATACAAGATGAAGCCATTAGTAAACATGCCATGATGGAGGACATGCATTGAACAACCAGGATTTTCCACCCTATTGACATTGGATAAAATGAAGCAGAATGGGATAATATTAGTATTAGAATGGGATAAACTAAGCTATTACTAAACATGTTTTCTATTATTTTCGATGTTTTTTTTAAATTAATGTTCATAAAATGAAGTAGCTTATTACTAAACATGTTTTCTATTAGTTTCTATGTTTTTTTTTAAATTAATGTTCATAAAATGAAGTAGCTTATTAGTATATAAAATGAAGGATAAAAAAGGAAGAATAAAATGAAGTACCTTATTAGGTTAGCGTTTTGAGAAAGCCACCCTTGATATGCTTCAAGGTCACAAGATAATAAAGTTGAAGACTAATTTCATCAATCTTTGTGTTAAATTGGACTTTGAACAAGGCCTCCATCAAAGACAACTACCCCTTACCAAAGATGGACCAAATGCTGCAAAAGGTGGTAGGAGAGAAGTAGATTTCCATGATGGATGGATTCTCAGGATACAACCAGGTCAGGATGCACCCTGAATACATCCTAAAGACCACTTTAACAACTTTCTAGGGTATGTTCACTTAGATCAAAATGCTATTTGGTCTAACGAATGCAAGGGCTACTTTCCAAAGATCCATGGACTATGTTTTTGTAGATATCTGAGATCAGTTCATAGTTATATACCTAGATGATATGACAGTCTTTTCAAAGAAGGATAAAAAAGGAAGAATAAAATGAATTACCTTATTAGTATTAGTATGGGATAAAATGAAGGATAAAAAATAGAATAAAATGAAGTTATTAATAAATATATTAGTATGGGATAAAATGAAAAGATAAAAAATAAGAATAAAATGAAGTTATTAATAAACATTTTTTTTATTAGTTTTTATGTTTTATAGATTAATGTTTTTTTATTAGTTTCTATATTTTGTAAATTAATATTTATATTAGATTTTTTTTTAGAATATATTAGTAGGAATTAACATTTTTAGGTGTAAATTTTTTTTATTTTTATTAAACAATGTCAATAATAATTTATTTATAATAAATTTAATATTTCAATAACAAAAATAGAATTTAGATAGATAAGATACAACTCTATCTCACAACCATACAAACAAAACTCAATAAACATAATTAGAATAACATTATATGAATAACTAATTTAATTATATTATTAAGTTGATTTGATTAAATAGAAATAGTATGGATGGTTTCTATGAAACATGATAGGAATAATTTACATGTAAGGAATAATTTATATGGAAATGCTTCAATAGATGCAATTCATTAAAAAAAAATTTAAATTTTGATTAGTTTTTAGTGTTATTATTATGGTGAGTGTTATTATTAGATTCCATTCATTAAATATTTTTAAAATTTTGATTAGTTTTTCAGTGTTATTATTATGGTGGAGAATAAATGTATTTTTTTCTATTTAAATTAATATTATAAAAAAAATTCTAAGTCAATTGGGTATAGTTTTAATTGGGTATAGTTTGAATGGTATTGGGTATAGCTTTAATTGATGGTTATGAGGAATGATTGTTATGGTTGTGATAAATAATTATGAAGAATGATTGTTATCCTCAAGTCAATTGGATATAGCTTGAATGGTTGTTGGATGGTTGTGAGAAATGATTGTTATCCTCAAGTTAATTGGTATAGCAAGTTAATTAGGTATAGCTTTGATGGTTATGAGGAATGATTGTTATCGTTATTCAATTCCCTTAAAAATGATATGAATACATATATTGTTGTAATGATTTCGAGTCTATATGTAATGGAAAGTTTCTTTTGGTTTTATTGTAATGGTTTGATTATTATCGTTATTCAATTTCCTTAAAAATGATATGAATACATATATTGTTGTAATGATTTAGAGCCTATATGTAATGGAAAGTTTCTTTTGGTTTTGTTGTAATGGTTTTTAGCCTATTTGTAATGGGAAGTTTCTTTTGATTTGGTTCTGGTTCGGTTCAATTCAATATCAAGTTCAATTCAATATCAAAGAAACTACTTTCTTTGTAAAAAATTTTTTTACAAAAAACCTACATATGAAGCTTTACCAGTCCAAGTTTAAATCTGAAAGCTTGAAAGCTACAAGTTTAAATCTGAGTAATACATATGGCAACGCTGAATCTCGACAACCACAGCCAGACGATTAGAGTTTTTACCAAGTTTAGCATGCTCAAAGATTTTAATTGAATAAGCAGAAAATAAATTCTCTGTTTGTTCGCAAATCTGAGCACCATTTCAGATTACTGTCTTGAAACAAGGTTTCAGAGATATATTGATCAAAGAAAATGAAATAAAGCCATGGAAAGCAGAATTTGCAGAATTTCCAGAGAGCTGAACAGACCAA
>JASDQU010101377.1:12124-26534 GCA_032191745.1 Picea mariana
TGTTTCCCCGTAGGGGTTTTACCACGTGAAAACATCGGTGTGTTGATCTTTGATCTGGTTATGTGAGTGGTTACTGAAGGTGTTCGTCCTCTGTTGGAATACTTGTGTTGTCGAACATCATTTATCATCCTCATGAAAGTGGTTGGAGCATTTGTCAAACCAGAGGGCATGACCAACCATTCAAAAAGACCTTCCTTTAAATTGAAGGCGGTCTTCCATACATCTGTCTATTCTATTGGGACCTAGTGGTAGCCATACTTAGATCAATCTTACTGAAGTATTTGGCCCTTGTGAGTTGATCAAGGAGGTCTTCAATTCAGGGAATCAGGTATCGATTTCTGACTGTGATTTTATTCAGGGCCCGGTAATCAATGCAGAGTCACCAGGTTCCATATTTCTTCTGTACTAGGACGATTGGGCTCCCACAAGGTGATGATCTGGGATGAATGTGCCCCTTGTGGATTAGTTCTTGGATTTTCCACTTGATCTACTCATTCTTTAACAGAGAGCGACGATAGACTGGCCCATTGGGAAGCAGTGCGTCGGGGGTCAGATCAATGGGGTGCTTGACTTGATAGTGTAGAGGTACTCCGATAGGTGAGGAGAAGATATCCAAGTATTCTTCCACAACCTTATCCACTTGCTTCTGCTGTGTGGAGAGGTCGGCCGCAAAGACCTTGGATGTGGTTGCGATCTTTCGCTCATTCTGAGAGCGAATCACGAAGAAGACAAACTTCTCCATATGAGAGATGACCTTCCTGCATTGCTTGGTATATATCAAGGAAATAACACTTGGTGGGACTGCCTCGGGTATCCTGTACAATTTCTTGTTCAAAGTAATAATAACACTGTGAGGCCTAGACTCATATAGATCATGGTGTTTCCATAAACATGGTTGGCCCAAAAGAACATTACAAACTTTGAGAGGGGAAACATCACACAATACCTCGTCTTTGAAGGGCTTGATGCCGTATGACAGGTGACATTGTTGGCTGATGCAGATGTCGCTTCCTTGGCGGAGCCACCCGATGGTGTAGGGCTACGGATGCGGCGTTGTCGGCAGGGTGAGTCGCTTGAAAAAATCTACTAATATGAGGTTCTTCTGGCTTTCGCTATCAACAATGAAGTGCAGCGGGGTACCCTTCACCCACATCTGTGAATGAAAAAGACGCTTTCCTTCCTCTGGCTCGTCTGGTTCACCAGGATGGAGCTTGGTGGTAGAAATGGTAGCACTGGGTTCTGAGTCAATGATCTGTCTCCCTCTTTTTGGTTTGACTCAGAGTCGAAACCCACATTTGATTCAGAGGCTTTCACCTCAGCCACCAGTGACTGCTTCGAGAGACAATCAACAATATTATGCCAGGGGATCTTATAGAAGTCGCACCACTTCTCGATATATTTCTTTGTCTTTCCGATGTCCTTATTTGCTTGTGGCCTAGACTGGTTGTCCTGAGGCGGTCCTTCTTTTCTTTGTCCTTTGTTCTTTGGGTTGGGGCCACCTTTTCCTTTCTTTTGCTGTGAGGGGTTCCGAGGCCCAAATTGCTGTGTCTTTTGTTTGAGCTTCTGCTCGATTTTGATGACATATCGGTAGGTCACGCCTAAGGACGAGATGTCCAGAAACTCCATTTTGGCCTATATGTATCTATGCAGACCACCGTGATACTTGAGCACCAGATGTCGCTCATAATATTTGATACCCATCTTGGTGCGCAAGGTATGGAAGATTTTTGTGAACTCAGACACTGCTTGGTCTCTTTCCTTCCGCAGTGTGGTCCATTTTGTGTACAGGTCGTCATAACTTCCAATAGGGTATTATTGTTCCTTAATAGCATCCTTGAAGGACTCCTAGGTGACCGCGACTGTAAATAATGAGGGTTCCTTTGTTTCATTCTTCTCACAGAAAGTTTCCCTCCAATATTTGACATGGGGAACAACTTTGAGGAGCGCAAAAGTAATATTTTCTCTATTTGAGAAGTTATGGATAGAGAAATACCCTTTTAACAGATTCAACCATTTGTCTACGACTTTTGCATCTATCTGGCCTTAAAATATAGGAATATCAAAGTTGATTTGTACCTTGAAGGGGTGACGCCTCCGTTCGAGGATGATGCATCGCTTGTTGTGTCTGTTGATCAACATAATCCAACGATTGTTTCTTTAACAGGTTGAGGATTGCTTCTAGCGACTGTTTGGGTACAAACCCTTTTCTATTTCGTGTCACTCGTGGTATAGGAATTATGTCTCCTTGGTCATCGAGAGACATGATGGAATCGTCATGGAGTCAGACTTCAATATGAATCTCTTGATCCAGAGTCTGAGGAGAGTGTAATTCCTCAGCTACCCAAGTTAAATCAATGATAGAGTTAGTATGCCGGGGAAGGAATTGATTTCTTTGCATAAAGTTTTCCCAATTGTCACCTGTGTTGATAAGGTGATATTCAACTAAGGTACGAATGAGACCATGATGAAATAGACTTGTCTCAGAGTTTTGACTCGCCCGTTGGTAAAATTTAGAATTTTTTTTAAGGCTCATATGTAAATAAAAGGATAGGTTTAAATGAAACCCTTGAAAGGTCATGAGTAATTGGATGTGGAAATATAAAACAAGGTCGTAGCATCCTTCACAGGTAACAAAATATTTAATTATCGTCAGGATACTGTGACACCTGCTATGGAGGAGTTCTATTGGTATACCCTTAAAGTGGTATTGCGGATGTTTTGATGCAAAACGAAACTGCCACGAGATATTTTTCACTTTCATGTTTTTGAACCATTTATCCCCTAAATGAGGGAGACCCGTGGCCTGAGCAATAAATTCCTCATCAACCTACAACTGAATATCCCCAACCTTAACCTTGGTACCATCGAAACTTTTCATGAATGCTCTAGTCACTTTGATGTTAAATCCCTTAAATGACCATATATATCCTAACCACCCAACCTTGGAGAGCATATCAGTCACGTCATCATAAGTTAGTAACTCCTGCAACCCATTCAACTCTATTCTCAGGATAGGGGCCATAAGTTCTTTGGAAGGGTTAATAACTAAGGAGGACTAGAAAATGAACAAGTGGTTTTTTTGAGGGAAAGAACATTGTAGATGCATCAAACCAAACCCATAAGTAACGGGTGAAGTCATACCGACATCCCTGATGACAATTGAAAATGGGAGGAGCCGAGGACATCCTAAAACCATCCAACACTTGAAACCTTGATTACATCCCGTAAAACATAGGATAGGAGGATTCGAAACAGAGTGACTCATGTAACCCTTATGGCTTTCCATGAACCCTTGATCCAAATTTGGGGACAATGACATGGTTAAAGTAATGATTCCGCGGACACTCAAGAGGTTGGGCCAAGGGATAGGAGCATCATCAAAGAGCATGGTGCAGTATGAGATTTGTATGATCAAGTGATATGCCTAGATCCTAGAGAGGGAGAGTTTTACAAAAACCCTATTTTAATTAATTTGTCTTAGTATTCAATCAGGGTTTTGTCTAACCTCGACCCTCATTAAGCATTAAAAGGATTAATCAATCCCACACAATTGATTTTTAAAATGAAGTTTGGATCTAGGAAAAATGAATTATACTTAAGTTATTCAACCTTCAAACGAACCATATCCCTGGGACCTTCTTCTTGTAAATAAGATTAGGGAAGACAAAATGATAATCTTTGATCAAGGAAAGGGGTTATGAAGATACTGTCGAAAGAGTCTACCCAACGATTTGCACGAAAAGAGCCCTTAATTTCATGCTTTGTAGTCAAGAAATTAAGGGGAGAATGCAATCATTATGTCACACAAAACACACTCACATCAAAGCGATAGGGAAAAATTTAAGCAATACTAACTAGCATTATTTAAACAACATATATTTACAAAATATCTGCCATTCTGATGAACACACATACTGGGCAGTGAGAAAAAGACAACTCTGCATTTCAAAAAGACAATGAAGAAAAGGGTGCTAGTTGGGCAGCCAATAACTCCTCTTCTCAATATCCTTGAATCTCTTATGATTTTCTCTTCTCTCGTTAAATTTTCTGATTGTTGCACATAATATCCTTGGATCTCTTATGATTTTCTCTTCTCTGCTCAAATTTTTCCAATGTTGCACGATGTGGTGAAATAATATAAATGAGAGGCAAAATCCAATTGTCGGTATCATGCCAATTGTCGGTAGAAATGAAATGGTAGACTGCTTTTAACCTAGGTAGAGAGGGACAATTGTCGGTATCATGCTCTTGTTCACAGATTTTTCATACCTCGATGTTATTCAACGAATAGTCTTTCAAGGGGTGCTTTTTTTTTCACTTGGGGAAGAATATCAATAAATCCAATTCCTCTTCATCTTGCTTCTTCTTTGCCTGTAAGGTGTCCAATTGTGAACTCAAGGAACTAAGTATCTTAGTCTTAAAGTCCTCTAGCAGGTTGACAATCTTTTCTCTAGTGATGCTTCCCCCAATTTTTTTTGTAATTTTTTTCATTGTATCTCTTGTTCCCTTTCCTGGTTTGGAAGTTTCTCTTGAGTACATTTTAAAAAGGTCACAAATTTCTCCATATCTTAGCTGGGAGACATATCCAGCTCCCATTAAATTTAGAATATCATCTTTGATTCCTCTCAACAAGAAAATTCACAAAGTTTTATCATCCAACTTATTTTGTTTTGACCGTTGTAATTTATATTGGAACTGTTAGCACTAGAAGTCACCCTCTGATTGCAGAGAGGGTAAGCCCAGTACACATCAGAGTTTTATGTCACAGGTTGGTTTTAAAGCAGTCAAATGGGCGCAGACTCAAGATGATATCATTTTAACTCAGAAAACTGGACTAGTATGCACATGCAGGTGAGGTATGGAATCAACTTCGGTCAGTAAGTTGGAGTAAGGGTGAGTAGAGGGAAGACTTTGGTGAGGAGAGTGTAGAGGTTTGTCGTGGACATCAGGTCTTCCAGCAGCCTAAGGAGGAAAAACTTAAATGCAAGATCCTCTTGAATTCAAATCTCAAAGAAACTAAAAGAAATTATAACAACACTATAATGTAATATTCATCATAATACAATCATAAAAATCCATGTGAATCAGTCATTCATGAACTCTCTCAGTATCAAAGGAAAATATGATGGAGAAGAAGATGACTTTCATTAAACAAGAAGTCTCAGATCAAAATACATAACCAGAAAACCAAAGTTCTTCCTCAAAAGTTTACAATACGGAAGCCTAGCTCAACCATCGACCTCAACAAAATATCAAAATGACTCCTATATACTTAGAAAAATTCAAAACTAACAACAGAGGCGTGTTCGAGTATTTGCTTTCAAGGCTTTACGTTTTCATGTTCTCTGGCAGACTGCGCATGCAGTCTTCTGTTAGACGCGATCTTCTGTCGGACGCAATCATGTTTCAACAGGGACCTGCAGAAGAGTTGGCTTGCTGACAGTCCTTCTAGCTTTCCATTTAAGTGGTGAGACGAGGTTTCACCAACCTTCCTCACCTTCATTAATTGTCTGCATTGGGAAATCAACGAGATTAAATTCCCAGGGGGCGACCACGTAGTGCTCTCAGATAGGACACCATATAAACACGTGATTGCGGGGCCGCTCAAAGGTGGTTTGGGTTCACACCGCTTTTGAGCCCGCAATCCACCACCTTTTGCCAAACCACATCTTTAATTGCGGGATGCTACTTTTGACGTTGAACAATAATACCTCTCGGAGGATGATTTGATGACGTGTGGCCTCTAGAGATCGACAAATGAGATCCCTTTGAGTCTCCGGGCTCCGAGAAAACCAAATATCAAACCTCCTTTGCCTTCAACTTCCTTTACCTAGAGCTATGGATCTGCTGACGCGTGGCCCCGCTGATGGATGGTCCAGATTCACTTCGGGCCTTCGACACTTCTGGATTTAGCCACTTTGACAAACAACTTTAACAATACTTCGAACCGCTGATATGATATTCTCAGGAATGTCCACCGCTGAAGCTGATCTCGCCTGTTGCTTGCATTTCGAGCCCGAAATAGACTGCTCTGAACGTTGTGCTTTGACGTTTCTTGTGCAGGCCACGAACTTGGACAACCTACTGCCCTTGACAATTATATGTGATAACATTTGACTCTACAGTGGATGGCATGCTCCCTGGGAGCTGCCAAGAATAAGCAGTTCCAGTCGCCTTATGCATTGGGCTATGGAGCCATGCTCAAAAAACATCCTGCTGAGGAATACAAGTCGATAAGTAAAAAAAATGAAAATAAACACACATGGGCTCCACAGGAGATTATTTATGTACAGTCCTAGAATAATTAATTTTTACACAGTGTTAGGTGAAAGCAAACTTCCACCATAGCCACTCAAGCAACTTCCTAGCTGCGAATTTGTTTACTCTGTCAATGATTGATAACAGAGAATGCAACCGTGACAGTAGAACGGTTACATTTTTCATCTTTCCTCCTAATGATGAGGTTAGGATAAAGCTGGGCAACTTCAGAACATGAAGGAACTACAACTCCATGTATTCCTTCACAGGTTCATAGGACAAGCGTAAAACTCCAAAAAATTTATAATAGGTAGCCTGATTTGTCACGCCACTGCTCACGCATGGTTGAATATCTCTGGTAGGCACAGGTGGATGATAAAATGATGCAGGCTGACTGACCTCAGACGATGGCTGCTCACTTACAGGCTCTGGACAGGAGATAAACTGCTCCTCCTAATGCTCCTTTTCTTCTTCATGGCTCTCCGAAGGGTTAGATTCATAATCATCATAAACATGACTCGTGGGAAATCTTTTCTCTTCGATCTGCTGCTCAACGTCTTCTGCAGGTCCAGGATGGCTGATTTCCTCATAATATTTTTGTTCAACAAACAGAGGATGGGACTTTGCAGTATGTTCTTGGAAATCCTACATATCTAGCTCATAATCTGATTCGTAGTTGTCATATACAGGTTGGATGCTCCCCAGGTCAGCAAATTGTGATGTAGGGAACTGCTCCTCCTCATCCGAATACACCATTATTTCTTCATTTAAATCTGAGACACCAAGCACATCAAGAGAAGAATTTAATGCCTCTACAGGTATGAAATATTCAACACTATCACCATCCGTAGGGCTATCAAGAACATCTGTCTCAAGGACTGGAGAATCTTCTGCACTTTGTTCAGATTCCAACCTTTCTATTTTGGCAGAGAGATATTTTACTAGTTCCATCAGCTCACCCAAATCATCTTCTTCCTCCTTGCAACCTTCCTCCTCACAGCTTTCTTAGCTTTCGTCCTCACAGCTTTCATTCGAAATAGTCATATCTTGATCACTACCCTCATATTACTCACAACAATTATGACAAATAAACGCAGAAGAATAAAACTTTTGACAATGTCTATTAAAAGCTGCATGAAATTGTTCCAAGGAGGAGATGCTAGCAGGGGGCAAGGATCGATACCACTCACAGGCATCCCCGTCCAATGAGAACATGAACATATTCATTAATACATCCTCATGATGTATCTCCCACTGATGCATGAGTTCATGAAACTCACAGAGATGTTGGGTAGGGTTGTCGTCTTTATGTTCTTTAAATATGGGAAAAAAATCAACCCACTCATCGACAATAGGAACAACATTTGGAAAACCGAGAACAACAGAGAAATTGAAAGGAGAAAACCTTCAAGCCAAAATGGCTTCCATCTCAAACCAGTGGAGTCACCAGGTGAATGATACGTAGTCTGAGTGTGTTTGGTCTTTACTCACCATCAAAGACCAGATCTGATCATTGTGTTCTCCCAGGGGGTTGTATCTGTAGCTAGAGGCAGCCACACTGAAACAGTGGAGTTGACAGGTGCAAGCACAATCTTCAAAGGTTCTGATATCTAATGCACCTTCAAATTCAGAAGTTTGTTGTCGTTCTATCCCAAGGAAAAGTATTCAATTTGTTCCCCAGCAACGACACCAGAAATGTTATCACTAGAAGTCACCCTCTGATTGCAGAGAGGTTAATCCCAATACCCATCATAGTTTTATGTCATAGGTTGGTTTTAAAGCGGTCAAATGGGCTCAGACTCAAGATGATGTTGTTTTAACTCAAAAAATTGGACTGGTATGCACATGCAGGTGAGGTCTAGAATCAACTTCAGTCAGTAAGTTGGAGTAAGGGTGAGTAGAGGGAAGACTTTGGTGAGGATAGCGTAGAGTTCTGATGTGGACATCAAGTCTTCTAGCAGCCTAAGGAGGAAAAACTTAAACTCAAGATCCTCTTGAATTCAAATCTCAAAGAAACTGAAAGAAATTATGACAACACTATAATGTAATATTCATCATAATACAGTCATAACAATCCATGTTAATCCATCATTCATGAACTCTCTAAGTATCAGAGGAAAATAAGATGGAGAAGAAGCCGACTTTCATTAAACAAGAAGTCTCGGATCAAAATACATAACCAGAGAACCAGAGTTCTTCCTCAAAATTTTACAATATAGGAGCTTAGCTCAACCATCGACGTCGACAAAATATCAAAATGACTCCTATATAATCAGAACAATTCGACACTAACAACAGAGGCGTGTTCGAGTCTTTTCTTTCAAGGCTTTACGTCTGCATGTTCTCTGGCGGACTGCGCATGCAATCTTCTGTCAGATGCAAGCTTCTGTTAGATGCAATCGTGTTTCAGTAGGGACCTGCAGAAGAGTCGGCTTGCTGACAGTCCTTTTGGATTTCCATTTAAGTGGTGAGACGAGGTTTCACCAACCTTCCACACCTTCATTAGTTGTCTGCATCAGGAAATAAATGATATTAAATAGCCAGGGGGGACCACATAGTGCTCTCGGATAGAACACCATATAAACACGTGATTGTGGGGCCGCTCAAAGGTGGTTTGGGTTCACACCGCTTTTGATCCCGCAATCCACCACCTCTTGCCACGTAGTCCTTTTTCCAAACCACGACTTCAATTGAGGGACTGCTCAAGAAAATGATCGCCCGAGCATGTTGCATCCCCGCAATGAACTGTGGCCGTAGATCTAGTCCCGATCTGAGATCTGGGCGCACCCGCTAGATTTAGCGCCACTGCCAAGCTCAACCATCCGCCAACTTTAGAATCCGCCAAACTGTGCCCTGGGGGAGGGGGACGCTATTTTTGACGTTGAACAGTAATACCTCCCAGAGGATGATTTGACGACGTGTCACGTCCAAAGACTGACAGCTGAGATCCCTTCGGGTCTCCAGGCTCCGGGAAAACCAAATCTCAAACCTCCTCCGCCTTCAATTGCTTTTACCCGAAGCTATGGATCTGCTGACACCTGGCCCCATTGATGGATGGTCCAGATTCACTTCGGGCCTTTGGCACTTCTGGCTTTAGCCACTTTGACAAACAACTTTAACAATACTTTGAACCCCTGATTCCCACAAACCGCCGATCTGATATTCTCAAGAATGTCTGTCGTTGAAGCTGATCTCGCCTGTTGCTTGCATTTCGAGCCCGAAATGGACTGCTCCGAATGCTGCGCTTTGACGTTTCTTGTGCAGGCCACGAACTTGGACAACCTTCTACCCTTGACAACTATATGTGATAACAAGAACAATTCTATGTAGCCTTCTAGACTCTCAGGCTCTTTTTGAGTCATCTTAATGATTTATTCTTTATGATCTTTTCCATTGCAATAATCCTGATATCTTTTCAGGAATATTTATTTAATTTGTGCCCATTTTACAACACTATTTCCACCTAGTCCCATAAACCAGTGGAGCGATGTGTTTTTCAATGTGGTAAGGAGCAATTTTAAATTCTGGGCATTTGAGACATAGACGTAACTCCTACAGAGGACATCAAATTCAAAGAGAAACATGTCTAGGTCCTCACTTTCCTTTCCATTGAAATTTGTTAAGGTTGAAGAGGGAATATTGTTCATCTGTGCCACCCCTCCTAGGTTTCTGATTGAAAAATCAAATGTGACAGTCTCCTCCTTAACGACTCCTACTCCTTTTGCCATGTTGTACTAAAAGTCTTGAAAATCAGTACCTTGTTGTGCTACTGACTCTGCAAAAGAGGGGGATTCCATTGGTTCTTGAACTGGATTTGGCTGAAATTCTATGTCAGATTGTCCACTTAGAAGCTCTTCTGTGTCAGCTAAGTTTGGAGTTGAAAGTAAAATTTCCGCATGAACTACAGAAGTAGCTCCTACTGTAGAATCAATTGATTGCATTGATTCTACAATTGAAAGGGTAGATTTCCTTTTTATTGAAGAGATGGTTGTTGCGGTTTTGACTGTTGATGTCTTCTTATGAGAGTTGGAGCTCCCTGTGCTTGCTCCTTTTGATCTTTCTGGAGGGTTAGTATCTTGGGTGGTTTTGAATCGTCCTTTTGGATCTCTAATTCTATTCATGCATTCTATTGTGTCCTAAAAATAATGTAGGAATATTATTGTTCCTTTGGAATTTCCCTGGCAACGGTGCCAAAATGACGGGCCATTTAATCACCTTTCTAATTAATTAGCAAGACAATCAAGAGTCTATGCATTAAATTTTCAACCCAGGGTTATGTTTTGACTTATGATTTACCGTTCATTATATATGTGGGCCGCAACTATTTCTTTCATTGGTTTTCTAATATAGCTGTAGTTGCAACAATCACTTTTACAATCAATGGTATGAATAATTCCACAAGTCTTGGCAAGGCTCTAACAATTCTAATTAATCACACAAGCATCTCACTAAACTTAAGAAATAAAGTGCATGCAACAAATTGACTGAAAGAAAAATTGCAGAATTTCCATGACTTGGGGGTTCTGCAGCTTTGTTGTAGAGTTTCCCCAGCTCAAGGGTTCCGCAGCTGAGATGTATCCTTTCCACAATAGACCTGTAGCATCCAACTTTTGCAACATTTGTGTAGGTGGTTAAGAGTACACAACTTATGCTTATCATCAAATAGTCGATAAAATATGATAAAATACAAGCCAATAAGTACCTCATGTCAAAAGTGTCACTTGAGCTCAAAAAGGGTAAGTAAAGACTAAAAAGGTAGATGAAAAGTATGTAAATGATGCCAAAACATTGGACAAAAGGATGACAATATGAGTGCTTATCACTATTAACACTATACATTGAACTTTGAAGACCTTCATAAATTATGTTAATGGAAAGTATGTTATTTGATATTGTGTTGTTTTTTTTTTCCTTTTTTTAAGTAAAATTACTAAAAAAAGGTATACAACCCGAGTGGGCCTAATGGTTAAGAACATGTGTTTCATCTTAAGAGGTCACAAGTATACCTTCATACCAATCAAATCACTTGACAGAGAGGATCTCATACACCAATTTGGTGTCCAAATATCATAAAAATACATCATCAACTTCATGTGTGTCAATTGTGATCATGTTTTTATTAAAATGAAGTTGGGTACGTTCCGAAAGATTTCTTAATAGAAAATTATTCATTTTTATGTTTATAAATTTTATATTAAAATGGATAAAAAATTATTATTTTTATTTTTATAAAAAATAAATTTTATATTAAAATTGATATTATTTTAATAAAAAATATAATAGAAAATAACATTTTTATTAAAAACACTACCTAAAATACAACATATAAGGCAACAACTAGGAAAATTATTCGTTTTTATTTTTATAAAAATTCAATTTTCCATCAAAATTGATATTATTTTAATACGAAATATAATACGTGATTTTAATCCATATATTAACATATTATATATAGATTGAGTGTATAAATACCTCTTTTTTACATTTGCTAATAAATTATAAAATTTCATAATATACCCAAAAGTCAAATAGAATTAGGTATTTGAACTTTCTCGAAGTTTGAATATAAAGTAATATGAATATAATGTAAACACATAAAATTAATATAAAGTGCGGGGAATCTAACTTCGTAGGCGCAAGGATCGTTATGACGTCACCCATTGAGAAAATAAAGTTCTGACAAATTTGAAAATATGCAACTTGACAATACAAGATGAAGCCATTAGTAAACATGCCATGATGGAGGACATGCATTGAACAACCAGGATTTCCCACCCTATTGACATTGGATAAAATGAAGCACCCTATTAGTATTAGAATGGGATAATATTAGTATTAGAATGGACTAAATTAAGCTATTACTAAACATGTTTTCTAAGCTATTTCAATGGGGGAGCTGGATCGAACATAAAAGCTGAATTAATAGGAGCGTGGGCTTCCCTTATTATGACAAGACTTCTGAATATTGAATATATTCAAGTCATGGGTGACTCCAAAGTAATCATTGATTGAATCAACCTTAAAGAGAATTTGAATGCTATAAATACTAAAGGTTGGAAACAAAGGATTAGAGACCTCCTCGGCACCTTCAAAGGCATTAGTTTTCAGCACATTTATAGAGAATCAAATAATCAAGCAGATCATCTCTCAAAGCTTGCCCTATCGAAGACAAAAGGTAGACTTACTTTTTTTTTTGGGATGGCTCCTCCGCTGGACACCCCAGCATGCAATCTTCTCCTAATCCTTTCCTTTCTCTCTTGACTCCCCTTTTCTTACGGTTTCAGATTCTCTCCAGAGCTTTTTTGTATCGTTTTAGTTTCTCGGAGCTTTTTTGTATCGTTTTAGTTTCTCAGGATCTCTGCTAGATTGCAGATTGTTTCTTGGTTTATGTTCGAGGCTTCTAGGAATCAGTTTTGTTTCAGATCTTTGTTCATTGTTTTGTCCTTTTTGGTGGTCACTTTCAGTGATTAATCCCCAAATAATTTCATGGAAGATGTAATTAAAATTATATTTAATATAATTTTGAGCGAATTTTTTGTTGGAAAATAAAAACATGTTTTCTATTAATTTCTATGTTTTTGTAAATTAATGTTCATAAAATGAAGTACCTTATTAGTATATAAAATGAAGGATTAAAAAGGAAGAATAAAATGAAGTACCTTATTAGTATTAGGGATAAAATGAAAGATAAAAAATGAGAATAAAATGAAGTTATTAATAAACATATTAGTATGGGATAAAATGAAGGATATGTTTTTGTAAATTAATGTTCATAAAACGAAGTACCTTATTAGTATATAAAAGGAAGTACCTTATTAGTATTATTAGTATGGGATAAAATGAAGAATAAAAAATGAGAATAAAATGAAGTTATTAATAAACATATTAGTATGGGATAAAATTATGGGATAAAATGAAGGATAAAAAATAAAATAAATTTAATATTTCAATAACAAAAATAAAATTTAAATAAATAAGATAAAATTCTATCTCACAACCATATAAACTAAACTCAATAACCATACAAACTAAACTCAATAGACATAATTAGATTAACATTATATATGAATAACTAATTTAATTATATTATTAAGTTGATTTGATTAAATAGAAATAGTATGGATGGTTTCTATGAAACATGATAGGAATAATTTATATGGGAGATGCTTCAATAGATTCAATTCATTAATTTTTTTTTAAATTTTGATTAGTTTTTAGTGTTATTATTATGGTGAGTGTTATTATTAGATTCAATTCATTAAATATTTTTAAAATTTTGATTAGTTTTTCAGTGTTATTATTATGGTGGAGAATAAATGTATTTTTTTCTATTTAAATTAATATTATAAAAAAATTTCTAAGTCAATTGGGTATAGTTTTAATTGGGTATAGTTTGAATGGTATTGGGTATAGCTTTAATTGATGGTTATGAGGAATGATTGTTATGGTTGTGATGGATGATTATGAAGAATGATTGTTATCCTCAAGTCAATTGGATATAGCTTGGATGGTTGTTGGATGGTTGTGAGAAATGATTGTTATACTCAAGTTAATTGAGTATAGCAAGTTAATTAGGTATAGCTTTCAAGTTAATTGAGTATAGCAAGTTAATTAGGTATAGCTTTGATGGTTATGAGGAATGATTGTTATCGTTATTCAATTCCCTTAAAAATGATATGAATACATATATTGTTGTAATGATTTCGAGCCTATATGTAAAGGAAAGTTTCTTTTGGTTTTGTTATTCAATTCCCTTAAAAATGATATGAATACATATATTGTTGTAATGATTTCGAGCCTATATGTAAAGGAAAGTTTCTTTTGGTTTTGTTGTAATGGTTTTTGGTTTTGTTGTAATGGTTTTTAGCGTATTTGTAATGGGAAGTTTCTTTTGATTTGGTTCTGGTTCGGTTCAATTCAATATCAAAGAAACTACTTTCTTTGTAAAAAAAAAATTTACAAAAAACCTACATATGAAAGCTTTACCAGTCCAAGTTTAAATCTGAAAGCTTGAAAGCTACAAGTTTAAATCTGAGTAATACATATGGCAACGCTGAATCTCGACAACCACAGCCAGACGATTAGAGTTTTTACCAAGTTTAGCATGCTCAAAGATTTTAATTGAATAAGCAGAAAATAAATTCTCTGTTTG
>JASDQU010101377.1:26554-39692 GCA_032191745.1 Picea mariana
AAGCTTTACCAGTCCAAGTTTAAATCTGAAAGCTTGAAAGCTACAAGTTTAAATCTGAGTAATACATATGGCAACGCTGAATCTCGACAACCACAGCCAGACGATTAGAGTTTTTACCAAGTTTAGCATGCTCAAAGATTTTAATTGAATAAGCAGAAAATAAATTCTCTGTTTGTTCGCAAATCTGAGCACCATTTCAGATTACTGTCTTGAAACAAGGTTTCAGAGATATATTGATCAAAGAAAATGAAATAAAGCCATGGAAAGCAGAATTTGCAGAATTTCCAGAGAGCTGAACAGACCAAAGCAACCTACAATACATATCTAGATATATATAGCACTTATTACTGTGACGTGCAGAGACGAGCTCAGGAGGAGGGTGGAGAAATTCTTGCCAATTTCGGCTGCTCCGAAGAAGCCATTTCGGAAGAAGAGGCCTGAAGCTCCACGGCGGTCACTTGTCCAACAGCTGTGGACTGATATTGAGGATTCATGACCGGAGATGCCTGCGTGTAGTAGACCTGTCGGGGACCTGGTTCATACATGACATTCTGATACGAGTATGGGTCTGTATGCGCCTGGGGAACGGGCACAGCCTGTCTGTACATTACTCTTGGATCGCTGACGACGGGACCCGATGCATACGGGCCCTTGGGAACCGGCGCAGGGATTTGAATCGGCTCTCTGTAAGGCTCTGCGGGATCTGGACCGGTCTGCCTCAGAACCGTTGGCCCCGCCCGAACGGTTGTCACAGGATTTGATAAGGGCGCCGCTTCAGAGCTGTATACCTGCACTGGCGCGGCCATCCTCTGCATGGGGTTATAATAGGAGCCCCCGGCTCCAGGCATCGGTTGCCCCATCGGACGAACGGCAGCCATGGGCATGGGAGAGCCAGAGTGCACGAAGTAGACGGGATGAAACTGTTGATCCCCGCGGGGTTCTTGCATTTGCCAGTAGTTCTGCGGAACGAAATGGGATCCCTGCTCTTGCATGTAGTACTCGGACGGAGGCTGGTTCTGCTGAATCTGTTGCTGCTGAGGCATGTAGGCCTGATCCACAGGATTGGGCTTGTTCATATCTTGATTTGACAAATTCACAGCTCTTACAGGATCTGAATATATCCTCCTACCTTGTAAATTAGGATTGGCGTTATCGTCCACAGGTCGAGCGATCGAATCCTGCGGTTGCCTCAGCTGGAGCTTCTGAAATTCTTGAATCGGAACTTGTTGCTGAGGCGGCCGTTCCGATGTGTACTGTTCTTGCTTCTGGATATTCGTGTTTGCTGTCCGATCTGCGGTCTTTAAAACCGGTACGACCTCCGGAACCGGGCTTGAATCAACCGGCTTCGAGTTTGCGTTTACACGCAGATTACTATCCTGTTCGAAACCCCGACCGAGATTTACACCCGTCTCGCCCTGATCAGAGCCCTGAGGCGCCGGTGCTGTGTTCATTCGTGCAGGAGCCGAGGCGATGGAATCGACAGATGAATATCCGATGATCGGAGAATTCGGAGCCGACTGAACCTCTGGCTGCTGCTGTGAATCTCTTCCCATGTAAACATCCTGCGCCGCCGCCGCCGCCGCCGCCGCCTTAGAATTCGACTGATCAGGCACAAAATTTCTCTGATCGCCGTCAACGGCATTGCCTTCCAGCCCAAACAAGTAATCGGGCATATTATTCATCCATGGCCCCCCCTGCGGGGCAGTCTCCGATCTACTAACCGGTCCAACATTAAGCGCGTCCACGAACCAATTCTCTCGCTTCGTTGTTTCCTCCATCAGAGACCCCAAACTGCCTTGCGACGAAGCTCCGTCGGGCTTATTAGCGAACACAAAGAGCCTCAGCCTCGAAAACCTGTAACCCATTTTCTGCAATCTGTCATATTCCGCCATCATGTTCTCCATATCTTCGTCATTGGTAACAGAAACCAGAGCGTCCAGATCCTCATTGGGAAGCTGGTACTTGAACGAAACACTGTTTCCCCAAATACTCGAAAGCTTGCCGATCATGCTCGAAAATCTGATGTTGCGATCCACCGCCAGAATACGGGTATCTCCGCCCACATATGAAAGTTGGTTGTCATGGGGGCGGGGGAGGATTTTTCCGCCGTAACTGCACATCAGTCGGACCCGGGAGCCGCCGGCCGGATCGCCGGCATCCCATCTCTGTTCCGAGTCAGTTTCTCTGGACCGTGGCGAAGAGCTCAGAGAGTCCGGATACCCTGTATCCATCTCGTAAGGATTCATGTCCATTCTCCTCACTTCACCCATATAAATCTATCTATATATCAAAAGATCCGAGCCGAGCCGAGCCGATCCGATGTCAAATACAAACCCCGCCGATGTCAAATACCGCCATTTTCAGCAACGGAAAAAGCTTGACGGCCTACCTTCGTGTTCAAGCAATGGGAAACCCGATCTAGACTTTATGGCAGCACGACTGATAAAGATAGACATACGAAGCCCGCGCTACCGGGCCCCAGACGAAGAAGAATTTAAGGTTCGGCTTAGATCCCGTCTCTATCCGGCTCTCTTTAAACAATTTTTTTGGGGTTTGCGGTGGCGTTCATCGGACGGGCAGGAGAGAAAGGGGATAAATGGGGGCATTTATTTAGCAGTTGCATCTACCAGCACGACTATGGAGTCACCGGGGGATTGGTCTCCCGTCCTTTCCTGCATGTCTGGTGGGGTCGAGAGGCCACTTGTAGACATGGCGGACGGGCACCGAGGCAGGCAGTAATCGTCTGTCGCCATCCCTATTTTGGCTTATTGTATGCCAAGCAAACGCGTGAGTATCAGTAGACCGTAGCAGGTAAACGCTCAATATGCCCTTTTTCGCTCTATACCCATTATTAAAATGACCAGGTGAGGTTTTTTCGCTCCAGTAGCTATTACTAATATCAATATTATGATGGCTTATTAACGCTTAATGAAATATGATGTTTTTCTGTAGCTTAAATAAAATTTGTATGGATGTCTATTAAAATCGCTTGAGCAATGGATGGCGATTAAATCGCTGCTGGAGCTATTTTGTTGTTGTGCTTAGGGGCTCAAAGTAAATATAGACAAATCAACTTTCCACCATTCAGGTATAAGGGGAGGCCTGGGATAGGTTAAAGGATGTTTTTTGGTTAGCACTCTAGTAAAGGCGGTTTTAGAATCATAGATGGCTTTGGTGGCGATTCCAGCTTATGTGTTCTCTAAGATTCGGTTTTTGATCTTTGACTTTCTTTGGTTGGGTGGCGGCCCTACTTAGCGTTATCATCTTGTTAATTGGGAGTTGATTGTCAAATTGAAGTCTGTAGGAGGATGGGGCCTTAGGAACATTTTTCATTTCAAACGAGCCTTGGCCGCGAATTCGTTATGGCGGGTGTTAATGAAAGATGGTATATGGCACAAGGTGATTAAGGACAAGTATCTTCCCTATGTATCTGTTGCTACCTGGCTTAGATCGGCAACAATAATTCAATCACTGGCTTCTCGAACTTGGAAAAATTTGTTGAAGTCGCTTCCAATCATCACCCACTGGCTAAGCTGGAACCTGGGTAATGGACACTCGGTTTTGATTGGATTAGACAAGATCCCGGGCATTGGTGATTCTTCGTTACTATCCCAAGAACTACTATTGGCCTTAAAGTTTAAAGATATTCGTTACCTTTATCAAGCCGAAGCTCTGTCTTCATTGGGGTTCATAACAGATCAATGGATAAGCAGTTCGGACTTGGGACTATCGGGGAACTTGGCTTTAGAGTGGTCCTCCTTTTTTAAGGCTCTGGATATTTCTGGTATAAATCTTCAGCCTAGAGACAACATTCTACTTTGGACTGGTGGTGACCAGTCGGGTATGCTCACTGTTAAAAATGTATATAACGCTTTGACAAAGAAAATCTGGCCACACCAGATTGCAAGGTGGAGGAAACAACTGTGGTTGTGGGATCTTCCATACAAAATCAAACTGTTCACTTGGCTGGTAGTGGAGAATAAAATTTTATCTTGGGAAAACCTCCAGAAAAGAGGCTGGATTGGCCCTAGCTTTTGCCCTTTATGTTCGATGGATTCTGAGTCGGGGTTACACTTGTTTGTTCACTACACTTTTTCTCAAAAACTTTGGCAGTTTTTAACTGCAGCTTTCAGTCTAAGTTCATCCTGGGGTGGCATCTCTATTTCTAATTGTTTTGAAAATTGGTTGAAACATGAGAAAGATTTTAATTTCCTTCCCTCGCTGGTCTATTGGTTTATCTGGATGGAAGGAAATTCGTGCATATTTGATTCTCGCACTCCCTCCATACAAGGGGTTGCTCTTAAACTTTCAAGGTTTTTGGAAAACTCTTTACAAAGGAGGCCTAAAAAAAGGAAGAGTTTGAGATTTAAAAAGATACCTGCTATAACTTTGGCTTCTGCAGCCTAGTTTGATGGAGCAACCCAAGCAAATGGGCTCTTGAGTGGGGCTGGGGGAATTATAAAGCAATCTAGAAATATTTTTTATAGGTGGACTCTAAAATGTGGATCGGGCACAAACACTCGGGTCGAGATCTTGGGAGTGTGGGCATCTTTAATCTTGGCTACCCAGTTGGACATTGATCAACTACAAGTCCCGGGGATTCAAAAATCGTAATAGATTGCCTGAATAATAGGGGGACTCTTCAAGTCTCCTCACTAATGGGTTGGATGGATCGGATTTGGGAATTAAAAATTCCATTCAACTGCATTGGTTTTGCTCACATCTACAGGGAGGAAAATGGGGAGGTGGACACCTTGTCAAAAAAAGTGCTTCAAATGCCTAAAAGGAAAGGTCCAATACAACAAATGGATTGATGGTCACGAGGGCCTCACTCACTTTATGCATCTTTTTTTATGACTAGTTTTAAATCCATATTTTGGCAGTTTTGCTATTTAGCAGGCCTTGGTGGCCCCTCTCACTCTGGTTTTATATGTATCTTTTCGATTTTGTTGAAGCTTTGTATGAAGTTTTGTATGGTATTAAAGCACTTGAAGGTATGTTGTGAAAGACTTTTCTTTAGAAGTGCCTTTGGAGATAGATGTAAACACTTAGTTATATGTATTGTTTTTGAGAACAACATATATTTTAATATATTGAGAAATTTTATGTTGGAAAAAAAATAAAAATTGTATGGATAGTGGGGTGGGATGGGGTGCTGATATTTTAGTGAATGATTCATCACAACAAGTCTAATAAAATACTCAATATTTATGAAGGTTAATTTCCTTTAGATCTTAGATTCTTTAATTATTGGTTTTATGTTGAAAATGTATGAAATAATTGAAATGCCAGAAATAGAGAACATAAATAATATACACATCGTCCACAAATAAACATAAGATATGACTTGGGAAACCCACTACGAGAGAAAACCTAGTTAGAAGGTGAGGCTACTATGCTCTCTTTTCTTCAAATGCAAGTATAAAGAAAGAGGTACTCTTTGTGGAGTTGTCTTTGACATTGTGGCCTATACCACTATTATAAAATCTCTCCTCCTCTATTATGGTCACAAAATACCACTCTCAAATGTTTTGCTCAACGATGGAACAAGATACAATGAAAAAGAATGGAACCCCTTCTCCTCCAAGTAGCTCAGTATTTAACATAGTCTGATAGTCGTGTAGGGTTAGGGTATTGACTTCCTCAACCCTCAATTAGTGATCGGGTTTGGACCTTCTAGAATGTTCTAGAAAATCTACTACGTGGCTAGCCCCACATGTTTAAGTAATGGGGGTTGATGTGGCATCCACTCACACCATGGTTATCAATATGGTAGGTCAACTTGCATGAGACATAACTTTCGCATACAAACCCCAATTGAGGCAATTATTGCATCGTTGGAAAGGTCTTGGTGTGTAAAATATAGCCAGAAGCTCTATACTTAGGTTTGGACCATAAAAAAAATATCGTTTGATGCCTCAAAATGGATCTAGAAGATTTCAAACGATATTTTGGACCCAAATTTTCAAATTGGGACCAATCACTAAAATAGCTCTGCAAGTTGATTCCTCCAATTTTTTCACCCATAAAGCATAAAGATAGATGACAAATAATACAATGATCCAATCTTGATCATTAGTTCTAAGACTTTGTTGTGTTCAACAATACTTACAAGCCTTCCATATTGTTGAAATTACTTTGTCGACGTTTAAAATCTTCAAATTCTCCTATATTTGTAATTTTTCTAGTACGACACAAGTGTAGTGAGATCACTCACTTGCTAGATCATGCAATAATGATGTAGCCACATCCTTCAATGTTGATTCTCCCTTGGATTTGATAGACCAAATCTTTGCAAACTTTTGGGACTTTGGGGGCTATGTCACTCCATTTCCCATCTATAGACATTGAGACCATTGGGTCACCCTCCTCCATCCAATAACATGCGTTCCTCTCGAGTGTATGTAATGTAAGAGGAGGGCCCCTCAACATATTTCCCCATGTCATTAGACTGATATGTTTATTGGTCGATGGACTCAGTTCTCATCACTTTTATTAATATTCATGAAGAACGTGGCAACATGGAAATGGATGAAGATTCTTCTCTTTAGCATTTGTTTGGAAGGGCAAAACATGAGAAAACACTGTAAAAAGGAAAAGACATGGACACACTCTTATCATAGGAGGTTTTACATAAAACAAAAAGGAAGTTACTTGTAGAGAGTAGAGAAGAGAAGGTTCTCTCATTGAAGAGGGTGGCGCACATAGAAAAGTAGGGAGAAGAAACAAGGTAGGGGAAGAAAAACATAGGAAGAAGGGATGAGGCAATAGTTAGGATATTTAGACACTTCGGAGTTAGTTAAATTCAACTTGGTTTAATGTATCTTTAGATAAATTGTGTTTTTTTAGGGTGCTTTTGTAACTAACTAATCTAATGGTCACAATTATCATTCTATGCATAAAATGATAAAATGGTTCCTCTTCTCTTTGATAATAATGACACTTGATTCATAGCTTAGCACCTAATTGGTGCATGATCTCTATTTAAATAGCTTGGAGGGTCATTCGTTGATGATCGATTGTGAGAGATGTTTATGTAATATTTTTGTTTGCATTAATGTATTATCTCAAGTGGTCATGTTGGTAGGGGCCATGCATTGTTTCCCTCTTCGAGGGTTTTGACCATGTAAACATTGGTGTACTGATCTTTGATATCCATGTGTCAATGGTTGCTTTAAGGTGTTCAACTTGTGTCGATATACCTTGAGTTTTGAACAACAATTCTCTCATTGAAAGAAAGTTGTTCATAGAGAAAAAGAGGAATAGAAGAAGGAAGGAAAAGGAAGAGGGAAATAGAGAGGAGAAAGCAATTCCAATGAACCTACTAGGTAGAATTGCAAAAGCAAATTGAAATAATAAGAGCTCTGGAGAAGAAGGAACACAATTTCAACAACTTGTTGGATAAAATCATGGAGAAGTGAAGAAGCCAGAGAGAAGAGAAGAAATTGGTTCCAATAGCTCATCAATGGGTAAAACTAGTTGGTCATACTAAAGAAAAATAACTTCGGTGTGGTTGTTGGATGGAATGACATAAGCATATGAAGGTGTGTGAGCTTGAGAAGTGAAGGAAAATACCATGGGTTCATTGGTTGAAGGCGAAGACCACAACGTTACTAGAAAAAGAAGGCAAATTGCTCCCTAAGTTTGATAACGAAAAGTCATTGTGAATTTTGTCTAATGAATATAAGTCCAACCAAAGCTTACATTAGTGGGTATCCTATAGGAAAGGGTTTGGCCTTATTGTTTGATTGTTGTTGTTGTCATCATTGTTTTTAGCTTTAATTGTTGTAGCAACATGACCCCTTAGAGGTCACAGTGATGAATATAAGTCCAAACAAAACTTACATTAGTGGTTATTCTATAGGAAAGGGTTTGGCCCTATTGTTTGATTGTTGTTGTTGTCATCGTTGTTTTTAGCTTTAATTGTTGTAGCAACATGACCCCTTAGAGGCCACAATGATGAATATAAGTCCAAACAAAACTTACATTAGTGGGTATTCTATAGGAAAGGGTTTGGCCCTATTGTTTGATTGTTGTTGTTGTCATCGTTGTTTTTAGCTTTAATTGTTGTAGCAACATGACCCCTTAGAGACCACAATGATGAATATAAGTCCAACCAAAACTTACATTAGTGGGTATCCTATAGGAAAGGGTTTGGCCCTATTGTTTGATTGTTGTTGTTGTCATCGTTGTTTTTAGCTTTAATTGTTGTAGCAACATGACCCCTTAGAGGCCACAGTGAGTGACTGTAAATTCCATTCCATGTCTAAAATAATAAAGAAGAAAACATGTTGTGTTTTCTTTATGCATGTTGAGCCTCTAGTTTTTTCTTGTAGTGAGTGACTATAAATTCCACTCCATGTCTAAAATAATAGAGAGGAAAACATGTTGTGTTTTGTTTATGCATGTCGAGCTTCTAGTTTTTTCTTCTATGTAATGTTATGGGCAAGGGTGATCTTTCTCCAATTACCCTTACACCATGTACTTCTTCTAAGTGTTAAGCAAGTATAGTAATAACACTAGATTGTGAGAATGTGCTTGTGGGTTTGTATAATAACATAAACATCAATAAATCAAATGGGAACTCTTTTTGCATTGGAAACTCGAAACAACACTACGAGTAGCAGATAAATTGAAACAACAAACATTATTCAAAAACATGGATGAAGTGAAGGAAATGTGAAGAATGTCGAGAACAKATTCCATCATACAAGGAAGAATCAAACTTTCTTATGCAYACTATTCATAAAGGTTTAAACCTTAATCGACTCCATTGATGAAAYAAAAGGGATGGGATTTGTATACGCACAAAGTATAACACATTAAAGGGACATAGGATAACCCACTAACTTACTAAATCTAGCTATCCATATCATGGAGATGATGAAGAATATTCCAATATTCATAAAGTATTGATTTTTATAAATAATGTAAATGTTAATATAATAATGTTTATTGGTGTAAAGTATGTTGGAATTAAAAAGGGAAATTATATATATTTGAAGTAGGAAATTTTTTATAATATTAAGGATTATTAGTGTAATTTTTGTTGATATAATTTCACTATCTTGAAAAATTTATAATAAAAAAGATTAACTTTTAGTCAATGAAAAGTGCTTTTAAGTCTTTCTCCACAATAATCAAAAATAGTTTTAGGTCATACTCTAAGATCAAAATGCACTTTTAATCTAAATAGTATTAGTAAGTAAGTTAACATCTCATACTAATCATTATCTAGGTTTTAATAAAAGGATTACATACTCACAAATGACATATAACCTTAATCTCATAAAAAACCAATTATTATCATCTTATAATTTAACTTTATAACTAAAAAGGAAAAAGAAAAATATAATTATAACTATATTCTAAAATATATAATAATCTAAATTTATAATATTCTATTTTTGTTATATATGATGTAAATATTAATATTTTATTTTGTTATGATTAAATAATATCCAAGTACACATGTCCCCATACTCCATGTGATGCTAGGGATAACATTTAGAAATATATATGATTTAAATATGAAATGTTATTGATTAACCAAAAATTTTAATATTTTATTAAAATTTTATTTAATATAAGATATTGATCATGTGAATATAATATAGTTTAAATGTTTTATGTTTTTATTTTTTTAGATGAGTTTGATCTAAAATCTAGTTAAAATTTTAGAAAAATAGTTGAAATTATAAATAATTGAAATTGCATATAACCAATGTTTCACGTTGCTTGATTATAATGGTCGAAAAAATAAAAAACTTAGAACTACACATGCGAATATAAGGTAAGGGATTATATATATATATATAAAGTTTGGAATTTTAGAATTTGGGTAACAATAAGGTAGAGATGAAATTTTAGAATTTAGAATATACTCATTATAAATTTCAAATCTTACTTATAAGATATAGAAAAGATAATAATCATTCCTTTCAATTATTTGAATAAAATCCAATAAACTATATATATAATATTGATAATATAAATACAAATATTTTGTTTTATTATTTAGTTAAATAAAAATAATTAAATCAAAATCAAAATATGTCAAATTTTATAAGTTATATTATATTTATAATGAAAAGGATAAAATTAAAAGATATTTATGATGAATTTTTGAAATTAAAAAATATATATAATTTTCTTGTTTAATAAAAAGGTGAAAGTCCAAATATATTACATTAAAATAAAAATTTTCATATTTTGAATTTAATTTAAAATTTATTATTGTTAAATTTGGATATTTAGTTTAGGTTATTTCAATTAAGAGATTTTAGTTTGAATGGGAATCTTTTTAATAAATTAATCGAATTTCACTTTACATAACTTACCTTCACTAATGTTGAACCTCAAGAAAATTAATGTTGAATGTTAAGAACTTTAATTTATATATAATTAATGGTTTGTAAATTATAAATTAAAATAAAATAAAATAAAATAATATTATTATAACTTAATAATAAATATTATTAATTTAAAAAAAATGTACAAATTATGGGTTGATAATTTTTTTTTTTTTTTTATTATGTATAGAGGGGTTTCCACATTAATTTTTAAAAATGCATAAATGATGGGTTGACAATTTTTTTATATAGCTTGCACAATGCAATATATTAGATATTATTTTTGAGATTATATGCTTAGAGTGAGTGATTAATCTATGATCTATATCCATGAGTATTAGTCACACCTAACCAATAATTCTCATGATTTGAATAGCCCACTTAGCACTAATTGCATCAGGTAATGCTCACTCAAGTGAAGTGAGAATAAAACCAGTTAAAGCAATAACATATGGATCATAGATTAATGACTTACTCTACACAATTAATCCCAAAAAATGATATATAATAATTTTTTAATTTGTAAAATTTATAAATTAATAATTTTATTTCACATCCTCTCCTGAAAATATTGCTTTGAAGATTTACTAAGAATAAAACCTCTACATATTTACCACTAAACTATAACTTAACCAACATAATCATATATCTTTTTATATTAAGAAATGTTTCATTTTGAATTTATTCCATTCTTAGAATTAAAGAGTATGTGATGAAATAATTGAGTTTTTTTTATAAAGTTCAATTATGTGTGTAGTAAAATTTCTACTTAGATATAATTAAGTTGATTAAATTAGATAATGAAAAATCATGATTTTGACAATATTTTTTTCTTTTAATTTTAAAAATAGTAAAGATAGATTTTTAGATTTTTATTCTACTTAAAACAAACAAATATTCATTAAAAACTCAACATATAATTTATGATTATTAATATTAATTTAAAAAAAATAATTTTTTTATACAAAATAAACTCTTTTTTAATAAAAGATTGATCAATTATATTAATATATAATTTATTTACAAAATATATCTTTACAATATCTTAACCTAACTAAAACTCGATTGTAAACACATTATATCAATGGATATCCCTATGACCAGAAATACCCAAAAAAAAGATAACAAAACTAAACACAGTGCCAAGTAATACTTCATCTCTCATGATACAAACTCTTTATACAAAATATACTCAATAAACTTAAAAATATGAAATTTATATATAAAACCACCAATTATAATTTTATGATAACACAAATATCTTATAAATAATAAAGGAAATCTGTTTTCCACCATTCAACTTTATGATAACATTTATGATACCAATTAAATTTTATGATTAATAATCCTTATCTGAAAAGTGGCGAAGTCAACTTTATGATAACATTTATGATATCTATTAAATTATGATTGGTAATCCTTTATCTTAAAAGTGGCGAAGATTATCAAAGACAAAGGTATTTAATGGAAAATAAATCAAATATTTTTTCAACCATTCAACTTTATGAAAACATTTATGATATCTTGAATGCGCAGAATCCATGTGAATTGGTAATGGGTTTTATGAAAATATGGTAGAACAAGGCGATGCATTGTTCTTAGCTAATTGAGGTTTTTATTATAATGAGACTGCAACTTTCTTGATTGTAAAAATTAACTTATTCAATGTATGGTGAGTAAGTGAATAAAACCACTCATATTTTATATGATGGACACAGATCCTATGATTTGAGATAAGTTACAAATACTATGATTTGAGATATGGTGAGTAAGTGAATAAAACCACTCATATTTTATATGATGGACACACATACTATGATTTGAGATAAGTTAAAGAAGTATGTTTTGAGAGGTTTTTATTATAACAAGATTACAACTTTTTTGATATTATTGTAAAAATTAACTTATTCAATGCAACTTGCTTATAAAAAATAATTTATTCAATGTATGGTGAGTAAGTGAATGAAAACATTTTTTTTTACAATGATGATCAGATTTTATGACGATCAGATTTTATGTAAGGATTAGAAAAGTTTTATCTGGAAATTTCTTTGACTAAAAAGAATGAAAACACTCATATTTTATGGACACAAATACTATGATTTGAGATAAGTTAAAGAAGTATGATGTGAAATAAGTTAAAGAAGTTAGTGTAATTTCATTTCATTTGTTGAAGGATTTGAAAATGATGTAAGGATAGATGTTACAATACGTTTTTTTAGGTGATTAGATATTTGTTAAATTGAAATTTTTATTTATGAAATTTGAAAAGTTATAGAAAAAGATGTAAGGATCAATGTTAAAATATAAAAGAAGTTAGTTGGTTAGATATTTTTTCTAATTCAAGCTTTTATTTATGAAATTTCAAAAGTTATAGATTCAATTTTGTTTGATATTGTTAACTTTTTTATATTATTTTTATGTATTTGATTTTAATAATATATGTATGTAGAGGGGAATGTTTTAAGGGTTAGTTTAAATGGTCATGAGTTATATATGAGATATCTCTTCTAAATTTGGGAGGTTATGGGTTTGTCTCTCTATATAGCTTCAAAAGTTAACTCAAGTGGTCATGAGACAGATATGAGATCTCTCCCCCAAATTTGAGAGGTCACAAGATCTCCCCCAAGTTGGAGAAGTCACACCCATTGACAATTATGACTATGAAGTTTTTATCATGCTTGATTACACACACTTATACTTTGAATTACATATCATCACATTCTTAAGTCTTCAATGGAAGAAGAATCATATTATAAATGAAATTTAGATCTAGATGAAGAAGA
>JASDQU010101377.1:48850-69128 GCA_032191745.1 Picea mariana
GCCTCTAACAACTTCTTCACTTCTTTCTCCATGACAGGCAACAACATGGGGTTTATCTGTCTTAGCTTCTGCCTGAATGGCTTAGCCTCTTCCTTCAGTGGGATCTTGTGTTCAATGACAGATGTGTCATATGTTTTGAGGTCTTCGTAGGTCCATGCAAACACATCAGCAAACTGCCTCAGCAACTCAGTATATTCAGCCCTCTGTTCTCTGGTCAAACTCCTTGACAACTTGACAAACTTAGGCTCCTCCGGTGTGCCAATGTTGCACTCGGCTGTGTCAGCATCTTCATCTAAGACCTGCCCTTTACTGCCACATCATTCCCATCGAACAATCTTTCTAAAGGAATTAGTCCCCTCGGAATGTGATTGCTAGGTAGCTGGATGATCTGATGGTTAGCAATTTTATTTAAAAACACCTCAGGGTGAGGGTCACCTTCTGCGTCGAGATCCTAATCAATTTGCAATGCAGAAAATTCATCAACAGATTGGAGAAATTTTTCGATTTCCAGATCATCTTCGAATACCTTCCAATTCTTGACATTGTCTGGTACAGAGGGCCTATATTTTATCTCAACATCATATTTGGCCATAGACGGCTGAGGGACCTTGAATTGGCTAGCTGAAACAACTAAAGAATCGGCCACAGTATTATCCTCCCTTGGAATAAAAGAGATGTTGAAGGCTGAGAAGAAATTGTCAATTAGGTCCCATACTTCATTTCTGTAANTTAGCTTGATAAGCGTTTCTGATCTGTTGGAACACTAACTCTGCATCTCCGAACACTACTACCTCCTGAATTCCCATTTCCCTTGCAGCTCTCAATCCTAGAACAAGGGATTCATACTCTGCCACATTGTTGGTGGTTTCAAATTCCAGCTTGTATGACAGGGATACGGTCTCTTGAGAAGGTGACACAAAAAACACCCCAGCACCAGTGCCTTCCCTGGAACAGGCTCCATCGAAAAAAATTTCCCAAACGGGGGTGATGGAGGGAGGAAATTCATGAGGAGTGGTGGGATGCTTTCTGAGTTCAAGAGGAGGCTCGGGAGCATGAGTGAGTTGCAGTAAAATGGAACCTAAATCAGTGTCCAAGGCAAAAATGGGATGGTTGGTAGGATTGGCCTCATCACTGATTATATAGGCCAACTGGGCTTCCCTATATAGCCTCCTATGTTCTCCTCCAAACAATGGGATGGTAGCATATGTGAGGTCCATCTGCAACGTTCCCCCTAGTCATTTTATCCAAGATCTTGACAACAACATACCGAACTTGGGAGGAACATCAGCCACTACAATATCCATGACCACACTTTTCATGGGCAACTGAAACAAGGTCACGACTAGGTCTTTAATAACCCCGAGACATTGAACTTTCCTGGAGTCGAAGGAATAGAGGTCATGATAGGCTCGGGTGACTTCTAGCCCTAATTCTTCCATGACAGTTTTGGGCATGAGGTTGTGAGAAGCTCCTGAATCCATCAAGTAATTGTGCAGTACCTTGTCATGTATGTTCAAGGAAGTGTAGAAGGGAGGGGATGAGTCATTCCTATCTTCTACCATAGTACCTAAAACAACTGTAGGCTTTTCATCTTGCAAATTAATGGAGTCTGTGGGCAGGCATGAGATCTCAGACTGTAAAAGCGCAGAGAAGCGTTTCTTGAACCCTTCATGTTTAATCAACTCGGTTAGGGGCACAGGGATTCTAATTTTCTGAACTTCATGCTTGAAATTAAAAGAAGGTGTAAGCTTATGGATTTCTCTTACTTCGGGAACATGAATCTGAACTATGGAAGAGAGGGGTTGGTGTTTCTTACCTCTGTGACTGTCCGCTACTTCATTAGTAGGTTTCTCTGTTCTAGTGGACTGCTCAGGAACATCGGGTGCTACTATCTTTCTCTTAAACCTCAGATTATACCTGCCTTGGCTGCCACTAGCCTTGCCTTCCTTGCTCAGTTCATTTAGCTGACTATCCATGAGAGACTCCTCATATGCTGATTGAGTGAGATGAGGAAAAGGAGGAGTGTCTCCGAAGCAATGGATTTCAAGATCAAGCTCACTCGTTTCCCCCTCTTCTTCCTCGGCCACAAAGTTATTTTGAAAGGGGCCTGAATCTTCTGGTCTTCTCTGTCTCTTCCCCTCTCCCTTTGCACAGTGGGGTAAGTAATATTGTTTGGCCTCTTGAAAACTCCTTTGTTTTCGGCATTTTGGGGGCCGTTGTATGCTTGCCTCCCTTCCAACTTCATTTTCTCCATCTCTGCAGACAGAGACTTCACCATCCTGGTCATTTCATCCACTTGAGGGTGGGGTACCGATGGGCCAAAAGTTGAGGCTTCCAACCTTCCCTTTCTTCTGCCTACGTCGGTCTTGTTTCTCAGTCTATCAGCTGCTAATACATTGGATTCCACTTCTATGGCCGCATCTTGCATTTGAGCTAAGGAGGTGGCTCTTCTTTCTCTCAATAAAAGACAGAAATCGGGGCCAAACGCGCTAGCATAAGAAATCTTGGCTGAGGCTTTTGAAGGCTTTATTTCGACAGAGATTTTGTTATACATCTTATTGAATCTTTTGGAGAAGTCGGAGACAGACTCTCCATCCATCTTCTTCAAGGACCTGAACTCTGTCATGTAATACATGAAATCTTTCCTATCGCCCCACTGCCTCAGGAAAGCACTATCCAGGGCTTCAATCCCAACAATAGATCCCGGGGCCAATCCTTTAAACCATTTCCTCACCTCGCCATCCAGGCTCTGGACGAAGACTCTCATCCAGACATCTTCATTTTCAATGTTGAGGTTGTCTGCATAACTGTAGAAAGAAGCCAGGTGCTCTTTCGCAATTATGTCTCCTTCCCCAGTAAACTTGGGCATATACTTCAAGTATTCTCTAGTAGGGAGAGGATTCATAGGATGGGGTAGGATTAAGGGAGCATATCTGACAGCGACTATGGCGTCCATTCTATTCAGAGGGGGATTAGCACCAGCCATAGGAATATTAGGTGGAGGAGAGCTTGGAGGAGAAGGAGTTCGCGAAGGGGTTACTGGGAATGAGTCTCAAAGTGGAGTGGGAAACAAGAGGGGATTTAAGGAGAAGGCTAACGAGCTCAAGTCAGCAGGTGATCCTCTTTGCACAGGAGTAGTAACAGTAACAAGAGGAGGAGTAGTAAAGATAGGAGCGGGAAAATCTTCTGTAGTCCTGGGTCTACGCCAAGGTACAACTTCAGAGGAGAGGGGAGTGACAAGGACTTGTCCCTCCAATCCCAGACCAGTAGGGGAAAACTCAGCAGGAACACTCCCAAAATTCAGGAAATGGGAAACCTTAGAAAGAGGTCTACTAAGAAATTGAGGAGGAGAAAATGGAGTTCCTACAGAAGGAGATGGCAGATTACCTGGTTCTGCGGTGGAAGCTTCTTCTTCAGGGGCCTTTCCTTTCCTGAGAACCACCTTTGGATTAGTTTCATGTGTAGCTAGAGGCAGCTGTGGATGAGACCGCGTGTGTCTACCTCTAAAAGCCACAATTAACATGACAGGTTCACCACAGTGGAGTCGTCACAATGGAGTCACCAGGTGCACAGTAGCAATCTTCAAAGGCTCTGATACCCGATGCACCTTCAGAAGCAAAGGCTCAATGTCATTCAATCCCGGGGAAAATTTTCAACTTCGTTCCCGACAACGACGCCAGAAATGTTAGCGTCAGAAGTCACCCCTGGATTGCAGCAGGAGCAGAGCCCGACGCCCATCAGTTTATGTCACGATTTGTTTAATGGGGTGATCGAATGGAAGTTAACTCAAAACGATGTGGTTTTAACTCTGAAGCTAGGACAGGCATGCATGGGTAAGTGAGGTCTTAGATAACTTCAGACAGTGAGTTGTAGTAAGGGTGAGAAGGGGGAAGACTTGTATAAGAGGAAAGCAGAGGTCTGTTGTAAACATCAGGTCTCTAACAGACTGTAAGGGAGAAACATCTAAACGCAAGATCTTCTTACATTCAAATGCAGAAAACTGGAGAATACAACAATGCAATGATAAATCCTTTAACATAACATAATTGCAATCATTCGCATGAATCAGTCGATCACGAATCCTCTCAGTATGAGATGAAAACCAGACAGAGTGGGAAGACTGTCTGCCATTAAACAAGAAATCTTACGTACCAATACATAACCAGAGAACTAGAGTCTGTGCTAAAACTTTACAATCGGGAGCTTCGCTCTACCATCGATACTTACATAATACAAAAACTGAGCCTATATACTCAGGAGAATTCACCTAACAGAGGCGTGCCCAGTCACCCAGGGCTAGGTGTCTTTTCAGTCAAACTTGTATTGGAATCCTTTTTCACGCGCCACCTTAACTGTGCATGGCTCCTGTAGGGAGGGTAGCTGAGCCATTAAGTGCCAAGCTAGCGTGTGTAGACTTCTTTGTCTCTTTGAAGACTTCGGCATGGCTTCTTTGGAAAAATCGGTACACAGGACCCCTTCGAGCAGACCACTTGCCAGACCCTCCATACCTCACACTTAATGAATGAAAGGAGGTTTCAACCACCCGTACATGCCTTCATTTACTCCAAGCGAGACACAGGATTGAGATCAGATCCAATGGCGCCTAGAGATCGCGATGATCTCCTCTGTAACTGAACTCGATGCCTTTGGCCCCTTTTTCACAACTCTCTTTGTCTCCCAAGTGACCACGGGTTATGACCCTGTGCTTACTCCCAAAAGTGATTTCGGCGTTCGCGGATATGAAGGGGCTGATCCTTGCTTCTTGAAATCGCGATGAGGGAAACGTCGAAATGACTTAATCTGGCGCCACGCGTCTTGAAAATCTGACGGTCCTAAACTCACCCGACGCTGCTGCGGGCCCCAGGTCCTGGACGCTCTCATCACTCGCGCATCGGGGATATGAGGGAGCTGCTTCTTGATATTGTGGGCCCACATTTGGGCATTTTCGGTGCTTCGGGGTTTCGAGATGTACAATGACATGAAACCTTCACCCTTTGAACTCGCGACTGCCGAAAAACTGACGCGCCTAGATCTCACGTCACATGTCCTTTGGACAGACGGTTGCTATTCTTCCCTGCATACAATATGGGCACGATCTATTTGCGCTATTCTCGGCGCAACTCTGCTATCTGCGATTTCCCGCCGGCTGTTGATCTGCTCATATGGGTGGATCTGGATCGTTGACACTATAATTTTGCCTGCTCGCTTGATTTTAAGTCCGAAAAGGACTTCCTCTATACGCTGCGCTTGGATGCTCCTCGTGCAACCTGCAGACCTGGATATCCCGATGCCAAAGACAAATAATGTTGCTAACAATATATATAATATTGATTTCTTTTTATTTAACTTCTATTAACAATGATTTAAAAAAAAACACTTATTTAAAAAAAATAAAAACTTCTTAACCCTGTACATTTGTGCATATTTATTTAACACCCCACCATGCTCCCTAAAGCACTCAATTTTTTTATGTAACTAGAATTATGCATATTTATTTAGCACCCCACCATGCTCCCTAAGACAGTGAACAATTTTTATGCAACTAGAATTATGAAGTGATATAGACTTTCAAGACATGCATTAAACAATTTTGTATTTTTATGTAATTAAAATTATGCATATTTATTTAACACCCCACCATGCTCCCTAAGACCGTCAACAATTTTTATAGTGATATAGACTTTCAAGATATGCATTAAACAATTTTGTACCATTTTGATAGGATCTCATGACTTCTTTTTCCACATTCATTCATTCTAGAGTTGGTATCTTCCCTGTGTTTCCTTTCAACACCTATATGATACATTTCAACTATAAATATTAATATTATAATATGTTTTGGAATGAAGTAAAACACTGTTATTTGAATTTTTTCCACAGTTGGCCCATGTGCACATGGGTTCACCAACTTGGCCAATATTCAAAGTTAATGAGAGGCACATGTAAGCTTCACTAACTTGGCATATTCAAAATAAATGAGTGACACATGTAAGTTTATAAATTTTCAAAATTATATATAATCTTTAAAAACAAAACAATATTAAAAAAATAAAATATATATTCATTGTATTTTTCTTTTCAATGATCATAACTAAACTTGTTGATGGCGTACTTGACACTTTGACACGTTCAACATTTTGTTGAGAGATTTATTCACCTCGTTTTATCCATTTTATTTTTCCAATTCCATTTTTATCCTTCCAATTCCATTTTTATCATCTTCATTTTACGGTTAACTCTTTAATTTTATGATTTAGCTTTGATATTGAAATTAAAAATAATAACAATAATTTATTGGTTAACTCTTTAATTTTATGATTTAGTTTTAATATTAAAATTAAAAATAATAATATATTTCCAATGGTAATTTAGTGATAAATTGATTACATCAATTTATAATACAACCATGTGAATATAAATAGTCTCGTGTGTTTGAATAATTAGAGTCCAAATGTTAAGGTCTTCATATTCCATGGATTAAATATTATATAAACCCATGAATCTGAAAATTTTCTCTTATGTTTAGGATCCAAATTCTAGGTTTTCCACATATATATAAAAACCGTGTGAATATTCATATTTTATTTATTATGTTTGAATAATTAGGTTTTAAATGTTAACTTGTATACATTTAATGAATTAATTAGAAACTATTATATAGTAAATGGAAACATAAGAAGTGACAAAACCCACTTGAAGAAGGAAAGAGAAGCTTATCAAAATCTGCATATGGCTTTTCGAAAGGAAGAAGAAGATTGGAGGCTCAAATCCCGTAGTTTATGGCTACAATAAGGGGATTCCAACACTGCGTATTTCCACAAAAAGGCACAATAGAGACGACAAAAAAACATTGTTCATAAAATAAAAACAGTTACAGGACAAACCCTAGAAGACTTCGCTCAGATCAAGGAAGCAACAATAGAACATTATGAGAATCTCTACTCACAAGAGAAGGAGGAGGAAGACGAAGGCACCCAAAAAGCCTTGCTAGAAAACATCTTAGCGTCTATCACCAAGGAAGAAAATAATTCCCTTATTAGAGAAATCAATGAAAAACATATTTCAAACGCTATATGGAGTCTGGGCCAAGATAAGGCACCAGGGATGGATGAATTTTCTATATACTTTTAAAAAGTTTTATAGGAAGAAATCAAATATAATTTGAAGAGGATGCTCAAATACACCTTGAAGAAGAAAAAAGTTAGAGGGGATACAAACTCAACTTTCTTGGCCCTAATTCCAAAGGAGTCCAACCCCTCCAACTTATTCAAATTTAGTCCCATTTTTCTTTGCAAATAAGCATACAAGGTCCTTACAAAAAAAATTGCCAACATAATTAAACCTCTCTTAGGCAAGGTCCTTATGATAATGACAACATCTTTCAAACACTAGCTGAAGATGGGCCGGATGATTAACCCTCTTGTGAGAGTTAGTAGCGAGGTCATCTAGATAAGCCTTGACTATATGTTTGAGGTCATGGAAAGCGAAGGTCATAGCCCGCTGAAAATTTGCTCCAACATTTTTAAGGTTGAAAGACATTTTACGGTATGCAAATGTACCCTAAGGACAAATGAACGTCGTCTTATGTTGATCCTCGGGTTTAATTTGGATCTGATTGTAGCCTGAAAATCCACCCACAAAAGAAAATATTTCACTCCCTGCACACTCATCAATAATATGGTCATTAAATGGCATAGGGAAATTATCTTTAGGATAGGCTTTATTCAAATCCCTAAAATCCACACACACAACTATGGTTCCTTGCTTCTTATCCATAGGAACGTGATTGTATACCCATTTAGTCAAGGGAACTGAGTAGATGAAGCCAACATTAAGTAGCTTCTCCACCTGTGCCTTAATGGCGGGGGCCTTACTGAGATTAAGAGCTGTAAGACGTTGTCAATCTGGATTAACATTCATATAAGTCTTGATTTTTTTTTTTTCCGACAATACTAGGGTCTATCCCTGACATTTCTTTATATGACCAAGCAAATATGTCTCATAATTCCTTCAACAGATGGATGTAAATCTGAATTTCTCCAGGTGAACAATCCGCACCGATATAAATGTTCTCAACCTTTCTAGGGGTTCGAGAGATGTTGATCGCAATGGTAGGAGAGATATTCACCATGTTCCCTTTAGCATATATGCCATTCTTATTCAAGGGGACCACGGTGTGACCAACAATCTCGCTCATGGAGGACCTAAAATCATTCCGTTCGATCCTTTCAAGATTTGGGAGAAAATAAGATCTGTGGTGAAGCTCCTCCCAAGGCCTTTTAGGACTAATCATGGCCTCTAAGATCGCTTCGTCCGAAGGTAAAGTAATTTTGAGGAAATCATGTGAACTAGACGAGTTTACGACCCATATGGGCTCTAGAACAAGGTCCATCTCTTCCATCCACGAAGAGGGAGGATTCGAGTTTGCAACGACTTCTAAGATAGCATGATATGCAGTCTCGACGATAGACAATGGAATTTCCATTATGATGTGTGAGTGGCCTTCAACGACACAGTCGAAGAAGGAAGAGTCCATGGGTCATTGAAATATGAAGTGTAGAACGAAACAAACCTAAATGACTATGATGATTCATCGAAAACAACATTAATATACAAGATTGGCGTCGAGAAATTAAAGGTTCCCATCAAGGAAGGATACATTCTGACACCAATGTTCTCAGTTTCCTTCTGAGAATTCTCGACAATGGGGACTGAGGGTCCCACCGATGCAGAGGAACTGGAGCACGAGAAAGATAACTGGTTGATCGTCACAATCTTCCCTTGATGAGGAAAGCATAAAACAAAAAACACCAATGACATGACAACTGTCATAACGTAAATCCAATTACACCCCCGTAAAAGATTGTAGTCAAGGGGTGCATCAATCACCTCAACCTCAACCGCCATGGTTTTACTGCCTAAATAGACTTGAAAACTGAGGAGGATACCATGGGCTCTGAATGAACGCCCATCAAACATAGTCAACATAGTCATGGACAGAGAAATCTGGGGAGAGACAATGACTTTCCAACAAGATAGAGACATCACAGACGTTGAAGCACCTTCATCAATGATCATACACTTAACAATTATATTCATACATTCCACATGGATTTGGAAATCTACATGGTAAGGTAAGAGAGGTTGGACATCTGCGACATCTAACTTGATAACTTCCAATCCACTTGAGTCAAGAGCCCCCAACACAGATAAAAATACACTCCTTTCTGTTGGGAACATCTAGAATACCTCCAAAGATGACATCGCACATGGTGTTTGGCCCAAATATTCAACAATCGAGTAATTCTAGGAAGCTCTGGTGTTGTTATTATGAGCAGAGCGCTTAAGAACTCCTTTTGAAACATGAGGCATAGGGTCAAGCTTATCATTCTTCAAAGTTGTTTCCAAAGGGGGAGTCTCTATACCCAAAGTAGGTTGCTGAGGACCATAATAACGAGTCCTAGTGGCTATGCTAATCTCAGATCGAACCATATTCATGCATTGATGGCCACAATCACGTGCCAGGGAATTTTGACCTGCGACCGATGCATTTTCGGTGTTTGAGGTTCCTAAGTCCATATTTTTATTATGTGGAAATGGATTAGTTAACACAACAGGCTGTTGCGCTATAAGCCTTGAGGATTCTTATATCTTAGGGCATAAATGGGTAAGGTGATCCTCTTTACAAAGCTTACATGGAAACTTCACCTTTTGCTTTTATTTCTTTCCCTCACCGGCATTGTTACTAGGCTTGTCCTTATTTTGATTGTCCTTTCTCTTATTATTGTTGTTATTATTCCCACCCTTGTGGTTATTATTTCTACCTTTCCTCTTATTCCCTCTGGGATGCTGGTTACCCTTCGAGTTCATCGGCTGCATGGAATGTACTTCTGACAACTAGAAGGGAAGAGATGAATTCGTAGCTTGTCCCGTTGCATAATGGTTGAGAGACAAAATTTTCATTTGATTTGTCACTTGGTTTGTAGACTTGGCATTTTTTGAGCCTATAATGCCATCGTCATGGGGACCGGGATTTTGTCTTGGATAATTACTCAACTGTGGTGCATCAGGAATAATTTCATAGAGTATCCCATATTGAGTGTATATAAGACTAATTGTTAGGCTTTAAATATGACATCTTCCTCGATCGTTACCCCAAATGTAGAAACATCCTTTGAAATATATGGTAATAGGGACTTAAGGAACCATTCCAATAGAAACTCTGGAGGAATGTTAGCTTTAATCAACCAATTTCGTCTATGCCACTCTTGAATGTGATCTAAGATGTGGGTGGCTTTATCCTAACAAAAAGTCGATAAAAGATCGGTACCGACCTCGTAACGAACTGATAGTTGAAAATGGTTGAGAAAAACTAAGGCCAACTCATGGAAATTTCGGTATGTTCCTCCTGGTAACTCGATGTACCATTTTGCAGCAACCCTCGTAAGGGCGCGTTGAAATAGTCTCAAATGGACCGAGTCATCATTAAGAGACTTTGATGAGCAACATAAGTGAAAATTAGTAACATGATCACCTGGGTCCTTGCCACTCTTACCTTCGAATTTTGGAATGTTTGAGGGAAGCTTGGCAGGAAATAGGGGCCATGCCAGATCATGACACACGGGACCGTTCATTAATTTTGACAGATCTAGCAATTTTAACGTGGACAGAAAAGGGAGCCTTGGTTGCGGCATCTTAGACAATGCTCCTAGGAACGACTGATTTTGAGAGATTGTGGACCGAGGAGGGTTTTGGTAGACACCATGGCCTTGCTTGATAGGATAATATCTCCCTCCGAACTGATTCATGAAAGGTTGTAAGGGAATCATCCCATATGGGAATGCTTGTGAGGAAAAAGAGATATGATATGAATTACCCATGTGAGGATATATATTTCCCTTTGATGAAGGAACTTCGTGCGGGGGTTTTCCCATATTAAAAAATTGATTCCCACCTAATGTAATATCATAGGTTGGAGGAGGATTTTCCATAATAAAATCATTTGTGGGAACATGCATTGTGGACGAAGGATAGAAATATGAGATATATGAAGTAGAAACACTTCCCATTTGTCCATTCCATCCTTGAAAATTATAACTAGGATTGGGTGCAGAGGAAGGAGGATTCCAACCCCTTATCGTATGAAATGACTAATGGATATGACCCCCACCAAATGGGAAAGGATTATAAGGAGTTGACGTGCCCCTTAACCCAAAACTAGTATTGACGTTAGATGTTGGAATGGAGGACGATGTGTGCAGAGTCATATTCAACATACAAAAAGAAGAAGGATTAGAGACCAAAGGCATCGACTAAGCACTATAACCAGGAATCCCCGTCAAAAAGGTTCCAAGGGGAACACAGATCAATGATGGAAAAGTCATACTACTTGAAAATATATAAGGACTTGTCCCCATCGACTAATTTGAGATCATGGACAAGGTAGTGCTACCTGAGAGAGTTGTAGGAATCTAGGTAATCGATGATGATGGAATCGCAGGGACTCCACTAACCATAGAGGAGGTGGGTTCAAATGGATTCCTAACACACTCATACCTAAATTAGTAAATATTAGAATCAATACTCAAGATGGGATGGTCATGATATTGAGTGGCAGAGATGTACGTAGCACATTTATTAATTCTATGCCTTTCAGGAGGTGGTTTCAATATCAAAACAAATTGTGGTAGTTGATTCAAGAGACAATGAGACTGGCGGGGAGGATGGTATTGCTCCATGATGACTCTAAATGCGTGAGGCAAAGAAAAATCCTAAGGCCAACTAATATACAAGGAACACACTCCTAAATAAACCTAGAGGCCAATGCATGCAAACAAGAGAGGGTGGATGAAAAGGGGCCTCCCAAACTAAAGAAGGTATGCCTCTCCCATAAGGGGATTGAGACTCATGAACAATAGAGAAGAGGTAAAAGAATCAGTTATAAGGACCCTCGTGGGCTTCACAGCGTAGTCAGTCAGACCCCTCTAAAGAGAAAATCCTCGATAAAGTCTGTGTATTGTTCGACCCCTATCTGACTCAGGGTACCTGCAGAATAACCCCTGCAAGTAACATGTGCAGATACCTAGGATAGGAAACTAAGGTCACCACGGTATAACCAATGCTCGGGTGAACAGTCGCAGGTCAAGTCCACCGTATGGACAGGGTATCTAATCCCTAAGCTCAAGAAGCACCAAGGTACCTCAAGAATCGCCAGATATGAGTAGATACCCAGAAATATCTTTGATGCTAGGAATGTATTAGAGGGCTATCTCTACAACTAACTTCATGCAGCCTCGTGCTTAACTCTGGTTTTAGTGGATTCTCCTGAGAACATCAATTATACAATGGATTTCTCCACTCCCTGGACAGACACGTATGTTGCATTTTTGTAGCCTTGGAGACATTTACTCACAACATCCTATTCCAAGGCCCTAAATTCTAAACTTGTTTGTGTACCTTAAAAAATAAAATCTTTTTAATTAATTTTAATTATTGAGCGTTAATTTTAGTGGCTTCTCTTTACTCAAGAGGTACTGTCATGAAACTAATGGTGTTATGACTAAACATATGGAAGAAGCACATGTAAAAACACTACTAAGTACTAGTCTTATTTTTCAAAAGAAATGGTATGCTTCTAAATGTTGGGCACAAGATATAGTCTCTATCAATTTCAATGTAAATGCAATCTTTACTAAAATGCCAATACTAATGCAATCTAGACAAAAGTGTAAATGCTTCAAATGAAATGCAAAATTTTTGTATTTTCAATATAGGAAAATGAAAATGCAATAACTGATTTGTTTTTTGTATTTTCAATATAAAGGAATGAAAATGAAAAACTGAACTAATAACCTCTGAGAGAGATCCTGCTACAAGCACAAGAAGACAAGCCAAGGACACCAAGAATCTACTACTCATACCTAAATGCAAGGACCAAAAATGAGAAAAATAACAAGAAACAAGTTTGCCAAAAATTCAACAATAGCACAACTTCCTATCACTTTGCAAGCACTCAACAGAAAGAACAGAGACCCAAGAAGACTAAAAAACACTCAAAACCCACCCAAAAAGCACCAAACTGATCCTAGAAGGCTTAGAAAAAGATGTACATGATTTTTTTGGGAACAAAAGTGTATGTGCACACCCTAAACAAAGACAACTCGTGTATGTACACAACTGCTCAGGGAAAATCCATGTATGCCAAGAAAAACACTGACTGGGTAATAATTAAGCCAAGCAACTCATATACACAAGAATGTAGAGGCTGCTAAGCTACATGCAACACAAAAGCTTAGGAAAATAGAGAGCAATCAAAGAGAAAAATCACCAACTAACCCCCAAAAGGAGACTCCCCAGTGGAGTCACCAATTCTGTTACGAGGAATAAATCTCTATGGTTTGGGGTAGGACCACAACATAGGGAATGACACCAATAAATCAACTCAAATCTCAAGTATGCCAGATAAATGGAAATTCCAACAAAAGAAAGGCTAGAAGCCTACCTCTTCCAGATGTTTGTAGGAGACCATCGTTGAGCTCACAATCCAATATATGATACCTACAACTTGTCCTCAACATCCAAGATACACAAGCATATGGAAAATGTATGAAATGTTAGCATATAAACTAGCATAATCCATTAACATGTATAACAAATTTACCCATGTGTTATCACTTTGTAATTTCCAGAGGTTGTAGAAGAAAGGACAAAGGTAACTACAAAACCACTTTGGAAGTTGGGATCTAGCCCTGCCAGCTTCAGGGAGGGATCTCTCTATAAGTTTTAGATTTGTTTGGATTAAAATATCACGCTAGTTATGACAATTCAGGATTTGTTTGTTTGTTTGAAATATTTGGCTGATTGAATGCTTAAATTATCATTGGGCTATGGGGTCTGTCTTTTAAGATATGGATCTGTTTAAGCTTTATAAAGTTTCTTCACAGGGCAGGGTAGTAAAACTGTTTGAATCTGGTAAATTTAGATGAGGTGAATGGGAAGAAATGAAAGGAAATTCCACCAAGAAAAAGAGCAATTAAGAATTATTTTACTTAATTTCAGTTGAAAACATAAAAATAATTAAAAGACTAGAAACAAAGTATATTGAAATAAATTCTGTTCTTTAACCTTCTTTGAATAATTAGGATTGGAAACACATAAAATGATGACAGAGAATGAAAAACATAAACAAAGAGAGATGCACGTCACCAATCGTCTAACACGAGAATCCTGTGAAAGAGTCTTTTTTGTTAGTGGTCGATTGCCTTGAATGATACAAAGTAGCTTTCTTGGATGCAAAAATCAACCCTCAATACTTCCAAAAGAGAAGTATTTATACAATTATTTACAAAGATCCTGTCATAAATGATCAGGATGTAATTTAGGAATGTCTAAACTAACTGTATCTTTGATTACAAAAAATTAGGAATCTTTTAGATCTGCTCGGATTTCTGGTGTTGTTTTGGTGGAAGTTGTTGATGACATGTCTCTTTGACTTTGCTTCGCTGTTGGTGCTTGTTGGATGAAACATTGAACTTATATTTACTCAAGTAAATTGCATAGCTTGTCCCACCTCTTTTTACTTGGGATTGATATCTTGAGTATTTTTTTGTAAATTTCATCCATCTTTGTGTACTTGGCAAAAGTAGGCTTAGTAATGAAAATATGTTTGATTTCATGTTGAATGTTCAAGTCAAATTGCAATGTTTCCATGAATGCTTTCCCAGTAATGCTTCCTTGTATTCTTGCAAACTAAGAATTGTCCTTTGCCAATGTCTTCAATTTCTGGTTGTAATCAGGCAGGGTGATCAACTTGTCATTTAAAACTAATAAACCATGAATCCCTTTCTTGTGTAGCACCTCAAACTTGCTAAAGAACCTTTGCACACCTACGTCCATAACCTGAGATTTTTCTTCCAATTGCAACATGAGGCCTTTCTTGGTCAGAACCTTTTTGATTTCCATGATAGTTTCAGTTCTGTCCTCTATCTCCATCTCTTCTAACTCCCATTTGTTTTTAGAGTTTAGAAACATGATGAGCTCTTTGGCTTCTGTTGGTTTTTCTCCCAATTCTTCTTTGATAATTTCAATGGCTCCTCTAGCTTTCTAAATTAATTCATGCTGCTAAAAAATGATCTGTATAGAGGGCCAAACCTTTGTAATGGATTTATTGATGTCTATCCATATGTTTTCCTTAGCTGGGGATAAGGTATTTTCCATGGCTGTTTCTTTCCCTAATTGTTGTAGTTGTTGGCTGAGCCTATGATATTTATGCATTTCTGCCCGATGAGAAGCCTGAAACATTGCTTTCAATTTCTGTAATGACTTTACCTCTTCCTGTAAATTTTTAATTTCTTCTCCTTGTATGGACATATCCTCCATAGATTTCACTAGTTTATCAGAGGCATCTGAAGTTTGTGTTGGTATTGTTGTTGATGTAAAAACTTCTATTGTTCTGATCCCTATTAGGGGCACTGCATCTAGTGGAACATGGCCAACTGCACATTCTTCTCTTTTTCTTTGATCAACTTGTCCATCTCTGCTTCCATTTCTCTAATCTGTGCATTTTGCTCCATAATCAATTTGAGCATCTCTTCTTTTTCTATTTTTGTCTCAACTATTTCTTTAGTTTGTGAATCCTCTGTGGCTGGAAGTTTCAACTGTTTCCTGAGTGATGCTATATCAACATTATTATTCTTTATCAACTCCTTTGCTTCTTTGACATTAGTTGGATCATATCCAATCTTGAGAAGTAGCTCTTCTAATGATTTTATCTTAGTATCTTTGGCCAAAGAAGAGATCTTTTCCATTTTTAGTTGGGACTGGATATTATTCAGGGATACCTATAATTTGGAAGCAATCATTGAGGTGTTTTTCAGGGTTGAAAAGATCATCTCCCATGTCTGTTTGTGCATATCCATCTGGTCAACATGATGGAAATCCTTTATATCAAACTCAATGGCAGTCTTCTTGTAATCTGCTGCTGTCTTTGGATAGGGGACTTGTGCCTGTAAGAATGCCATTTTCATTCTTCCTTTTTCTGTGTCAAAAGATGACAATAGTCTATGCTAAGTGGTACATGTCTGTTTTCAGAATTGACTGTAATTGTTGTTGTTGAGAAGTTCATTCCTTTTCTTAATTTCCTTATACTTGTCAAAAATATTTGACTCCTTTTCTCGATGAATTGATTCAACTGTCAGAGCTGTGTCTAGATTTCTTTGAGAGAATGGTGATGATGTAGAAACTACAAAAAAACTTTCTAACTGTGTTGAAGAATGCAGTCCTTCCAAAACTATTGTAGATTTCATTTATCCCTCTTTCAACAAACCTGCTGTGTGAATGGTTTTAGTCCTCTTCACATGTACTCGAAAATCATCAGTTGAGACCTATGTGATTGAAGGAGAGTCTTCCTTCCTTGATATTTTCTTTTCTTTCTTCTGAGGTGTGATGGTCTGTGAAGTGGTTGTAGACACAAGCTGCTCTTCTGCTTCTTGTGAAGTGCTATCTTTCCACTCATCTTGGTTCATATATCTTTCAATTTCTGGCCTTTGTGTGTGGACATAGGGAGTGGTCTTCTATTTGGTCCTCAACTCAGAAATGATGCCAAAGGGGTCATATGACCAAGTGAATTTTAGAGGAAACTTCATTTGTTTTAAGAGGATGTCTGCTTCTTCACCTGTTGCTATGTTATTGCAAATGAATGGTCCAATCTCAGTTTTGATTCTGAATTGGGATTTCTTCTTGGCTGCTACAAAATGAATTTCATCTAAATTTAACATCTACCTTATGTACTCCAATGTGAAAATCCTCATTGGGAGGTATTTAGGAAATTTGTATGGTGGCCACTCACATCCATACACCCTTATTTATGTATAGTTCTGGTATAAATATCAGTCACCTGTCTTGGCCTGTTCAATGAGATGAAAAACCTTCTGAATCTCTTCACTAACCCTTGGTTATGTACTACTAATCAACAAACAAGTAGCTGGGTGGATGAAATGATCTATGAAATCTTTGAAACTGTACTTTGTTGAGTTCTTCCTCACAAATGAAGTCCAGAATATGACTGACTGTGGGCTTCCTTGTTCATTTAACTTATGGAGTGCAAAAGGAAGCCTGTTTGCTTGATAGAATAGGAACATATAAACCAACATTGAAGCATATTTGACATTCCTTCAGTTGGAAACTTAAGGAATTGTTCATGAACATCGTTAGCTAAAAATTGACTGAAATTGAACTTCACAACAACCTTTTCTTCTGTAGAGAAAATGGATAGAAAACCTAGAATAGGTTCATCTACCCATTCATCAGAATAATAACTTAACATATATGATAGCATGGATATAATATGGTTTTCTTTCACCGTAAAAATAGTAGAAGGGTACGGTGGGTTTTTCTTAGGCAATTGGGCATCTTCAGAGAGGAAAATATAAAAAACATGGGCTCTTTGGGGAAAGGTTAATTTATAGTATAATTCATTTAGGGCTTTGACAAAGAAAGTGGTGGTGGTATCATTTTTAGGGATCTATAGCATTTGGTCAATTGTTTGAGGGGTAACTGTGAACATAATTTCACCAGTGGGAGAAGCAATGGCCCTTTGGACTGGAAGATAATTTGCTTGGCATTTGAGAACAAATTTAGGGAAAGGATAAATCCGGGGAAACATGTAAAGGGGAAAATTGGATTCCTAGAGTCCAATTTCATCGCTTTGGTCGAGGAATATTTCTTTCAGCCAGGAGTTTAATTCAAAGAAATTGAATTTGCACTTTGGATTTGCAATTTTGTAGTCTCTGTCTTCCAAAGGAATATGGTCTAGGTCGATGGGAGGGGGAATCATTGGGTTTTCAGAGGTATCAACATTTTCCCTTGGGATCCATAATTGACCAAATCAACAGTAAAAGGATGGAAACACTGTAATTACCAGAAGAAAGTTCGCATGTTGACCGTGAGAGATGGTGGTGGTAGTTTGACAGCTTAGCTCGGCACGGTCTTCACGAGGTCTTAGTCAACAAACAATGTAAAAGTATGCAAACGAGGGGTTTTAATATGCACATGGATATTCTTTATGGCACGAGACCATTACAAGACAACTAATGGTCACGGGGAGGGGTTTAATTGGCTAATGAGTATGTTGTGTGGGACATGTGTCATGTAGGGAGAGGGTAGTAGTGGAAGGGAGAGTGAATGGTACCAGAATTAGGTTAGGTGGATTTCGGAGGGCGAGGTTCGCGGTATATGGAAATATGAGGGGGGGGGGGTGAAAGTGATTGAGGGCCGTCGATCGGGTACGAGATGGTGTCGCCGAGGAGGATCTACATGAAACTTATGCGCTATAAGACAAAATGTCTTGTCAACTTCCGAACTTTGGATAAATATACATATGTCATAAAGCGAAAGTTAGATTTTTGAAATCTTTGTATTCTAATTTATTTTTCCTATGCTAAGCTAACCTATTTTTATCAACTTAGGGTGCATTTTAATGTGCAAACCCTTTTCAATTTTCTCTGAAAGGAAAATTCACCTAACCTATCTTCTATCCTATGCATCTAACTCATTAATCCAACTTAAACAATTGGATTAATTTATTCCTCTACCTAACTACTTTAGCCAATATTAGACAGTTTGACTAAAATTGTTCTCTAACCTAACAACAACAATTTAAAAAATGTTTGATCATGATTAGACTGTATGATTCAAACTTATTTTTCTTTTCATGGGGTTTTCTTGTTTTTCTCTTTTTATTTTATTTTTATTTTTTCCTTTTCCTTTTCTTTTGTTTTATACCCTTTTTTTGTTTTCATTATTTTTTATCCTTTTTCTTTTTCTTTTGGAAATCATTTACATAATGAAATATTATTTACAACATAAATCACTGAAGGAGAAATATTCAATCACCATATGATACTATGAAATAGAGGACTCTAATAGTGGCTCCACTTGGGGATGGTGCTCTCCGTGTGAGGTGCCAAGAACCAATGATCGGTCACCTTGAACTATCTTTTTCAGTACTTTCTACCTCTAATTTGTTTTATTGTAGACATGGTGACAAGTTATTAGGAGCTTAGGGCCTTCTCTTCGGGCTTCAACTCTTGGTATGAGTCATCCACTCATGACAGTAAAAGTAAAATGGTATTTACAATGAACTTGAGTGAGAAATACTCTTATTCTAGTGAAAAGTAGTGCTTCAGCATTCTGCCATTGACAGGTCCACCTGGCAGATCTGCTCCATCCATATCCTTGATAAATAATGCATTGTTTCCTCTATAAGCATGGATTATGTAAGGACCTTTCCATAAATTATCAAATTTTCCATGCTTACCTTTCTCTTCTTTCCTTGAATCCCATTTCAATACTTTATCTCCTATCTGGAAATCATCATCCTTGATTCTTCTATCATAGATCTTCTTAATGTTCTCTTGGATCACTTGAGTTTTATTGTAAACTTCTTCTCTGGACTGTTGCAGCTGTATAGTTTGATTTATTCTCCTCTGGATGTCATTTGGTTCTGCTTGTACTTCCTATAGTATTTTCATGACAAGGACACCTAAAGAAGTGGAAAAAACAACATCCATTCCATAAACTAATTGGTATGGGGACATGCCAATTGATCTCTTAGTAGTAAGTCTATCATCCCATAATGCATTGACCAACTTGTTGTGCCATGACTTCTTGTTATATTGCAACAACTGTTTGATGATATTAACCAGACTTTTGTTGGAAGACTCCGCTAATCCATTCCCTTGAGGGTTATAGGAAGTAGAGTGTCCTAAAGTAATTTGATATTTGTTGCAAAACTCCACCATCTTCTTTGATTTGAATGTTGTTGCATTATCAATGATGATATTCCTGAGACATCCAAATCTTGAGACAATATTAGTTTCTAAAAATTTAATAATCACAACATTAGTGGCTTGCCTTGTAGGTACAACTTCAATCCATTTAGTAAAATAGTTAGTGGCTGTGAAGATCCATTTGTGTTGGCCTGATGATAGTGGATGGATTTCTCTAATGAAATCCAAACCCCACTGTTGAAAAGGAGTTTCAATTGATATCGGTTTCAAGGGTAAAGGAAGCAATTTCCTTTTTCCTTCAAAAATTTGACAGCTATTGTTAGGACCATATATTGTACCCTTTTTGCCCATATTCTTGCCATGGTTATACTCCCCATCACCTATATTTAGACTTATATTATCATTCCACTTGATCATTCCAAGGTACATAACGTCCTTTCTCATTACTACACGTTTAATTTGTTTTGCATGATATTTTACATTACTTTTGG
>JASDQU010101377.1:101625-122826 GCA_032191745.1 Picea mariana
GTAACATTGCAGTGGTAATGTTGTCCTTTCAATCAATGAAATGCTAGCCTGTGGTGGTAATGGATCTTGCAATGGTAATGCTAATGGATGTGTGTCGTGGTAATGCATGCTAGCCTTTCATTCAACAAAATGCTAGCCTGTAGCGGTAATGTTAATGGATGCATGTCGTGGTAATGCATGTTGGCCTTCATTCAATAAAATGCTAGAATTCGGTGGTAATTCTAGCCCTAATGGATGCCTTTCGTGGTAATATTGAGTAACGTTGTGGTCATAATGTTGGCCTTTCAATCAACAAAATGCTAACATGCAGTAGAGTAGTATCCACTCAATCAACGAAATATCCAACACTTTATACTTTATATCTATATGAATTTGGAACTACTCGCCCTAGGTGCTATGGAGATAGGTAAAACGAGTATGCACATATTTTTTTTTGGGATAACAAATATGTTTTTCAGAAGAATATGCACATATTTGAAACTATGATAACTACACTATTTGTTTTTATGCATTTTTTATTTAATAATATTTTTTAGATTTAATAAATATAAAYGTGTTTTTAACTTGTTCATTATAAAACTGAAACTCTAACTCTGACAACATTTAAGGTCACACTCATCATTTTTTATTTTTTAATAATATTCTTTTTAATAATATTTCCAGAGCATTTCTATAAAGTTCATATCTCTTTAACTTGTCCATGATTATGCAAGTTGTAACTTTAACTGGAGATCCCCCATTGTTTCATCTTATGGTGCTAGCCATGTTTACTTTATCAATTTTGTCTTTATTACGTTTTGCATAATACATTTAGTAATCAACATGTCCTAATCATCACCTATAAAAAATAAAAATGAACTTTTCCATTCTTTCATGAATGATAATATCATTACAAAAGTTATGTGTTGCCACATGGTTGGTATATTATTGTATTGTAACGTAAATTATTCTTTTATCCATGCAAGTGTTTTTTTCCATGAGAGCTTATGGGGAAATCCTAAACCTACTTAAATCATTGAAGTTGTCTGCCTTAGTTCTTAGTGCCATGAAAGCTGCATTAATCATTTAAATTGCCCGTCTTTACACGATATTTGAGTTTTTTAGTTGCTTTTGTCATAATGTGAAGTTATTATCACAAAATTCATAAATGACTTTGGTAGTTGGCACAATATATTGTCATTTTTCTATGTTATTGTTATATTTTGGTTTGTATATTAGGATGGAAGTTCCAAATTACTAAATTATAGGTATTTATATTAAGTGTTAAGATTATGGTGATAGTTAATCATATTTATTATGATTGATTAAATTTTAGGAAAACAAAATTATTTGATTTATTTTAAAATTTTATTTTGTTCTTAAACATGTGAAGAGAATCATTTTTAAAGTATTTTGAAATTGAGATTTAATATGGGTATATGTTGGAGTATTTTACACACACCTATGATTTATTTTTCTTAAGGTTTTTCGTATGTTTATTAATCATTATCCAGTCTCCTAAAGTTTAGGGGAGAATATTCTTTTCAATTTTCACTTTAGTTTGATCAATTGAGTGAACTCTAGATGCCACATTGGTATTACCACCATGCAACATTGGGATCATAACCAACTAATGCACATTGTCCTTGGGATAATCACCATACTAGCGCATTACTCATGATTTCCCGATCTCTTCCTCACTTCATTTTGTTTCAGTCGGTTAACTGAAGACTGATAGACTAGTTAACTCAGCTAGGTGGTAGTTCACTCCCGTAACTGCCCGAGAGACTAGACTAGGAGGAAGTTTACTCCCGTAAATGCTGGTGTGTGTCCAGATCACTCTAGACCACCACTATGGCACATTGGCTTCTCCTTCAGTGCGCATTGTTTGAGTTATATCGAGTATATCATGTGTAAATTATCATTCATTCATTTGGTTAATGAGAATTCTTCTATTCTTTCTCTCCAACTTCTCTTTTCTTCTATTTTCTCTGCAAATGTGTATGTCAATTCCCAACTAGATCTATTCTGTGCAGGTTCAACACGTTTACATGGTATCGGATCTGACTGACCGCTAGGGAAAATACACACCAAATTATTTTTGCACGTACTGGAGATTGAAGACAACAGAAAATGGAATTTCCAAGAGAATTCATTCTTACACCTTACAACTTCTTTGCATGGAAAGAGAAGATGATAATGCATCTTCGAAGTAGAGGATTGTACAGGTTAACCATGAACATAGAGGCAGAACCAACATCATTCATAGAAAAATCCAATTATCTAAATCGAATGGATGAAGCGTTCAGAACAATATGCAATCTTATTTCTCCTAAACTTCTCTTTCACATATCCTCCTGTAAAACACCCAATGAAGCCTGGACCACCATGGAAGGGATTTTTGGAAAACAGGACGAGATGAGGGGACATATGCTCGAGGTGGAATTTCTCACATTGGATCCAAAAAGATTCAACAATATCCTAGATTTCTTTACCAAATATAAGGATTTGTTGTTGCAACTCAAGGCTTGCAGGGTTGATAAATCTAAGGAGGAGAAACAAATGGTTCTCACCATTGTCTCCAAACTTGGTCCAGAATACTCAGTGTTCATATCCACATTCCATTCAGTTAGATTCACCTCTGGAGCCACCTTGAAGATGCCCTCTCTTGAGGACTTTATCGAATATCTGACATAAGAGCAGAACAAGCTCATCAACATGGGAATAATCAAAGACCCAAAGGCGCATGCACTTACTGTGCAAGATGGAAACGATCATCAATATAAAAAATATAAATACAAAGACAAAAGGAAAAAACATGCAAATCTGAAAAATGAAGGGTACTCAAAACCCTTCAACAATGCCTTCGGATCCAAAGGTGGAAAGGGAAGAAAAGGGGAGAAATGCACTTACTGCCATAAATGATTCCATTCAGAATTCGCATGTATGAAGAAACAAATATATCTAATAACCCAAATACTTCAGAAACGCAACTTTGGAGATCACATCCCCGAGGGTGCCAAGAAGAAGAAGCCAGAAGATCATAATCCCAAGAAAGACAATTCTAGTCATGCTTTGATTGCCATCAACTCCTCTCTCGATGCTTGGATCGTAGATTCAGGTGCATCATACCACATGGCTACCACAAAATAAGTCTATTCTTCATTGGATGCATGCAAAGGTCCTCATATTATGATGGGGATTAGTCTCCAGTCAAGGTCATCAACAAAGGAAGGATTGAACTCACAAACATAAGCTTCGAGAATGTTCTGCACGTTCCCAAAATTTTCGTCAATATTATCTCCGTGTATCAGATGACTAGATTTGACATAAGAAAGAGAGTCATATTCACACCTGATGCAGTGGATATCTATGACATGCAAACCAATTCTAGGGGTTCTACCAGTGAGGTAAATCATCAATCTAGACTCTACACATTTTCTGAATTTATTGAACCAAATTCTGCATTACTACTTACCCATGCTCATGAAAGTAGTAGGATATGGAACAAAAGGTTCAGTTATTTAAATTTCATATATATGCAACAACTTAGCAAGAAGGGGATGGTTGATGGTCTACCCAACATCCACTTCTCCAAAGGAATTTGTGAGGGATGTGTTCTTGGAAAACACCCTCAAGAGAAATTCAACAAAGGAAAGGCTCAGAAGGCTTCCTCTCCTTTAGATCTGATCCATAGTGACCTCATGGGATATTTTCCGCATCCATCAATCAATAAATGAAGGTATGTGCTCATTTTTGTTGATGATTTCTCATGCTTCACATGGATTTTCTTTCTCAGGAAAAAATCAGAGGTCTTTCAACACCTCAAAGATTTCAAAGCCATTGATGAGACACAGTCAAAAAAGAAAATCAAATTCCTCCGAACAGATAATGGGGGAGAATATGTAAACCATGATATAAAAAATATTTTTCATGAGGCAGGGATTCAGTTGTAGCACACGGTCCCCTATACTCTACAACAAAACAGAGTTGCAGAGCAGAAAAATAGATCTCTAAAAGAGATGGCATCTTGCATGCTACATGCAAAGTCACTTCCAAGAAGATTATGGGCTGAAGAACTTAATTGTGCAACCTAAATTCAAAACAAATATCCCCATAGATATGTCAAGGATAAGACCCCTTACGAGGCTTGGAGCGACCTCAAACTGGAAGTGACCCACTTTCGTATTTTCAGTTCACGTGCATGGGCCAAGATTCCCTCTGAGAAGAGGAAGGAACTTGATCCATAAAGCACAGAGTGTATCTTTGTTGGATACCCCGATGATGTGAAGGGATACAAACTCATTGATATTTCCTTGGACTGGATCATCATTAAGCGAAGTGTCCAATTCAAGGAAAGTGTCTCTCATGTACCTGTTGTGAGGGAAATCCCCTTACGGACTAGCAAATAGGGTTATCTTATGCATGCAGATATGACCAAAAGAAATCTACTTTCTACCTTTGTCCCCGGACTTAAACCCCATTCCTTTTCAACAAATACATGGTTAGACCAACATACCTTGTTCCGGATGTTCGATGCCGATCCCCCTTAACGCTTGATCGCTTGTTGGCAGCTATCCTCTCAAGATTGACCTGCGTACAAAACAAGCAACAAACTACACATGAATTTTACCTATAGACTTATGGGTTAGAGATTCAAACATATATCTACTGAACTATGAAGAACTCATATAGTGGGATGGGAAAAGCGTTTCTTTATTATTAACTTTAATGAATCAACTTACAATGTCGAGACCGGCCACTGCTCCATGAATCCTGATCCTGGGCTCCTCTTCAAATGCCCTCCAACTTATTTTCTTTGTATCTGTTCTTGCACAAGGATGGCTAAAGGGTTGGGACAATGGGAATATGCAATTGGGCAGAGTTTCTTTACGCTATTTTTTCCTCCTTCCAAATGGGACCCATAGCCCTTCTTTTATAGGCTAGAAGAAGCTAGGTATTTGGATGAACCCTCAGCCATGCATGGCCGAGAGTTTTAGTTAACTCACCCAAAGCTATGTGTTCCGTCAGAAACTTTACTTTTTTCGTTCTTTTGTCGGTCCACGCGGGTTGTTTTAGGTCATCTAGCGTGTACACGCGTGCAGTAATGGAGTAGGGTGCGTGGGCCCTTATAAAAGAGGTTTTTCAAAGAGCTGTTCAACAGTGCTTTGGCAAAGAAGGGATATGAGATGGCCTAATGCCAGGTAAGCATGTATGGTGCAAATTAGGGTTATAACAGATGTCCCCTAATGTGTGAGGTCAGAAGAGCATCTGATGGATGAAATACATTACCAATCTTTACTTATGTGCTGAACAAGTGAGCCCAGAGACCAGGAATCGGGAGGCGCCGTCTGCAAAATAACAAATGTCTCACCGAGGTGGGCATACCCATGGTCGGGATAAAATAGAATCATGGCTACCAATTAAATACACTGTAGATCCATGTCAAATAACTATATAAAGTGTAGCTGCGAACAATACACAACAGAGCTACATCTCAAAATAAAAAAGATATACATATAGAGTATCCATCTTCTAGAAGCTAATACGGCCTGATGGCTGGAGATGATATCTTCAGAGCTCGAGCAACAACTTCAAAATCTTCAAAACTCAAGGTAGGAGTGTACGACTTCACTACCTAGAGGTCTTCGACGACTCATCGGTCATGGACTAGATAATCTTGATGATCAGATTGAAGGCTTCATTGATTTCGAACAAAGACTTGATTGGACATTCAGGATGGCCGAGTATGAGGGCAAGAGACAAATGGCAGAGGGGATGACTCAAGCTTGATAGAAACTTTCCTTGGAAAACAACACGACAAATGATGAGACTTAGGCAGGATGGCATTAATGATAAGTTTACGAAGCAGGAGGCAACACAAACTCTCCATATGTTTGGAAGAATAACCAAATGGAGGAGGACACAACTCTATGTAGTGAGAACAACTTCCTAAGGTTGTACTACATCCCAAAGCTTGACGGACAAACGGACATATGTGCTTTATCCAAGGGCGATTCATTATGCTGCCAATAAAGAAAATACTTTTCCCTTCCTCTTTTTGGGGTATATTTGATTTTTTTGTCTTTTTTAATAGTTTTGGAAAAAAGAATAAAGGAATGTTACGTTACAATGGAGGAACGAGTGTGAAAAACATACAAGCCCACGGCACAAGGACAAGACTGATGTTCAAAATAATGATACTCGAGAAAAATCCTCTGGGGGCCAAGGGTGTTAAGACGCAGAAGCAAAGTGCTACAAGGCTGGCGTATAAGGTATGCAAATGCGGTTAACAAAACACACAATGGTAACATCCTTAGATGTCAGTTTAACGAGCCCAGAGAAGGTAAGCTCGATGGTTTTTCATATTTAGAGAGTTTGAAAAATCATAAAAGGAGACTCCATTGGGGTACCTTTTTCGAAGATAGTCTAGTCGGTTCAAAAAAGGGTTAAACTATTACCGACAAGACATCTATTCAAAACCATTTTAACAAGTGTGATAAGGACAAGATCACTCGGCCATTTTTTCATTTTTAAGGAGTCTGAAAAAAGCTTAACTATGGACTCCGTCAGGAATGTTCTTCTGGACTAGTTTAACGAGTGTGAAAGAATAAGGTCACTCGATGATCTTTTCAATTTTAGGGAGTCTGAAAAGAGCTTAACTATGGACTCCGTGGGGGTTCCTTCTTCATAAGTTTAGTCTCTCAGGCCTGAAAAAGGGATAAAATTATACCTGAGAGTACTCTTCTAGAGAACTGAAGTTCCATAGAGTTTACCTTTGTTTGTACAATTGACCGTCTAGATCAAAAAAGGGGTAAACTATCGCCGGACAGATGTGGCTTCAAATTTCAGTTTAACGAGCGTGAAAGGCCACAAGATCGCTTGACAATCTTTTCATGTTTAGAGGGTCTGAAAGGGGCTTAAAAGAAGACCCGTTATGTCTTTTGGGAGTCCTGAGGGTGAGGTCAAGAGCGAAAAGGAATCGTGCAAATGAGGCTCAAACTTGTAATCAGGAAAAACTACAAGGACTCCTGAGCCTACGGTGATTAAAGACAACATAGATACCATAATGCAACCAGGATCTACCTAGGGAATCCATGTTCTGGTAAGCTCTACCACCAAATCGTGACACTTCTAAAGCGACTATGATGGTTCTGTGTCACAACCTGATGGGATCGATCCTATGGAAAAGGAAAAAGACAACGAGATACAAAAATAAGGGTAGAAACCTAACCTATATGCTCAAGTTGATCCTTAGAAAAATTTTCACTGACCGTAAAAAATTACTCAAAACTCAAAAAAACTGTCCCAATACCCGATCATATCCCTCCTATGCAACTCCTGAATCACCCTAAATGATTTTTGGTATAAAGAAAATGATAAGGGAGGCCAAAAAAGTCACAAAAAGAGGCCAAAAAGTCTATAAATAGAAGCTGGCAGCTCATTATCACCATTGCTGATTTGGAAATTGACTCTGGAGCCAAAAGACCCCATTTGTCAAAAGCAGTGATTCCGGGAGCTACAGTGGACGAAACGGACTTCTGTCTGGACCAAGTAAGTACAAACTCCCTTAGCTTGCATTTTAATTCTTTATTTTCTTATTGGGTTTCATTTTTTAGGGGGTCATCGACCTTTAAAAGGTCGGCCCTAGGTCCATGCGGGTTGTCTCTGGATAGGCCGCGTGTACATTCAGACAGAGTAAACTCTACATGCGTGTACACGCGTCTGTCACCAGTACAACACGCGTGGACCCCCCTTATGGAATGAAAAAGGCATAAAAAGCAAGGGTTAACCCTCCTGAACCTTGGTGTTTTGCAGGATGTATATCCATTGGAGAGAAAGAGAGCATGAAGAGGTGAATGAGTTGGTCGGGGAAGACCCCAATGCTGTGGCTACTTTGATGCAATGTGGGTTACTCAAGTTTTTCCTATGTCCTTTCATGCGGGCACAACCTAGGCTACTGAATGCCTTGGTTGACTACTGGCATCCGGATGCAGAGGCATTCATGTTAGAGGGGCAGTCACTGGTGCGCACGGTTTAGGACATTTACTTTTTGACTATACTGTGCAGATGATACAGACCGCTTGAGCACACAGGTGCCCATAAGCAAGATCACTAACTTATCGCTACAGGCGATAGTATTGCTTATTGGGTGAATTACTGGTTCTGCTGATCTACATCAGGCGTCCTGTGCACAGATGAATTGTGCAGTCCAGTGCTTAAATGCATAAGTTTTTGATTGGAGTACCACACTGCTTGAGTGTATGAAAAGACAACTGACAGATTGTTGTTTGCGAACACATAGGAACTTCAGGTTCGGGACCATTCTATGTTCGTTCTTTTTTGAGAGAGTTCCGAGTTTTAGTCGTCGAGTAGTGGTACGAGGACATCAAGCCTCTCTTCCTACTGTGTGTAGATGGGCAGTATTACTGCCATGATAGGGTGGCGGAAGGACCAATGAGTCCTTCGATGATGACTTCTTTGCGTGGCTATCACGACATATCCTGGTTATAGAGGATTACCCCTATGCTGGGATTGATTTCTCGAGAGACCCTGAGATACTGGTACCTCTTGGTGAGGAGCGAGGGGAGATGGGTCAGTCTCCACCTTTGTAGTTTTTTTTTTTTTTTTTGTGTTTTAAACATATGTAATTTTTATGTTGTTTTGTTATATATATCATTTGGTTTTGTTATGCCAGAGTATTTGACGGATATGTGTTCATTGTGTGCAGATGTGGGACCAGTGTGACCCGCTGACTATGCGAGGAATAAGCGTCGTCCTCGGCCAGGGGCCGCATCTGCCGCCGCAGGGGGACCAACAGTAGCAGGAGATCTTCCAGCCAGGGAGGCTAAGAGGGTATTGAGACAAGTCGAGTGTAACTTTATTACGCTCACTCGCACGGTCCTGATGGCAGAGATTGAGGACCTGCCACCATCTATGCAGCCTCACGTAGTGGGGGCACCATGGACGTGGGTCCGGTTGTTTTGGCGTTTAGCCAACGCTGTGGACCAGTATAATAGGGCCCACAGGCATTGACTTTAGCTAGACATTTTGACGTTCCACGAGCACTACTTGTATATATTTTTTGAGGGCATAAGCCCTGTGACTCATTATTGGTCCTATTTTTGAGGCGCTTGCATCCATCAGTGTACTCTAGTTACTTTATGATATTATATATGTTTTTTTGTATTTTGTGTCTTATGGATCATGTGTGAAAAAAATGTATTTACATGTTTATGTGAATGTGATTTCATATGTGTACAAGATGCCAATCTAAAATTTGATTAGCTAGAGTATCTGTAACTTGGTTTAATCTCTTAGGAACATGAAAATATGTAATATAATCAAAATTTCGTTCTAAGAGACGTACCCTAAGGAATCGTCGGTGTAAAGTTGAATCATGAACCTGGTATACTCTGTTTAACTGAGACACAACCAGTTGAGCGTCGAGATAGACCCGGAGATGAGAGATATCCAATGACAAAGCATCACAAAGCAACTCAATAACTGCACTATAATCGACGACATTATTTGTGGTGTCATTTAAGCATATACCTTCGGAAGATAATAACTGGCCTTGAGGTGTAAAGATTACCCAAGCTGCGGAGGCAAGCCTTCGAGTGTGCCGACTAGCACCGTCTGCATATCCAATGAACACCTTGGAATCACTTGACATCTGCCACAGTGACCAAAGATAACATCAACGACACGTCCATAACACTAAAAGAAACTAAAAAGTAATAGCACAAAGACTATACATATGTTACAAAATGTTACCCACAGTGACCTGCCTATGAGTAATACTTCTTGAGGTAGAGCCCATTTCTAGGCTCCGCCAAAGCATTCCCTTCAAAATCAACTAGATGATAAGCGCCCTTTTTTAAAACCTCTTTTATGATGAAAGGTACGAACCACATGGGTTTGAATTTTCCTGCCCCTAGGGGGTCCTTATCTTGGTCATAGACCAGGACAAGGTCACCTTTAGAGAAAATCCGAGGACGAACAAACCTATCATACTGACACTTGACCTTATGTTTGTGAGCCTCGTTGGCCAGGGCCGCATCACTATGCTGCTCAAGATATACTAACCGTTCTTCAAGTGGAGAAGTGTTTGGTAATAACTGTACGACCAACTTTAGAGATGGGATCTGAAATTCGATAGGAAAGACTGCCTCCAACCCATAAATGAGGTGGAAAGGTAAGAAACCGATTGCAGTCTTAACAGATGTTCGGTAAGCCCATAATGCCGAGTATAACATCAAATGCCAATTTGACTTGGATGAATTGATCGTTCACTGTAAAATGGTCTTAAGAGTTTTGTTCACAACTTCCACTTGACCACTGTAAAATGTTCCTGCTGTAACCCAAGATTTGACGTTAACTCGGTCATCATTTGGTTTTGAAAGTGACTACCATGGTCAGTGACAATCTCCCTTAGGACGTTGAACCTTGCTATTATATGATTGAATAAAAAGAGAGTTGCAGTCTCTCTATCATCTTTAAACGTTGGCATAGCTTCGACCCACTTTGTGAAGTAGACTACAGCTACGATGATATAGCAATGCCCCCTTGTTGAAGGGGGGTTGCATGTAGTGTAATCAATCCCCCACTTGGTGAAGGGACCAACTGTGATGATAGGAAACATGGGAGTGGGATGTGCCCTCATCTTCCGAGAGAAGATTTGGCACGGATGGCACTTCTTGACCGATTCGATACAATATTTGATAAGTATTGGGCATCAGTAACCTGCTTGTAGAATATTTTGGGCTGTTGCCAACCTAGACAAATGATTGCTACAAGCTCCAGTATGGCAATCGTTAAGCACTATAACTGCTTCTTCGTGAGTGAGACATCGGCGTAGGATGTAGTCTACACCTCTCCAATACAATGTATCATTGAGTATGAGATAATTCTTAGCCTGATGGAATATACGTTGACGCTCATCATGAGAAGCAGTGGTGGGGCACTTCAAAGTCTGGAGATAGATAATTATATCTCCGTACCAGGTATCCGAAGAGGTGATAAAAAATATATCTCCTCTGATAGGCGACTCTTCAGTCACAAGATCACCTGACTCAACTGGAAGCTCCAAAATAAGTTTTGCGAAGACCAGTGACTTTTTGGACTTCGCTGAAACAAAATTTAAGTCAAAATCTTGGAGGATGACTATCCATCTACTGATTTTTCCACCTATTACCCGTCGTGTCAACATGTACTGAAATGGATTCACGAAAGCAATGACGGTGGTCTTGCGAAACAAAACATAATGACGGAACCATTGAACAGCATGGACTGCTGCCAACGCAAGTTTTTTGATATGAGAATAATTGATTTCCAGTCCTATGAGGCCTTGGATCAGGTAATATATGACATATTCTGAGAACAAGTCACCCTCCTAAACTAAGACCATGCCTATGGTTGACTCTGCTACAGCCAGATATAATAAGAAATCCTTGTTATAGTTGGGTGGCTGAAGCAGAGGGGCAGTTGTGAGTGCATGTTTCAATGCAGCGAAAGAGCATTGAGCGACATCATCCCAATAAAAAGGAACGTCTTTTTTAAGTAAGCGTATAAATCCCTTGGTGATCTTGGCGTAGTTAGTGATAAAGCGTCTTAGAAAATTCGCCTTCCCTTGTAGACTCTGAAGTTGAAGGATTGTGCGTGGGGGGGGGGGAAACTGAATTATCACCTCAACCTTGAGAGGATCGACCATGATCCCTGTTGTTGACACTATGAAACCTAACAATCGTCCTAATGTTATGCAAAATCTGCACTTGTTTGGATTCAAGCGAATCCGAATGTAGCGACAACGTTCGAAGATAAGTCAGAGGTGTGTGGGATGATCTGTTCTCTTGTGAGATCGAGATGCTAAATCATCTAAATCAGCCTCGACTATATGCTTGAGGTCATGAAAAGCAAAAGAAATGGCCCTCTAAAAAGTTGCTCCAACATTTTTAAGACCAAAAGGCATCTTACGATACATGAATGTACCCCATGGACAGATAAATGCCATTTTGTGCTGGTCCTCGGGTTTGATTTGTATTTTATTATATCTTGAAAAACCGTCCATGAAAGAAAAGGCCTCGCAAACCGCACATTCATGAATGATCTAGTTGATGAAAGGTGTGGGAAAATTATCTTTGGGGCAGGCCTTGTTCAAATCACGGAAGTCGGTACATACATGAATCATGCCTTGTTTTTTACTAACCAGCACAGGGTTTGACACCCATTGGGTCAAATGGATAGGAGAGATAAAACCAACTTTTAGCAATTTCTCAACCTCAACCTTAATGGCTGCTGCTTTCTTGGGGTTAACTGGGCGAAGCTTCTGCCGGACAGGCTTGGCATCTGGATACATTGTGATTTCAAGTTCAACTATTTTTGGATCGATGTCTAGCATTTCCTCATAAGACCAGGCAAAAACGTCATGAAATTCTTTAAACAGATCTGTATAGAGTTGAATCTCTCCGGGGAAGCAGTCAACTTCGATGAAAACATTCTCCACGATGCTAGGGTTTTGGGAGATATTGATCGGTATGGTTTCAATGATGGTTGCCATATTACCCTCAACATAAACTTTGTGGGTGGCTAAGAGATTGATAGGACAAGACCGATTTCCCGTCATAGTCACGGTGAATTCTCTTGCTTTGATTCGGCTTAACTCTGGGAGAAAGTATGATCTGTGATGAAGATCTTCCCAGGGTTTTTCCGGACTAGTCATTGCTTCAATGATTGATTCATTAGAGGGAAATACTAAGTCTAATGAATCGGTGTGAGAAAGAGAACGTTGAGCCCAAATAGTCTCTAGAAGTGGATCAAACTCTTGTGTAGGAGATGGATCAATGTGGGCTTAAGTTTGCTGGACTAACGAGTACGCTAATTTAGCTGCAGACAAGGNTTTTTCCGGACTAGTCATTGCTTCAATGATTGATTCATTAGAGGGAAATACTAAGTCTAATGAATCGGTGTGAGAAAGAGAACCTTGAGCCCAAATAGTCTCTAGAAGTGGATCAAACTCTTGTGTAGGAGATGGATCAATGTGGGCTTAAGTTTGCTGGACTAACGAGTACGCTAATTTAGCTGCAGACAAGGGCATGGACATGCCCGGGTGCCCTGTCCCATCCATTGTGGCCGATGGGGAAGGAAGTATCCATGGATCTTCGAAGTAAGTCGTGCGGAATGATGAAACTTGAAAAATCTCAACCTTATGGTGATTGGATATAAACTTGATATCACCTTGAGGGGGCGAGTAATCGAAGGTACCCATCAAATATGGGCACAAACCAACCCCTACGTTGACAACAACTAGTTGAGGATTATCAATCATCGGGACCATGGATGCCCCCAATGCAGGGTCAGGTTTGGAGAAAGACAATTGATCGATGGTCACTATCTGGCCCTCGTGTGGAAACAACAAGACCCGAAAAACTGTAGCAACCACTGCTTGCATAGCATAAGTCCAACTCCTTCCTAACAAGAGGTTATAGTCGAGGGGAGCATCGACTACCTCTAGTTCGACACACATGGTCTTCCCTCCTAACTGCATGGGGAAAGAAGGAATGATACCATGTGGTCAGAACGAACGACCGTCGAAATCGGTAAGGAGAGTAGGTGATGGAGACAAAATGGGCTGGCCAGTGGCCTTCCAACATGCCAATGACATAACACATGTCGAGGCACCCTCATCAACCACCATGCGGAAGATATTTCGAGTAAAAGTTTTCGTGGGATAAGCCACTATTATCTAAAATGCTACATGGTAAGGCAGACGAGGTTTTAAGTTGGTTGTATCTAGCATGATTGTACCCGGATTACAAGTCTCAGTAGATCCTAAAGCGGTTAACAAGACTTTCTTTTGGGAAGGGCAACTTTGGAGGACCTCCAAAGCGAACAACGCACAAGGGGTTTGTGATAAATCTTCCACCATAGATTAGTTCTAGGAGGCCCTTGCGTTTGGTTTGTGAGAAGCTTTTTTGAATGCACCTTTGGGGATGCATGTCATTATTTCACCCAACGTCTTCTCAATCTGTAAAGGAAGAGATGGGAGTTCGACTTCTTTGCCCTTCTCAGAATTGCTTGGTTTACTATAGTCATGCGCTCTAGTCGATATAAAAGCATCACCCCTCACCATATAGACGTTCGTGGATGCGGGGTTGTTCGAAGACGAAGAGGGTTCTTGGCTACTCCCTTCCGTGCATGCAGAGGCTTGGGTTAGATTTTTCCCATGTTGAAATGGATTGGTCAACACAGGAGGCTGTTGTTCCGTCACAAACTTTTGGGCTTCTGCAAGCTGAGGAAATAGATGGGTCGGGTGGTCTTCCACGCACAAGTTGCATGGATACCTCACCTTCCATTTCTCAGTGTTTTCCCCGCCAGCATTATCGGTAGGCTTTTTTATCTCCTTTACCCTTCTTTCATTGTTTTTTCTTTCCTTTAGGCTGCTGGGTGGCCTTTGGGTTAGTCGATTGCACTGTGTGTACCTCCGACGTTTTGGTAGGGGGAGAAGTCAAAGTAGTAGTTTGGCTGGATGATGTGTATTGTATAGATAACTGCTACAATTGCTTCGTCAATTGCTCAACGGGCTTTGTTTGTGCTGAACCAACAATACCATCAGCATGTGTTCCAGCTCTCTGTCTAGTTTTATCAAGTATTGAGTGTGGCGCATCTGGCAAGATGTTGTATAATAAACCAGACTGAGAATAGATGAGCTCAAATTGTTGAGCTCTCATGATGGCGTCTTCTTCAGAGAATACTCCCAACGTCGCGACGTCTTTGGATAACTRCGGGACCAAAGACTTAAGGAACCACTCAAGCAAGAATGCTGGTGGGACTGGCACCTTAATTAAACTCTTCCGGCATCTCCATTCTCGGATGTGATCAGAGATATGGTTCGTTGTTGTCTTTTTGAAATTGGCAAGCAACTTTGTTCCAGCGTCGTATCTCACAGGTAACTGAAAATGGTTTAGGAAAGCCATCACCAGTTCGCCGAAGGAAGAGTATCTTGAGCGATCGAGCTCAATGTACCATTTTTCTACACTCCTAATGAGAGTATGTTGAAACAATTGCAACTATACGAAGTCATCTTTCAACGAGTTAGATGAGCACCAAAGATGGAAGGTAGTCACATGATCTTCTGGATATTCGTTAGGCTTGGCTTTGAACTTTGGGATGTCCGAAGGAAACTTCATCGGCATAGGAGGGCAACGCAGATCGTGACAGATAGAGTCATTCAACAACCTTGTCAAATCTGGCAAGTGCAAAGTCGCCAGGAAGGGTAGTTTAGGTTGTTGGTGATAACCTGGGAAAAAGGGGCCTGGAGTTTGACTGGCACCAAGTTGCCAGGAAAAGTTCAGCTGCTGGCCTGGATTCTGGTAGAAACCATAGCCCTGGCCAGTGTATGGATTTTTCGTATGTGGAGACATCATTGACTGATTTCCAAAATAGGACATAGATGGTTGGGCATGCATTACATTCGAAGGACTTTGGGAAGGATTGCTCCATGTCGGTCCCATGGGGATAGGCATAGTTCTTTGTCCGGGGTTCCATTGATTGTGAAAAGAATTACCCCAGATCGACATTCTGGACGAGGGAACAGATTCTTGCCTAGAATGCCAAGGCCCTGGTGTGGAAGCAATTCCTGGGTGTGCCCCCTGTGCAGGAATAGTACCCTGCATAGGAATAGATTGTCCAAAACTGGGGTTGCCCCCAGTCAGGAAAGTAGCTGACGAGAAAGCGTTGCTACCAAATGCACCGAACAAAGAAAATGGTGTCAAACCAACCGACATATTATGTGAAGGTGGTCCTTGACTCCCTACTCCAAATAAACTATGGTGTGTAGGTGGCCCGACGGATTGTTGATGAGCGCCACCAAGTGAAGGGGACAAAGAAGGTATATGACCTCCCCCATAAGGGAAAGCATTAAAAGGAGCAGGAGTGCCCCCCATGTGTGCTTGCAGAGGAGCGATAGAGCTCCCTGCCCCCAGACCTGAAGTCTGTGAAGTGGAGTAGGAAAGTACAGGACTTGTACCTAAACTAGGCATCCCATATGAGAATGGAGGGCCTGTCGCACTTGGTGTGAAAGGGGTTGTGGCCGCCGCCAGAGACGGGATCAGACCACTGTGCGGTGTATTTGCGGTCGAGACCATGGTGGCCCAGACCGATGACGATGGGTTAGGAGGTGGAAACTCTCCTGTTGTGACAACCGTAGTGGGAATTGAAGAATTCCCAGAAGGAGTAACAAAATTTGTTTCCATTGTTGTGTGCGACACTGTCTGGCACTTGTAAGGATGAATCGGTACGATGGTGGGTGTCAAAAGATCAGTGGTGGAGGTTTCAACCAGACCAAAAGCTTGCGCTCCAAGGTATAAAATGGTCGAGTCCTCTGAATGTTGGTCGGGCACAATTTCTTGCGGCCCGGTCGCTTCAAAAGACCCTTGTTAGTCTAGCTTTCGCCTTAGTGGTGGCAGGGGTGGCTTCAGTGTAACCGGCGACAGGCCAAGAAGCCTTCGTGACCGGCGGAGCTCGTGATCCTCCACTATGTGAGAAGATCAAAGACACTCTAGGGTAGTCTAAATGTTCAAAATTAACACACACTAAAAAAGTCCCTATAAGATAAGACAGTCAAGCACTAAATTAATTGGAAGAACAATTACAACAACCAACACTAGAGCAACTTACTGGTGCAAGTGCAACTCAAAAACGGAAGCAACCTCCAGGTATACTCTACAAAGCGTGGCTCGATGTCTATCCTAGGTACCGCGATATACCCCCATAGTCACCTGTGTATGTCCCTAAAAAAGATAGGAAACTAGGTTTCCCAGCGCGTGAACAGTCACCAGGTGGGTACAGTCGAAAGTCAGGTAGACCACAATAAGCAGGGTATCGAGCCTGAAACCTGTCAAGGGTATTGAAAGAAAGTGGTCCGAAAGACAACTGAGGACCTCGAATGGATTCGAGACCCATGAATCCCCGTGGCAAATGCAATCGACGGAATCCAAAGACAAGCCCTCTATATGTGTTCTCCACTACGATTGGTGCATCTTTGGAGGGGTTATCTCCGCTACCTTTCCGCACGCGACCTCGTTTTTATCCCCTGTGTTAGAGGGGGGTCCTGGATAAATTTCACGATACTGGACTTAGACACTCCCTAACTTAGACTCCAATGTTTGATTTTAATGGCCTTGAAGAGTTTCCTCTCCAACCTAATCCAAGGCCCTAATCCTAAACTAGTTGGTTAACCCTACAAACATAAAAGTCTAATAAATTTTAGATTTAGCATTAATTTTATGTCTTGTCTTATGTCAAGGGGTATGAAAGTGAAACTGATGATGTGTAAAAGATGAAAGTAAAAATGAATAAAAAGATGGAAACAAAAACTTTCACATAATGCAAAAATTCAACAACTTTTCAATTTTTATTTTATTTTTCTAAGATCTTTTGAATCAACAAACTTAAAGAAGGATTTCACTTGACTACAAGCTACTTATGATCTAAGTAAACTATCAAGAACTTAAGAAAACAAAGATTTTTCCCTGGCTAATAATGCAGAATCACACTCTTCAACCAAACAAGAAAATGAAAGATATATATATATATATATATATATATATATATATATATATATATATATATATATATATATATATTTGACAACTTTTAAATGAGAAAAAGAAAGCTAAGGCTAAGATTAATTCTAAGCTACTAACTGCTAAGATAGAGATTCAAAAACCTGAGAGATATAAATCTCATCAAGGGAAAAGATGACTGCCTTACCCTCAACAAAAACTGTCTTGCACAAGCACGCTACTTATAATCCAACAACAAGTGTGTGAACACGAGCTGTATAGAGCCAGAGGGCGTGTACATGTGGGATGACCTTCTACAAGCCGTGTGTATCTCTAAAACTCTGAAAAAAATAACAACAGACAATCTAAACCAGGAAGAGATCACTGATATTGAGAACCAAGATCTCTTGAAGGCTTGGACACTCTCTTTAACAGAAAAAACAAACAATGTAAGGAAAAAATTCGTAAAACAAACCAATCCGAGACAAGACTACAGACAACCAAGATTTAGAAAGAATTCAAGAAAACTCCTGAAAATGTCTTATTCTGATAGGGAAGAGGATGACTGCCTCAAAAATTTTCTGGACTCTACATGCTAGTGCTACTTCTTCAGCTAGCGTTTACATGCAGGCTGTAAGAGAGTAGGGCACGGGTACATGCGTGTAGACCTTATACAGGTAGTGTGTACCTCTGTGGGTCTCAAAAAACACAGTCAAGCAAATAACAGAGACTGTTGGTATGGAAACCAGACTCTCTGCTAGCTCAGACTTTGCAGAAACTAAAAAACAGGCAAGAAAACTAGTCTTTTAAAACTACCCAAAAAATAAAATTCCAGGAACCCTAGAGACTTCCCCAGTATGGTTGCCAATTCTGTTGTGAGGGAAATCCCCTTATGGACTATCAAATAGGGTTATCTTATGCATGCATATATGACCAAAATAAATCTACTTTCTACCTTCGTCCTCGGACTTAAACCCCATTCTTTTTCAGAAAATACATGGTTAGACCAACATACCTTGTTTCGGATGTTTGATGTCGATCCCCCTTCACGCTTGATTGCTTGTTGGCATCTATCCTCTCAAGATTGACCTGGGTACAAAACAAGCAACAAACTACACATGCATTTTACCTATAGACTAATGGGTTAGAGATTCAAACATATATCTACTGAACTATGAAGAACTCATATAGTGGGACGGGAAAAGCGTTTCTTTATTATTAACTTTAATGAATCAACTTACAATGTCGAGACCGGCCACTGCTCCGCAAATCCTGATCCTGGGCTCCTCTTCAAATGTCCTCCAACTTCTTTTCTTTGTATCTCTTCTTGCACAAGGATGGCTAAAGGGTTGGGACAATGAGAATATGCAATTGGGCAGAGTTTCTTTACTCTATTTTTTCCTCCTTCCAAATGGGATCCCTAGCCCTTCTTTTATAGGCTAGAAGAATCTAGGTATTTGGACGAACCCTCGACCATGCATGGCTGGGAGTTTCAGTTAACTCACCCAAAGCTGTGTGTTCCATCGGCAACTTTCCTTTTTTCATGCTTTTGTCGGTCCATGCGGGCTGTTTTAGGTCAACTAGCGTGTACACACGTGCAGTAATGGAGTAGGGTGCGTGGGCCCTTATAAAAGAGTTTTTTCAAAGAGTTGTTCAACAATGCTTTGGAAAAGAAGGGATCCGAGATGGCCTGATGCCAGGTAAGCGTGTATGGTGCAAATTAGGGTTATAACAGTACCTCAACAACCACATGCAGACATTTTTGTTCTTCCACCTGTTAGAGATGATGAGCATGCACATGCCGACTCTTCTTCAGATGAGAGTTATGATTCAAAGGATTCAGATGATACAGATACAGAGTCAGTATAGTCATATGCAGATTCAATGCATGCACATGCAGATGTAGAGCCATATCTGAGGCCCAAGTGGGCCCAGACTACTCTTCAGGATGCAAGGGATCTTGTTGGGGATCCAGCTGACACTAGGAGGACTCGATCTGATTTCGAGTAGCCTCCTCTTGCACTCACTACCATTGAATTGTTGCCACCCAGACATATTTTCTTGGTTTAGTCTTCAGATCCATAGTCTTATGGCGAGGCTGCTGGAAATCCATTTTTGGAATCTACCATGTAGGAGGAATACAACTCCCTCCTTGAGAACCAGACTTGGGATCTGGTTCCCCTTCCTTCAGAAAGGAAACTTGTTAGGTGGAGATGGGTCTACGGGACCAAGAGAAAAACAGATGGAAAAATTAGTATATACAAATCTAGGCTAGTTTCCAAATGATTTCAGTAGGTGCATGGAATTGAGTATGATGAGACCTTCGCTCCAGTAGTGAAGATGAATTCCATACGTTTGGAACTTGCCATTGTGATAACCAATGGATGTGAAGTCCATCAAATGGACGTAAAGAATGAATTTCTTCATGGTGATATCTCCAAGGAGATCTATATGGAGCATCCCCAAGAATTAGCAGGATTCATCTTTGGTTTATTGACTGAAGAAGTATCTTTATATCCTCAAGCAGGCTCTGAGGACATGGTATGCCAAGATGGACTCCTACCTGTTTTCACAGAACTTTGTACATTGTAAGTCAGACCCGAATTTTTACATGCTCAAGACGACTGACTCACTTCCACTCCTAGTTATGTATGTTGATGATTCGATAATCATCGGTTGCTCGACTTCAATGATTGCTGCAATCAAGAGGATTCTGCATGACAGGTTCTTGATGATGGACATGGGTTCGCTACATTTCTTCATTAGACTCGAGATCAATCAAGATGCATCAGGAATCAAACTATCTCACTCCAAGTATGCACGATATCTCCTTGAGAGAATTCACATGACATACTGCAAGTTTTCCCCGACTCCTTTCCTATCAGGAGTCAGACTTGAGGATGGCAGAGACAGTCCACTGGTTGACAGTGCACTGTACATACAACTAGTGGGGAGCTTGTTCTATCTCACACACTCTAGACTAGACCTCTCCTATGCAGTTGGAGCAGTCTCCAGGTTCATGTAGGAGCCGCATGAGATACATTGGAAGGATGCAAAGCATATCCTTCGATATGTATAGGGCACCATCACCTTTGGGATTCACTATGCAACAAACTCTAAATTGGACCTCAACGAGTTCACTGATTCTGACTGGGCTGGCGATAGCATTGATTGCAAGTCCACATCTGGTTACTCACTCAGTCTTGGTTCTGAGCCTATCTGTTGGTCAAGTAATAAGCTGGATACTCTTTCTCTATCTTCAGTCGAGGTAGAGTACAAAGGGGTAGTCAACATATCCATTCAATCTATGTGGCCACAAAATTTTCTCACCGTGTTGGGAATTCAGTTTCATCGACCGATCCTCATCTGGTGTGACAACTAGACCACTCTGAAGTTCTGCATAGATCCAGTTCAGAGGTAGTGAACGAAGCACATCGAGATCCACATGCACTACATCTGGGACTTAGTACACAAGGGGATCATCGACATGGAATTTTTTCCTTCAGCAGAACATGCTTCAAACATCTTCACGAAGATCTTCATTGAGCATAAGTTCCATTCTCTACGAAGTCGTCTTGGAGTGAAGGACACAATTGACTAGAAAATCTCAATTCTTCTTTTTTACATACATTGTACTTCGAGGGGGGGGGGGGGGGGG
>JASDQU010101377.1:122869-133252 GCA_032191745.1 Picea mariana
GGGTGTGGGGGGCAGTTTTCCATGATTTTTTCCCTCTTTGCTTGGTTTATTTCAATGTATATTTTGTATTTTGGTACCTAACATGGCCTCGTTGCCAAGATCCATTCTTTATTTTCATCATGGTGATGTTCAGGGGGGTGTTGGAGTACTTCACACACACTTAAGATTTATTTTTCCTAAGGTTTTCCCTATGTTTATTAGTCATTATCTAGTCTCCTAAAGTTTATGGGAGAAAATTCCTCTAGGAGAATATTCTCTTCAGTTTTCACTTCAGTTTGATCAGTTGAGTGGAGTCTAGATGCCACATTGGTATTATCACCATGCAACATTGGGATCATCACCAACTAATGTGCATTGTCATTGGGATCATCACCAGACTAGAGAATTACTCATGATTCCATGATCTCCTCCTCACTTCACTCTGTTTTAGTTAGTTAACTGAAGACTGATAGACTAGTTAACTTAGCTAGGTGGTAGTTCACTCTTGTAACTTCCCGAGAGACTAGACTAGGTGGAAGTTTACTCCCGTAATTGCTGGTGTGTGTCCAGATCACTCTAGACCACCAATATGGTGCATTGGATTCTCCTCAAGTGCACATTGGTTGAGTTATATAGAGTATAGCATGTGTAAATGATCATTCATTCATTTGGTTAATGATAATTCTTCCATTCTTTCTCTCCAACTCCTCTTTTCTTCTATTTTCTCTGCAAATGTGTATGCCAATTCCCAGCTAGATCTATTCTATGCAGGTTCAACACATTTGCAGTGTATGTAGAACATTTTAAGAGAAAGGGATTTTCATTTTCAACCTTTATTGGGTCACAAAGATGACAAGAGGTTTTAGGAATTGTCCAATACCCTGTAACAATGATACTTTTCTTCTTTATATTAGTTAAATGTAGAGATAACTTTGATCTTTTAAATTAGGGATCATCTCCTCATAATATCTTAATTTTCTTTTGTCCTCTAATTTTTTATCACACCACAATTTATCTTTAAGTTTATATGTAATAATATTATTGATATTCTATAAAGTGACATATTCCTAGATTTCCTAATGATTTAGCTAAGACTTGGCTTAAAAAGCTTCATATCTTTCATATTGCTTATTTCGTTCTTTTATGATGAGTACATTGAATAATTATGTTTAGTTATTCTATAACCTATATTATAATTATTATAATGAATATAAGTTAATGATAGTATACATATAATATATTAAACTTTAAAAAAAATCAATTTAAAAAGACAATTTATTTTTTATTATCCATATAAAATTTGAAAATAATGTAACAAAATAAAATATAAGAAATAAAATAAAATTTTCTTTCTATATGTATAAATTTTAATTTTAAAATATATATTATTTTTATATGATTAATATTTATTTATTTTATAGCCCCCCAGGGGAAACACAATTGGAAAGTGTTGTGATATGAAGTGTTATGTTCGATGAGGTTTTGAGTTCAAATCCCCCCGACTTACCCGTGCCTGCGGAAGGGGCATACATATGGCACCTGGAGGTTATAGTGGTAGTGGTCAAAATCGACCCCATGTCACATGAGTACGAGACCTCTTAGTTTTCGATTCCATCATATACAAAAAAAAAATATTTATTTATTTTATGTAAGATCGTAATTAGACACATTTGCAAAATCTTCTTGCATTTTTTCTGTTTTTCCTTTGGCTTCTGTGGAAACCCTAGATCGTTGCATCCCTCCTTCTGCGCCGTCACGTCCCTGTCCCAATGGCCTCTCCAGATCCAGACCCTCCTTAGGATTTTGAAGATGAAGTCGCGGCCTTCAAGACATTGGTTGGATCTTTGGAAATCCCCCCCTCTCACCCAATGCACTCTCAGTTCGTGAAGAAACTGGATCAAATCCCAAAAGTGGCTATTCCACGCATTGCTGCTCGAAGAAAATCCCTCTCCTTTGCCTCCAGATATCTCGTTGGCCAATTCATGGGGTTATGGCCATCTCCTTGTCAAATAGATCTTTGGATTGATCAAAATTGACATCCTCCGATACATGGACACATGAATCATTTTTTCTGCGATAAGGGCTTCTATATTTATTACTTTGAGCATAAAGAGGATAGAGATCTCACTTTTAGGAATGACCCTTATTTATTTAACCCTAAAGGTTTATATCTAAACAAATGGACCCCATATTTTGACCCAGAAAAGGACATTCTCTCAGCCATTCCAATCTGGGTGCGGCTCCTACATTTACCATTCCATTGTTGGGGGGATGAAGTTTTAAAAAGTATTGGAGATACCTTGGGAAAATTCATATATAGTGTTGAACCCAAGTCCAGTATGTATTCTTGTGCTAGGATTTGTGTGGAGGTAGATCTGAAAAAAGGGTTCCCAGAAGAAATAAAGATAAAGTTGAAGGACTGGACCTATATCCAAAAGATGGATTACAAACAACTCTTGTTTAAATGCAAGACCTGCCATGAATACAATCATTTTTCCAGAAACTATCCCAATAACAAACAAGCACAAGAAACAGACGCCTCACAAGAAGAAGAAGGATGGAAACATGTCAGCAATAAATATAATATTGGTAAAGGATTAGTTTTCTCCCTCGGGTCTTTAGGCTCCACCCCTAATGATCCAAATTTATGCAGGAACACAATGAAATACATAAATACACATAAATGTAGATATGCAACAGAAGTAAAACTTCATTTCATTAACAACAAATGACTGAAATATGCTTACAGACAGAATGGAAATAAAATAGCTCGGGCGCTGGTAGCTTATCTCTGAGAAGAGATGTGGCAACTAATGGCCTATGAAATCTGTGTTACAATGAGGCTCAAAGGCCTATATATTATTGAGAAACATTGGAAAACCCTAAACATACAAAAACCTAACCCTAGGAGATGAAATACCAAAATATGGGCCCCGTTGGGGTAAATTGGTACATCAATTTCCCGGGGTCGTCACTTTGGCATACTATCTCCGTTTGACGCACATGATACATCGTTAGAAATATCTATCCGAGGACTACACTGCTAATAGTGAATGTTGAGTCTATAATGGACTCATATTCGCAGGAGCATTCATGCCCAAAAAATGTCATTTAGGGCCTCAAAACGGCTCCGGAAGTTCAGGACCCGAAAAACTGCTAAAAATATTAAATTGTGCTACAATTAAGGAAAATGAAAAACCGAAAGAAAAAATGGTGTGGGTCCAAGTGGAATAGGCGGGTGGCAACCAATATCCACTTGGATCATTCCTCCCCCCTTAGGAAGCAATGGTCCCCATTACATTGAGTTCCTCCATGAGATGAGGAAACTTCTGCCGAACTTGGTCCCTGGTGAGCCACATTTCGTGGTGAAGGAGTTGGCCTGCTTTGATAACTTGATATAGCTAGATCCTCTGTTGGCGGGTGTTCTTTATCTGTGTGTCCATAATCCGATCAATTGTGGCTTGTTCCATGCAATTTGGGTTTAACTTTGTTGGTTTGAGTTGTTCTACCATGTCGGATGTGTCCAGTAGAGGTGGAAAGTAGGGTCGAAGGCAGTCGACATTGAACACTGGGTGCAAACCAAGGAATGGTGGAATACTGAGCTCAAAGGCATTGTCCCCTACAACCTTGGTGATGGTGTATGGCCCATATTGGAGTAGGCGAATCTTGCGGTAGGGTCCAGCGAGGCGCTCCTTTTGCAAATGTAGCCACACTTTGTCGCCCACCTGGAAGTTGTGTGGCACCCGATGTTGATCATGTCACTGCTTGTACTTAGCATTGGCTCTGTCCAAGATGTCATGAACCTATTGGTGGATGTGCTGAATGTGCTCAATGAAGTTGTTTTCCTTGTCATCTTCAGACTGGACATGGTTTGAATTTGCCTGAGTAGCCGCAAATGGCATGGCTACATCAATGGGACATAGTGGATGGAATCCCAAGCCCACCTGAAAGGGGTTGTGGTTGGTTGAGCTATGGAGAGCCCGGTTGTAGCTGTGTTGTACATAGGGGAGGCTCTCATACCAGGCATGTGGATGCTTTGAGTTGTACATGCGCATAATGTGTACAATCATCCAGTTGACAACCTCTGTCTGTCTATCAGTTTTTGGATGGAAAGCTGTGGACTTGGTGAGCTTGGTGTCCAGCATCGACCAGAGGCTGGACCAAAATGTATCGAGGAGCCTACTGTCCCGATCTGAGATGATAGACTGTGGGATTCGAAAGTGTACCCACACTAGCTCAAATAAGAGTTTAGCAGTGGCTTCTGCTGTGATATTCTTCTTGCAGGCCATCATAATGGACATCTTCGAGAATCTCTCGATGACCACAAAAAAACAGTCATTTCCATGCTTAGTAGAAGGAAGGCCCAAAATGTAATCCATGGAGATGGATTCCCAAGGTCGACTAGGGGTGGGAAGCGGAGTATAGAGGCCTTGCTTCTTGATGGTCGGTTTGGCAATGACACAAGAAGTGTAGGACTTGATGTACTTCCTGACATCCTATCGAAGGTTCAGCCAATAGAAATACTTTTTTAGTACTTCCATGGTTTTCTCGACCCCGAAATGCCCAACGACCCGACTGTAGTGTGCCTCCCAAATCATCTTGGCACACTCGCTTGAAGGAACACAAAGATGTCCCAGGTGACATAGCAGGGCATCCTGGAGGTGAAAATTAGGAACTTTCTTACCCTCCAAGAGTGTATTGTATGTTTGGTCGAATTCTGGATCACTTTTGTAGAGAAATGGCCAATCGAAAGTCTCGTGCCCACAAGAGTTGAGCATCGTGGTTAGCGCTAGGATAGGGGGTCGGCTGAGGCAGTCTGCAACATTATTGGTGCTTCCTTTCTTGTACTTAATGTTCAAATGAAATTGTTGCAGGCATGTGGACCACTTCTGATGGCAATCATTCTGTAACTTCCCTTGTGTCTGTATGAACTACAAGGGTTGGTGGTCTGTGTGGATGACCGTTTTCTTTCCCAAAATGTAATGCTTCCATTATCGGCAAGCCTGCATAATGGAATACATCTCCTTGTCATAAGTGGGATACTTCCAGACTGTTTCGGAAAGTGCCTCATTGTGATATGCCACTGGATGCTCCTGTTGAGTAAGGACTGCCCCAATAGCATAGTCGGAGGCACCTGTCTCGATCTCAAATGGTTTTTGCAAGTCTGGTAATGTGAGCACTGGTGCAGAGCAGAGAGGATGCTTCAAATCTTCGAACGCCTTCTATTGAGATTCAGACCAAAATAATTTTTCTTTCACTCCTCCCTTGGTGACTTGACTCAAGGGCCAAGTGATATGAGAGAATAACAACACAAAATTGCAGTAGAAATTGGCAAGACCCAAAAAGCTGCAGAGCTCTGTTAGGGTGGTTGGAGCCGGCCAATCCCGAATGAATTGGATCTTGAATGGATCCACATGCACCCCCCGCTCATCAATAATGTATCCTAGATACTGAACTTGGGTCATTGTTGTTGGGAAAAATACCCTATGGACTAGCAAACTAGGGTCAGACTTGCATGCAGATTTTGACCGTAAAGAAATTACTTTTTAACCTACCACCCAAAACTTAAACCCCTCTTTCACAATACATGCATAGAAAGGAACTACTAACCTTTTTACTGATGTTTGGTGTAGATCCTCCATTGCGCTCTTGACCGCTTGCTTGCGCTGCTCCTTCCAAAGATAATCCTGCAATCAAGACAAACCACTATGCATGCATGCTATTTTTCTACTTGAGGGTTAGAAATTAAGCATAAATTAAACAAACCATAGATAAATCATGCATTGGGATGGGAAAAGTATTCTTTTATTATTTGGACAATGAATCAACTTACAATCAAAGTCGAGACCGACCACCGCTCTTTGATCCTGATCCTGGGCTTCTCCTCTTCTGTCCTCCAACTGCTTTGCATTAATTCTCCTTTGGCTTGAGGAAAGGCTAAAGGGTTGGGACAATGGATTCAACAAATGGACAGAGTTTCTTTGCTATAATTTTCCTCTCTCAAATAGTACCCCTACCCCTTCTTTTATAGGCTAGAAGGAGCTAGGGTTTTGGATGAACTCTCGGCCATGCATGGCCGGGAGTTTCAATTAACTGACCCGTAGCTTTTTGTTTCGTCGACAACTTTCCTATTTTTTTGTTTTGTTAGGTACATGCAGGCTGTAGTGGGTCTGCCAGCGTGTACACGCGTGCATTAATGGGTTAGGGCGCGTGGGCCTTGACCCAAGAGGATTTTCAAGAGTTTGTTTAGCATAGTTTTGACAAGGAAGGGATATGAGTTGGACTGATTCCAGGTAAGCATGTGTGGTGAAATTTAGGGTTATAATAGATGCCCCCTAATGTGTGAGGTCAGAAGAGCATCTGATGGCCAAAATACATTACCAATCTTTTACCAATATTTACTGATGTGCTGAAGGAGTGAGCCCAAGGATTAGGAACCAGGAGGTGCTGTCTGCAAAATAAAAAATGTCTCACCAAGGTGAGCATACCCATGCTCAAGATAAAATAGAATCATGGCTACCAATCAAATACACTATAGATCCATGTCAAATAACTATAAAGAGTAGCCACGAATAATACACAGTGGAGCTACATCTCGAAATCATAAAGATATACATATAGAGTATCCATCTCCCAGAAGCTGATTCGGCCTGATGGATGTACTTCAGAGCTCAAGCAACAACTTCAAAATCTTCTAAAACTCGGGTAGGAGTGTAATATGAGTGTACGACTGCACTACCTAGAGGTCTTCGACGGATCATTGGTTATGGACTTGATAATCTTGATGATCGGATTGAAGGCTTCAGTGATTTCGAACAAAGACTTGATTGGACGTTCAGGATGGCCGGGTATGCGAACAAGAGACATATTGCAGAGGGGCTGACTCAGGCTTAGTGACAAAATTCCCTTGAATAATAGCACGACAAGTGATAAGACTCAGGCAACATATCTGTTAATCATAAGTCTACGAAGCAGGAGGCAACACAAACTCTCCATATGTTTGGAAGAGTAACCAAACGGTGGAGGACACAACTCTATATAGCTATGAAAATCTTCCTAAGGTCATACTACATCCCATAGTCTGATGATCAAACAGACAGATGTTCTTTATCCAAGGGTGACTCATTATGCTGCCAATAAAGAAAATACGTTTCCCATCCTCTTTTTGGGGTATATTTGATTTTTTTTTGTTCTTTTTGATAATTTTTGAAAAAGAATAAAATAATTTTACGTTACAATGGAGGAACGGGTACTGCAAACATACAAGCTCAAGGCATAAGGAAAAGACTGATGTTCTGGTGAAATGATACTCGGGAAAAATCCTCCAGCGGCCAAAGGTATTAAGATGCAGAAGCAAATTGTTACAAGGCTAATGGGTAAGGTATGCAAATGCGGTTGATAGAACATACAATGGTAACATCCTTTGATGTAAGTTTAACGAGCCCAAAGAAGGTAAGCTTGGTGGTTTTTCATATTTAGAGAGTCTGAAAAAGCATAAAAGGAGACTCCACTGGGGTACCTTTTTCGACAATAGTCTAGTCGGTTCGAAAAAGGGATAAACTAGCACCTATTAGACGTCAATTCAAAACCATTTTAACGAGTGTGATAAGGACAAGATCACTCGGCTATTTTTTCATTTTTAAGGAGTCTGAAAAAAGCTTAACTATGGAATCTGTCAGGAATATTCTTTTGGACCAATTTAACGAATGTGAAAGAATAAGGTCACTCGACGATCTTTTCAACTTTAGGGAGTCTGAAAAAAGCTTAACTATGGACTCCGTGGGGGTTTCTTTTTCGTAATTTTAGTCCCTCAGGCCCGAAAAAAGAATAAAATTATACCTGAAGATACTCTTCTAAAGAATGAGAATTCAATAGAGTATTCCTTTGTTCGTACAGTTGATCGTCCGGACCGAAAAAGGGGTAAACTACCGCCGGACAGACGTGACTTCAAATTTCAGTTTAACGAGCGTGAAAGGTCACAAGATCGCTCGACAATCTTTTCATTTTTAGAGGGTCTGAAAACGGCTTAAAAGGAGACCCGTTATGTTTTGGGAGTCCAGAGGGTAAGACAAAGAGTGAAAAAGACCCATGCAAATGAGGCTCAAACTCGTATTCAGGAAAGACTATACGAACTCCCGAGCCTACAGTGTTGTTAGAAACAACATGGACACCATAATGCAACCAGGACCTACCTAGGGCATCCATGTTTTGGTAAGCTCTACCACCAAATCGCGACACTTCTAGACCAGATATGATGGTTCCGTGTCACAACCGGATGTGATCAATCCTATAACATAAGAAAAAGGCAACGAGATGAAAAAGTTGGGGTGATATCCTACCCTATATGCTCAAGTTGATTTTTTGAAAAAATAATTTATTTTTTTTATGGACCGTCAATATATATATATATATTTTTTGGGTCGAAACTCAAAAAAAATTGTTCCAATACCTGATCAAATCCCTCCCATATAACTCCTGGATCACTCTAAATGGTTTTTGGTAAAAATAAACTGATAAGGGGGGCCAAAAAAGTGACAAAAAGAGGCCAAAAGGTCTATAAATAGAAGCTGGCAGCTCATTATCACCATTGCTGATTTGGAAATTGACTCTGGAGCCAAAATACCCCCTTTGCCAAAGATCGTGATTCCGGGAGCTACAGTGGACGAAATAGACTTCTTCTTGGACCAAGTAAGTACAAAATCCCTTATCTAGCTATTCAATACTTCAATTTAAGCATTTAAGTTATTTTTTGGGTGGGCGTCGATCTTAAAAAGGTCGGCCCTAGGTACACGCGGGCTGTCCAGAGATAGACCGCATGTACACGCGACTCTCACTTCAACAGGCTGCGTGTACCGCCCCTATTGATGAAAAAACAAATGGAAAGAAGCATTGACCCTCCTTTACCTTGTTGTGTTGGCAGGATGTATGTCCAGTGGAGGGAAAGGGAGCATGAGGCAATCAGTGAGTTGGTTGCTGTAGATGCGAATGTTGTGGCCGTGTTAATGCAATGCGGTTTGATCAAATTCTTTTTATGTCCATTCATGCATGTGCAACCAAGGCTACTGAATGCCTTGATTGATTACTGGCACCCTGACACAGAGGCGTTTATGCTAGAGGGGCAATCCTTGGTGCCCACCATCGAGGATGTTTACTTTCTGACTGGCCTCTCAAGGAGAGGGGAACCAATCAACTTTCAGAATTTTCTTGCGGGGCCGAGCAAAGTCTCAGAGCTGATAGCTGAGTACTGTGAGGCTGGGACCGATCGTAGAGGTTCCTCAGTACCTATTAGCAAGATTAGAAACCTCTCACTACAGACTATTTTATTGCTTATTAGGCGGATTACCAGCTCAGTAGCCATGCATCAGGCTTCGTGCGCACAGATAAACTGTGCTATGCAGTGCATGAATGCACAAATTTTTGATTGGAGTACCACACTGTTGGAGTGTATGAAGAGGCAATTGACAGATTGCCGACAGTGGACACAGAGGAACTTCGGGTTCGAGACTATCTTGTTTTCATTCTTTTTCGAGAGAGTTTCGTGCTTCAGTCCTCGGCTTGCAGTACGAGGACATCTGGCCTCTTTCCCCGCAGTATGCAGATGGGCAGTGTTACTGCCGCAACAGGGTGGTGGAAGGACTGTTGAGGCCTTCGACGACGACTTTTTTGATTGGCTGTCATGACAGATCCCTGCTATCGAGGACTACCCATATGCGGGGATCGACTTTTCGAGAGATCCAGAGATACCCGTGCCTCCTGGTGAGGAGCGAGGGGAGATGGGTAAGTCTCCACCTGTACAGTTTTTTTTTGTTTGCATATGTAATTTTTATGTCTTTTTGTTATATATATCATTTTTGTATGTCGGAGTATTTGATGGGTAAATGTGTATTGCATGCAGATGTGGGACCCGTGTGACCTGCCGACTATGCATGGAACATGCGTCGCCCACGGCCGGAAGCCACAGCTGCCGCCGCTCGGGGAGTAGCAGTAGCAGGGAACCTCCCAGTAGGAGAGGCCAAGAGGGTCCTTAAGTGAATTGATCGGAACTTTACTGCGCTCACTCACACAGTCCTGATGGTAGAGATAGAGGACCTGCCGCCATCCATGCAGACTCATGTTGTGGGGGGCACCTCGGACATGGGTCCGATTGTTTAGGTGTTTAGCTCGCGCTGTAGATGATTATAAAAGGGCCCATAGGCCCTGAACAAAATTTAGACTCTTTATGTGCCACGAGCACCTTATATATTTTTTTGAGGGCATAAGCCTGGTGACTCGTTACTGTTCCCACTTTTGAGGCGCTTGCGTCCATCTATGTACTCTGAGGATTTTATGATGTTTATATATGGTTTTTATCTCTTTTTGTGTCTTATGGATTATGTGTGCAAAAATGTATTTACATGTTTATGT
>JASDQU010101377.1:134636-146109 GCA_032191745.1 Picea mariana
TTTTCTATAATCTTCCTCTTCCAAATAGTACCCCTACCCCTTCTTTTATAGGCTAGAAGGAGCTAGGGTTTTGGACGAACTCTCGGCCATGCATGGCTGGGAGTTTCAGTTAACTGACCCATAGATTCTTGTCCCGTCGACAAATTTCCTATTTTTGTGTTTTTTTAGGTAAACGTGGGCTGTAGAAGGCCTTCTAGCATTCACACGCGTGCAGTAGTGGGTTAGGGCGCGTGTGCCTTTACCTAAGAGGATTTTCAAAGAGGTTGTTCAGCAGATGTTTTGGCAATGAAGGGATATGAGTTGGCCTGATGCCAGGTAAGCATGTGTGGTGCAATTTAGGGTTATAACAGATTCCCCCTAATGTGTGAGGTCAGAAGAGCATCTGATGGCCAAAATACATTACCAATCTTTTACCAATCTGTACTGATATGTTGAATGAGGGAGCCCAAGAATCAAGAATCAAGAGGTGTTGTCTACAAAATAACAAATGTCTCACTGAGGCGGGCATACCCATGCTCGGGATAAAATAGAACCATGGATACCAATCAAATACACTATAGATCCATGTCAAATAACTATAAAGAGTAGCCACGAATAATACACAGCGGGGCTACATCTCAAAATCAGAAAGATATACATATAGAGTATCCATCTCTCAGAAGTTGATTCGGCCTGATGGATGTACTTCAGAGCTCGAGCAACAACTTCAAAATCTTCTAAACTCGGGTAGGAGTGTAATATGAGTGTACAACTGCACTACCCAGAGGTCTTCGACAGCTCGTCGGTTATGGACTTGATAATCTTGATGATCGGACTGAAGGCTTCAGTGATTTCGAACAAGGACTTGATTGGAAATTCAGGATGGCCGAGTATGCGGACAAGAGACATATTGCAGAGGGGTCGACTCAGGCTTAGTGACAAACTTCCCTTGGATAATAGCACGACAAGTGATAAGACTCAGGCAGCATATCTGTTAAGCATAAGTCTACGAAGCAGGAGGCAACGAAAACTCTCCATATGTTTGGAAGAGTAACCAAATGGTGGAGGACACAACTCTATATAGAGAGAAAAAGCTTCCTAAGGTCATACTACATCCCATAGTCTGATGATCAAACGGACAGATGTGATTCATCCAAGGGTGACTCATTATGCTGCCAATAAAGAAAATACTTTTCCCATCCTCTTTTTGGGGTATATTTGACTTTTTTGTTCTTTTTGATGATTTTGAAAAAGAATAAAGGAATATTACGTTACAATGGAGGAACGCGTACTGCAAACATACAAGCTCAAGGCATAAGGACAAGACTGATGTTCTGGTGAAATTATACTCGGGAAAAATCCTCCAGCGGCCAAAGGTGTTAAGACGCAAAAGCAAACTGCTACAAGGTTGATGGGTAAGGTATGCAAATGCGGTTGATAGAACACACAATGGTAATGTCCTTCGATGTAAGTTTAACGAGCCCAGAGAAGGGAAGCTCAGTGGTTTTTCATATTTAGAGAGTCTGAAAAAGCATAAAAGGAAACTCCCGGGGGGTACCTTTTTCGACAATAGTCTAGTCGGTTCGAAAAAGGGATAAACTAGCACCGATTAGACATCAATTCAAAACCATTCTAACGAGTGTGAAAAGGACAAGATCACTCAGCTATTTTTTCACTTTTAAGGAGTCTGAAAAAAGGTTAACTATGGACTCCATCAGGAATGTTCTTCTGGACCATTTTAACGAGTGTGAAAGAATAAGGTCAGTCGGCGATCTTTTCAATTTTATCTGAAAAGAGCTTAACTATGGACTCCGTGGGGGTTTCTTTTTCATAAATTTAGTCCCTCAGGCCCGAAAAAGAAATAAAATTATACCTGAGAATACTCTTCTAAAGAATGGGAATTCGATAGAGTATACCTTTGTTCGTACAGCTGACCGTCCAGACCAAAAAAGGGGTAAACTACCATCGGACAGACGTGACTTCAAATTTCAGTTTAACGAGCGTGAAAGGTCACAAGATCGCTCAACAATCTTTTCATGTTTAGAAGGTCTGAAAAGGGCTTAAAAGGAGACCCGATATGTTTTGGGAGTCCGGAGGGTAAGGCAAAGAGTGGAAAAGACCCATGCAAATGAGGCTCAAAATCGTATTCAGGAAAGACTATATGGACTCCCGAGCCTACAATGTTGTTAAAAACGACATGGACACCATAATGCAACCAGGACCTACCTAGGGCATCCATGTTTTGGTAAGCTCTACCACCAAGTTGCGACACTTCTAGAGAAGATATGACGCTTCTGTGTCACAACCGGGTGGGATCGATCCTATAGCATAAGAAAAAGCCAACGAGATGCAAAAGTTGGGGTGATATCCTAACCTATATGCTCAAGTGGATTTTTGAAAAAAAATAAAATTTTATGGACCGTCAATATATTTTTTTTATTTTTTCGAAACTCAAAACAAATGTCCCAATACCTGATCAAATCCCTCCCATATAACTCCTCGATCACGCTAAATGGTTTTTGGTATAACGAAACTGATAAGGGGGGCCAAAAAAGTGACAAAAAGAGGCCAAAAAGTCTATAAATAGAAGCTGGCAGCTAATTATCACCATTGTTGATTTGGAAATTGACTCTGGAGCCAAAACACCCCCTTTACCAAAGATCGTGATTCCGGGAACTACAGTGGGCGAAACGGACTTCTGCTTGGACCAAGTAAGTACAAACTCCCTTATCTAGCTATTCAATACTTCCATTTAGCATTTAATTTATTTTTTGGGGGTGGGTGTCGACCTCAAAAAGGTCGGCCCTAGGTAAACGCGGGCTGTCCAGGGACAGCACGCTGGTACCCGCGACTGTCAGCTTGACAGGCCGCGTGTACCCCCCCGCGTGATGAAAAAGCCAATGAAAGCATGTATTGACCCTCATTTTCCTTATTTTGTTGGCAGGATGTATGTCCAATGGAGGGAAAGGGAGCACGAGGCCTCCAATGAGTTAGTGGCTGCAGATCCAAACGTTGTGGCCGTGCTGACATAGTGTGGGTTGGTAAAATTCTTTCTATGTCATTTCATGCACGCGCAACCAAGGATACTGAATGCCTTTATTGATTACTGGCACCCCGATGCAGAGGAGTTCATGCTAGAGGGGAAATCCTTGGTGCCCACCACCAAGGATATTTACTTTCTGACTAGCCTCTCAAGGAGAGGGGAACCAGTCAACTTTCAAACTTTTCCTGCGGGGCCGAGCAAAGTCTCAGAGCTAATAGATGAGTACTGTGAGGCTGGGACCGATCATAGAGGTTCCTTGGTACCTGTTAGTAGGATTACCATCCTCTCCCTACAGACTATTTTATTGCTCATTGGGCAGATTATCGGCTCAGCAGCTGTGCACCAGGCTTCGCGTGCACAGATGAACTGTGCGATCCAGTGCATGAATGCACAAATTTTTGATTGGAGTACCACACTGTTGGAGTGCATGAAGAGGCAATTGACATATTTTTGACAGTGGACACATAGGAACTTCGAGTTTGGGACTATCCTGTTTTCATTCTTTTTCGAGAGAGTTTCGCGTTTCAGTCCTCGACTGACAGTACGAGGACATCTGGCCACTTTCCCCGTAGTATGCATATGGGCAGTGTTACTGCCATGACAGGGTGGTGGAAGGACCATGGAGGCCTTCAACGATGAATTTTTTGCTTGGTTGTCATGACAGATCCTGGCTATAGAGGACTACCCATATGAGGGGATCAACTTCTCCAGAGATCTAGCGATACCAGTGCCTCCTGGTGAGGAGCGAGGGGAGATGGTTAAGTCTCCACCTGTATAGTTTTTTTTTGTTTGCATATGTAATTTTTATGTCTTTTTTGATATATATATCATGTTTTTGTATACCAGAGTTTTTGATGGGTGAACGTTTATTGCATGCAGATGTGGGACCCGTGCGACCTGCCGACTATGCACGGAACAGGCGTCGCCCACGGCCGGAAGCCGCAGCTTCCACCGTTGGGGGAGCAGTAGTAGCAGGGAACCTCCCAGCAGGAGAGGCCGAGAGATTCTTGAGGTGAATTGAGCGGAACTTTACTGCGCTCACTCGCACAGTCCCGATGGAAGAGATAGAGGACCTGCCGCCATCCATGCAGACTCATGTTGTGGGGGCACCTCGGACATGGGTCCGATTGTTTAGGCATTTAGCCCACGCTGTAGATGATTATAACAGGGCCCATAGGCCCTGAACAAAATTTAGACTCTTTATGTTCCACGAGCACCTTGTTATATATATTTCTGAGGGCATAAGCCCCGTGACTCGTTACTATTCCCACTTTTGAGGCGCTTGTGCCCATCTATGTACTCTGAGGATTTTATGATGTTTATATATGGTTTTGATCTCTTTTTGTGTCTTATGGATTATGTGTGCAAAAATGTATTTACATGTTTATGTCCATGATCTTTTTATATGTGGGCAAGATGCCAATCTAAAATGTGATTAGCTAGAGTATCTATGATTTGGTTTAATCTCCTAGGAACATGAAAATATGTAATATAATCAAAGTTGCATTCTAAGAGACGTACCCTAAGGAATCGTCAGTGTAAAGTTGGATCATGTACCTGGTATATTCTGTTTAGCTACGACACAACCAGTTGAGCGTCTAGATAGACCCGGAGATGAGAGATACCCAATGACAAAGCGTCACGAAGCAACTCAATAACTGCACTATACTCAACAACATTATTTGTGGTGTCACCTAAGCATATACCTCTGGAAGATAACAACTGACCCTGTGGTGTAAAGATTACCCAAGCTACGGAGGCAAGCCTCTGCGTGTGTCGACTGGCACCATCCGCATACCCAACGAACACCTCGGAATCACTTGACATCTGCCATATTGACGAAAGATAACATCAATGACACGTCCATAACACTTTTTAAAAGAAACGTAAAAAAGTAATAGTACAAAGACTATACATATGTTACAAAAAGTTACCCACAGTGACCTCTCTATGAGTAATACTTCTTGAGGTAGAGCCCATTTCTAAGCTCCACCAAAGCATTCCCTTCAAAATCGACCAAACGATAAGCGCCCTTTTTTAAAACCTCCTTAATAATGAAGGGTCCGAACCACATGGGTTTAAACTTTCCTGCCCCAAGGGGGTCCTTATCTTGGTCATAGACCAGGACAAGGTCACCTTCAGAAAAAATACGAGGACGAACAGACCTATCATATTGACACTTGACCTTATGTTTATGAGCCTCTTTGGCCAGGGCTGCATCACGATGCTATTCATCAAGATGCTCAAGGTGTAATAACCGTTCTTCAAGTGGAGAAGTGTCTGGCAATAATTGTACTGCCAATTTCAGAGATGGTATTTGACATTCGATGGGAAAGACTGCCTCCAGCCCGTAAACGAGTTGGAAAGGTGAGAAATCAGTTGCAGTCTTAACTAATGTTCGGTAAGCCCATAATGCCGAGTATAACATCAAATGCCAATTTGACTTGGCTGAGTTGATAGTTCATTGTAGAATCGTCTTAAGAGTTTTGTTTACAGCTTCCACCTGCCCATTGGCTTGAGGGTAGTAAGGTGATGAATGTTCTTGCCGTAACCCAAGTTTTGATGTTAATTCAGACATCATTTGGTTTTGAAAGTGACTGCCATGTCCAGTGACAATCTCTCTCGGGACACCGAACCTTGCTATAATTTGGTTGAATAAGAAGAGAGATGTAGTCTCTCCATCATCTTTAAACATCGACATAGCTTCGACCCACTTAGTGAAGTAGTCGACAGCTATGATGATATAGCGGTGCCCCCTTGATGATGGGGGGTTGCATGTAGTGTAATCAATCCCCCACTTAGTGAAGGGACCAACTGTGATGACAAGAAACATAGGAGCTGGATGTGCCCTCATCTTCCGAGAGAAGATTTTGCATGGATGGCACTTCTTGACCGACTCGATACAATCTTTGATAAGTGTGGGCCAGAAGTAACCTTCTTGTAAAATCTTTTGGGTTGTTGCCAACCCAGATAAGTGACCGCCACAAGCTCCTGTATGAAAATAATTGAGCACTATGATGGCCTCCTCATGAGTGAGACATCGACGCAAGATGCAGTCTACACCTCTCTGATACAACGTATCATCGAGTATGAGATAATTCTTAGCTTGATGGCGTATCCGCCGACGCTCGTCACAAGAAGCAGAGGTGGGGCACTTCAAAGTCTAGAGATAGATCATTATATCTCCGTACCAGGGGTATGAATATTCAATCAAAAACATATCCCCCTGAATAGGCGATTCCTCAGGCACAATGTCACCTAACTCAACTGGAAGCTCCAAAATAAGTTCTGCGAAGACCAACGACTTATTGGAATTTGCTGAAACGAAGTCTAAGTCAAATTCTTGGAGGATGATCATCCATCTACTGATTTTACCGCCAATAACTCGTCATGTCAACATATACTGGAATGGATTCACAACAGCAACGACGATGGTCTTGCGAAACAGAACATAGTGACGGAACCGTTGAACAGCATGAACTGCTGCCAACGTAAGTTTTTCAAGATGGGAATAATTAAGTTCCGGTCCTACGAGGCCTCGGATCAGGTAATAGATCACGTATTTTGAAAACAAGTCATCTTCCTGAACTAAAACCATGCCTATGGTTGACTCTGCGACAGCCAGATATAATAAGAAATCTTTGTTATAATTAGGTGGTCGTAGCAGAGGTGCGGTTGTGAGGGTGTGTTTTAATGCATCGAAAGAGCATTGAGCGGTTTTGTCCCAGAAAAAGGGAACATCTTTCTTAAGTAAATGCACAAAGCCCTTGGTGATTTTGGCATAGTTGGTGATGAAGCGTCGTAAGAAGTTCGCCTTGCCTTGAAGACTTTGAAGTTGTAAGATTGTGCGTGGGGGGGGAAACTGGATTATTGCCTCCACCTTAAGAGGATCCACTATGATCCCTGCGGTTGATACGATGAAACCTAACAAACGTCCTGACGTGATGCAAAAGATGCACTTGTTGGGATTCAAGCAAATCCTGAAGTAGTGACAGCGTTCGAAGATGAGTCTGAGGTGCATAGGATGATCCGTTCTCTTGTGAGAGTGTGATGCTAAATCATCTAGATAGGCCTTGACTATATGTTTGAGGTCATGAAACGCAAAAGACATGGCCCGCTGGAAAGTGGCTCCAGTATTCTTGAGGCCAAAAGGCATATTACGATAGGCGAATGTACCCCATGGACAAATGAATGTCATTTTGTGTTGGTCCTCAGGTTTGATTTGGATTTGATTATAGCCTGAAAAACCATCCATGAACGAAAAGGCTTCACAACCAGCACATTCATCAATGATCTGGTCGATGAATGGGGTTGGATAATTATCTTTTGGACATGCCTTGTTCAAATCACGGAAATCAGTACATACACGAATCATGCCTTGTTTTTTATCGACCGGCACGGGGTTTGACACCCATTGAGTCAAATGAATAGGGTAAATGAACCCTGCCTTGAGCAATTTCTCAACCTCAATCTTAATGGCTGCTTCTTTCTTAAGATTAACTGGATGAATTTTTTGTCGAATAGGCTTCGCATTAGGATACGTTGTGATTTCATGTTCAACTATTTTCAGATCGATACCTGGGATTTCCTCATAAAACCAGGCAAAAACGTCACAGAATTATTTGAAAAGATCTATGTAAATTTGAACCTCTTCGGGGGAGCAATCCACTCTGACGAAGACATTCTCCACGACGCCAGGGTTTCGAGAGATGTTAATAGGTATGGTTTCAGCGATAGTCACCATATTCCCCTCAGCATAAATTTCCCGTGTAACTAAGAGGTTAATAGGACACGGCTGATCTCCCGTCATGGTGATAGTGAATTCTCCTACCTCGATTCGGTGTAACTCTGGGAGGAAATATGATCTGTGATGAAGATCTTCCCAAGGTTTGTTTGTACTAGTCATTGCTTCGATTACCGCTTCGTCAGAAGGCAAGAATAAGTCTAACGAATCGGTGGTATCAAGAGAACCTTGAGCCCAAATAGGCTCTAGAAGTGGATCCAACTCTTGTGCGGGAGTCAGATCAAGGTTAGCTAGAGCTTGTTGGACTAAAGAGTACGCTACTTCAGTGGCCAACAAGGGCATGGACATGTCGGAGTTCCCTGTCTCATCCATCCTGGCTGATGGGGAGGGGAGAATCCACGGATCCTCAAAGTAAGTCGTGCGGAACGACGAAACGTGAAAAATCTCATCCTTGTGGTGACTAGATATAAACTTGACATCGTCATGAGGAGGTGGGTAATCGAAGGTACCCATCAAGGATGGACACAAACCAACTCCTACGTTAACGACACTGGGATGAGGATTATTAATCATGGGAACCGTGGATGCCCCCAAAGCTGGGTCAGGCCTAGAGAAGGACAATTGATCAATGGTCACTATCCGACCCTCGTGTGGAAACAACAAGACTCGGAAAACTGTAGCAACCACAGCTTGCATAGCATACGTCCAACTCTGACCTAACAAGAGATTATAGTCGAGGGGGGCATCGACTACTTCTACTTCAATGCACACAGTCTTCCCTCCTAACTGCACAGGGAAAGAAGGGATAATGCCATGTGGTCGGAAAGAACGACCATCGAACGTAGTGAGGAGAGTAGGTGACGGAGACAAAGTGGGCTAGCCAATGGCCTTCCAACATACTAAAGACATAACGCATGTCGAGGTGCTCTCGTCGACCACCGTGCGAAAGATATTGCGTGTAAAAGTTTTCGTGGGATGAGCCACTACTATCTGAAATGCTATGTGGTAAGGTAGACGAGGTTTTAAATCAGTTGTATCTAGCACAATGGTACCCAGGTTACATGTCTCAGTAGAGCCTAAAGCAGTTAACAAGGCTTTCCTCTGAGCAGGGCAGCTTTGGAGGACCTCCAAAGCGGACATCACACAAGGGGTTTGTGATAAATCTTCCACAACAGAGTAATTCTAGGCAGCCCTTGTGTTTGGGTTGTGAGAAGATTTCTTAAATGCACCCTTTGGAATGCATGTCATTGTTTCACCCAACGTCTTCTCGATCTGTAGAGGAAGAGATGGGATGTCAGTTTCTTTTCCCTTCTCAGAGGCGCTTGGTTTACTATAGTCGTGCGCTCTAGTCGTTATTAAAGCATCACCCCTAACCATATATACGTTCGCGGATGAGGGATTGTTTGGAGGAGGGCAGGTTTCTTGACTGCCCCCTTCGGAACTTGTAGAGGCTTGAGTTAAATTATGCCCATGCTGAAAGGGATTAGTCAACACGGCTTGTTGTTGTTGTGTGAAAAACTTCTAGGCCTCTGCAAGTTGAGGACATAGATGGGTCGGGTGGTCTTCTGCACATAAATTGCATAGATACCTCGCCTTCCATTTTTCCATGGTGCCCTCGCCAGCATTATCGGTGGGTTTTTTATCCCCCTTACCCTTTTTGCGTTGTTTTTTCTTCCCTTCAAGCTGTTGGGTGGCCTTTGGGTTAGTCGTCTGCACAGAGTGTACTTGCGATGTTTGGGTAGGAGGAGCAGCCAAAGAAGTAGTTTGGCTAGCCATTGAGTGTTGTATAGATAACTGTTGCAATTGTTTTGTCAATTGCTCAGCGGGCTTGGTTTGTGCTGAGCCAACAATACCATCGGCATGTGGTCCATCTCTCTGTCTAGTTTTATCCAATATCGATCATGGTGCATCCGGTAGGATGTTGTATAATAAACTAGACTGAGAATAGATAAGCTCAAACTGTTGAGCCCTCATGATGGCATCTTCTTTGGAGAAAACTCCTGAAGTCATGACGTCTTTGGATAATTGTGGGACTAAAGACTTAAAGAACCACTCAAGAAGGAATGCTGGTGGGACTGGTACTTTGATTAGACTCTTTTGACGTCTCCACTCTCGGATATGATTAGAGATATGGTCTGCTGTCGTCTGTTCAAAATTGGCAAGTAGCTCTGTGTCAGCGTCGTATCTCACAGGTAACTGGAAATGGTTAAGGAAGGCCATTTCCAGTTCACCAAAAGAAGAGTATCTTGAGCGATCAAGCTCGATATACCATTTCGTGGCACTCCCAATAAGAGTGTGTTGAAACAATTGCAACTGGACGGAGTCATCTTTCAAGGAGTTAGATGAACACCAAAGATGGAAAGTAGTCACGTGATCACCTGGATATTCGTTAGGCTTGGCCTTGAACTTTGGAATGTCTGAAGGCAACTTCATTAGCATAGGAGGCCAACGTGGATTGTGACAAATAGGATCCTTTAACAACCTTGTCAAATCTGGCAAGTGTAACGTTGCCAGGAATGGTAGTTTGGGTTGTTGCTGATAGCCTAGGAAAAAGGGTCCTGGAGTTTGACTGGCACCAGGTTGCCAGGAAAATTTTGGTTGCTGGCCCGGATTCTGGTAGAAACCATGGCCCTGACCAGCATAAGGATTTTCCATCTGTGGAGACATCATTGGTTGATTCCCCATAAAGGACATAGGATGTTGGGCATTCATCATGTGTGATGGACTTTGGGAAGGATTACGCCATGTCGGTCCTGATGGGAGAGGCATAGAAGTCTGTCCAGGGTTCCATTGACTATGGAAAGAATTACCCCAGAATGACATTCCAGAGGAGGGAACGGATCCTTGACCTGAGTTCCAAAGTCCTGCTATATGTGCCCCCGGCGCAGGAATAATACCCTGCGCTGGAGTAGACTGTCCAAAAATGGGAGTGCCCCCAGATGGGAAAGCAGTGGATGCGAAAGTGTTGTTACCAAATGTCCCATTCCAAACAAACGGTGATGAACCTACCGACATAGTGTGTGCAGGTGTTCCTTGACTCCCGGCTCCAAATGAACGAGTGTGTGCAAGCTTCCCGATGGACTGCTGATGCATACCACCAAGAAAAGGGGACGCAGGAGAGATATGACCTCTAGTGTAAGGAAAAGTGTTAAAAGGGACATGAATGCCCCCAAGTTGACCTTGCGGAGGAGCATTAGAGCTCCCTGCCCCCAGACCCAAAGTCTGTAAAGTGGAGTGAGTGAGTGCAGGACTTGTGCCTGAACTAGGCATACCGTATGAGAACGGAGAGATTGTCACACTAGGTGTGAAGGGATTTGTGGCCGCCGCGATAGATGGGGTCGGTCCACTATGCGACTAGTTGCGGCCGAGACCATGGTGGCCTGGGCCGACGATGACAAGTTAGGAGATGCTTCTCCTGTGGTAGCAACGGTGGTGGGAATGGAAGAATTCCCAGAGGAAGTAATAGCGTTTGTTTCCATAGCTGTATGAGGCACTGACAGGAGTTCGTAAAACTAGATTGGTACACTGACTGATGGCCAAATATTAGTGGTTGGGGTTTCAACCAAACCAAGATTGGTAGTTGATTCCTCCGGGAGTTGTTTGGGCACAATGGTTTGTAACCCGGTTGCTTCGAAAGACCCTTGTTGGTCTAGCTTCCACCTTAATGGTGGCGGGGGTGGCTCCAGTATAACCGGCGGCAGGCCCAG
>JASDQU010101377.1:146159-163578 GCA_032191745.1 Picea mariana
CTAAGAGACGTACCCTAAGGAATCATTGGTGTAAAGTTGGATCATGAACCCGGTATATTCTATTTAGTTGCGACACAACCAGCTGAGCATCTAGATAGACCCGGAGACAAGAGATACCCAATGACAATGCGTCAAGAAGCAACTCAATAACTGCACTATACTCGGCAACATTATTTGTGGTGTCACCTAAGCATATACCTCCGGAAGATAACAACTGATCCTGTGGTGTAAAGATTACCCAAGATGCGGAGGCAAGCCTCCGCGTGTGTCGACTAGCACCATCCGCATACCCAACGAACACCTTGGACTCACTTGACATCTGCCATATTGACGAAAGATAACATCAATGACACGTCCATAACACTTTTAAAAGAACCGTAAAAAAGTAATAGTACAAAGACTATACATATGTTACAAAAAGTTACCCACAGTGACCTTTCTATGAGTAATACCTCTTGAGGTAGAGTCCATTTTTAGGCTCTGCCAAAGCATTCCCTTCAAAATTGACCAAACGATAGGCGCCCTCAGAAAAAATTCGAGGACGAACGAACCTATCATATTGACACTTGACCTTATGTTTATGAGCCTCGTTGGCCAGGGCCGCATCATGACACTGCTCATCAAGATGCTCAAGGTGTACTAACCGCTCTTCAAGTGGAGAAGTGTCTGGCAATAACTGTACTGCCAATTTCAGAGATGGTATTTGACATTCGATGGGCAAGACTGCCTCTAGCCCGTAAACGAGTTGGAAAGGTGAGAAACCGGTTGCAGTCTTAACAGATGTTCGGTAAGCCCATAATGCCGAGTATAACATCAAATGCCAATTTGACTTGGCTGAGTTGATAGTTCGCTGTAGAATAGTCTTAAGGGTTTTGTTTACAGCTTCCACCTGCCCATTGGCTTGGGGATAGTAAGGTGATGAATGTTCTTGCCGTAACCCAAGCTTTGATGTTAATTCGGACATCATTTGGTTCTGAAAGTGACTGCCATGGTCAGTGAAAATTTCTCTCGGGACGCCGAACCGTGCTATAATTTGGTTGAATAAGAAGAGAGCTGCAGTCTCTCCATCATCTTTAAACGTTGGCATAGCTTCGACCCACTTAGTGAAGTAGTCGACAACTACGTTGATATAGCGGTGCCCCCTTGCTGACAGGGGGTTGCATGTAGTGTAATCAATTCCCCACTTAGTGAAGGGACCAATTGGGATGACAGGAAACATGGGAGCTAGATGTGCCCTCATCTTCTGAGAGAAGATTTGGCACGAATGTCACTTTGTGACCGACTCGATACAATCTTTGATAAGTGTGGGCCAGAAGTAACCTGCTCGTAAAATCTTTTGGGCTGCTGCCAACCTAGATAAGTGACCGCCACAAGCTCCTGTATGACAATCATTGAGCACTATGACAACCTCCTCATGAGTGAGACATCGACGCAAGATGCAGTCTACACCTCTTCGATACAACGTATCATTGAGTATGAGATAATTCTTAGCCTGATGGCATATCCGCCGACGCTCGTCACGAGAAGCAGAGGTGGGGCACTTCAAAGTCTGGAGATAGATCGGTATATCTCCGTACTAGGAATCTGAAGATTCAATCAAAAACATATCCCCCCGGATAAGCGATTCCTCAGGCACCACGTCACCTGACTCAACCGGAAGCTCCGAAATAAGTTCTGCGAAGACCAATGACTTCTTGGACTTTGTTGAAACGAAGTCTAAGTCAAATTCTTGGAGGATGACCATCCATCTACTGATTTTTCCGTCGATAACTCATCGTGTCAACATGTACTGGAATGGATTCACGATAGCAACGACGGTGGTCTCGCGAAACAGAACATAATGACGGAACCGTTGAACAGCATGAACTGTTGCCAACGCAATTTTTTCAAGATGGGAATAATTAAGTTCCGGTCCTACAAGGCCTCGGCTCAGGTAATAGATCACGTATTCTGAAAACGAATCATCTTCCTGAACTAAAACCATGCCTATGGTTGACTCTGCGACAACCAGATATAATAAGAAATATTTGTTATAATTAGGTGGCCGTAGCAGAGGTCCGGTTGTGAGGGCATGTTTTAATGCGTTGAAAGAGCGTTGAGCAGCTTCGTCCCAGAAAAAGGGAACATCTTTCTTAAGTAAACACATAAAGCCCTTGGTGATTTCGGCATAGTTGGCGATGAAGCATCGTAAGAAGTTGGCCTTGCCTTGAAGACTTTGAAGTTGTAAGATTGTGCATGGGGGGGGCAACTGGATTATTGCCTCCACCTTAAGAGGATCCACCATGATCCCTATTGTTGATACGATGAAACCTAACAAACGTCCTAACATGACGCAAAATATGCACTTGTTGGTATTCAAGCGAATCCTGAAGTAGCAACAACATTCGAAGATTAGTCTGAGGTGCGTAGGATGATCTTTTCGCTTGCGAGAGCATGATGCTAAATCATCTAGATAGGCCTCGACTATATGTTTGAGGTCATGAAATGCAAAAGACATGGCCCGTTGGAAAGTGGCTCCAGCATTCTTGAGGCCAAAAGGCATCTTACGATAGGCGAATGTACCCCACGGACAAATGAATGTCGTTTTGTGTTGGTCTTCAGGTTTGATTTGGATTTGATTATATCCCGAAAAACCATCCATGAATGAAAAGGCTTCACAACCGGCACATTCATCAATGATCTGGTCAATGAATGGGGTTGGAAAATTATCTTTTGGACATGCCTTGTTCAAATCACGGAAATCGGTACATACACGAATCGTGCCTTGTTTTTTATTGACCGGCACAGGGTTTGACACCCATTGAGTCAAATGAATAGGGTAAATGAAACCTTCCTTGAGCAATTTCTCAACCTCAAGCTTAATGGCTGCTGCTTTCTTAGGATTGACTGGACGAAGTTTTTGTCGAACATGCTTGGCATCAGGATACGTTGTGATTTCATGTTCAACTATTTTCTGATCGATACCTGGCATTTCCTCATAAGACCAGGCAAAAAGGTCGCGGAATTATTTGAAAAGATCCGTGTAAATCTGAATCTCTTCGGGGGAGCAATCCGCCCCGACGAAGACATTCTCCATGACGCCAGGGTTTCGGGAGATGTTGATAGGTATAGTTTCAGCGATAATCGCCATATTTCCCTCAGCATAAATTTCCTATGTAGCTAAGAGATTAATAGGACATAGCTGATCTCCCGTCATGGTGATAGTGAATTCTCCTACTGCGATTCAACTTAACTCTGGGAGGAATATGATCTGTGATGAAGATCTTCCCAAGGTTTGTCCGGACTAGTCATTGCTTCGATTACTGCTTCGTCAGAAGGCAAGACTAAGTCTAACGAATCGACGTTTGGATAGTCTACTCTGGCGCAGGGTACTAATCCTGCGTCGGGGGCACATATAGCAGGACTTTGGAACTCAGGACAAGGATCCGTTCCCTCCTCTGGAATGCCATTCTGGGGTAATTATTTCCACAGTCAATGGAACCCTGGACATACTTCTATGCCTCTCCCATCAGGACTGGCATGGGGTAATCCTTCCCAAAGTCCTTCAAACACGATGCATGCCCAACATCCTATGTCCTTTATGGGGAATCAGCCAATGATGTCTCCACAGATGCAAAATCCTTACGCTGGTCAGGGCCATGGTTTCTACCAGAATCTGGGCCAGCAGCCAAACTTTTCCTGGCAACCTGGTGCCAGTCAAACTCCAGGACCCTTTTTCCCAGGCTATTAGCAACAACCCAAACTACCATTCTTGGCGACGTTACAATTGCCAGATTTGACAAGGTTGTTAAATGATCCTATTTGTCATGATCCACATTGGCCTCCTATGCCAACGAAGTTGCCTTCGGACATTCCAAAGTTTGAGGCCAAGCCTAATGAAGATTCAGGTGATCAAGTGACTACCTTCCATTTTATTTTTTTTATTTACGTGCTAATCAAGCAACAAAGGGAAAATACCGACAAGCCTAAAACCAAGAAAAAAAAAATTCTGGCTTAAAGCGCAGATCGCAAAGAATCAGAGCAAAGACACACAATGGCAATCAAGAAAGCACAGACTCTTACTCTTGTCTAAAAACCATAAAACAAAATTTTTCTTTTTTATCTTTTCTATCAATTATCAACTAAGAAAAAACAGGCTAAGGGTAAGAGGCCTTAACTTACTGACTGTTCAACCCTAGACTCAAACAGCTGAGAGGAACACTTCTCACCACAGGAGGGGATGACTGCCCCACCCTGATTGAAAAGCAGCCTGTCAAGCACGCTACTGTCACTGAAACAGCATGCGTGTGAACGTGTGCTAAGATAAAACAGAACGCATGTACACACAGGCTGACCTTGTACAGACCGTGTGTATGTATAAACTGTAAGAAAAAAATAAACACAGGCAGCCCAGACCAGGAAGAGGCCTATGGTATTGATAACTAGGGTCTCTTGAAGGCTTGGATGCTTCTTCTAACAGAAAAGAAAAATAATTGCAAGGAACAACAAAACACAAAAAGACAAACTGAGACAAGACTGTGAACCAGCAAGACTCAGACAGGATCCAGAAAACCCCCTGAGAATGTATAATTCTGACAGGGAAGAGGAGGACTGCCTCTCAAGTTCTCTGAACTCCTACACGCTACTGAAACCTCTACAGCTAGTGTTCACACGCTGGTTGTAAGAGATTAGGGCGCAGGTACACGTGTGCAGGCCTTCTGCAGGCCACATGTACCTCTGTGTGTCCCGACAATTACCGTCAAGCAACAGTCAGGGAAAATTGGTATAAAGAACTAGGCTCCCTGCTAGCTCAGGATTTACAGAAAAATAAAGGCAAAGAAACAGAAAATCTAATCTATTAAACTACCCAAAAAACTCAACTAAATCTGGAAACCCTAAAGAGTATCGTCCCCAGTATGGTCGCCAATTCTATTGTTGGGAAAAATACCCTACGGACTAGCAAACTAGGGTTAGACTTGCATGTAGATTTTGACCGTAAATAAATTACTTTTTAACCTACCACCCAAAATTTAAACCCCTCTTTCACAATACATGCATAGAAAGGAACTACTAACCTTTTTGCTGATGTTTGGTGTAGATCCTCCGTTGCGCTCTTGATCGCTTGCTTGCGCTGCTCCTTCCAAAGATAATCCTGCAATCAAGACAAACCACTACACATGCATGCTATTTTTCTACTTGAGGGTTAGAAATTAAGCATAAATTAAACAAAACATAGATAACTCATGCATTGGGATGGGAAAAGTATTCTTTTATTATTTGAACAATGAATCAACTTACAATCAAAGTCGAGACCGGCCACCACTCCTTGATCCTGATCCTGGGCTCCTCCTCTTCTGTCCTCCAACTGCTTTGTGTTAATTCTCCTTTGGCTTGAGGAAAGGCTAAAGGGTTGGGACAATGGATTCGGTAAATGGGCAGAGTTTCTTCGCTATAATTTTCCTCTCTCAAATAGTACCCCTACCCCTTCTTTTATAGGCTAGAAGGAGCTAGGGTTTTGGACGAACTCTCAGCCATGCATGGCCGGGAGTTTCAGTTAACTGACCCATAGATTTTTGTTCCGTCAGCAACTTTCCTATTTTTGTGTTTTGTTAGGTACATGCAGGCTCTAGTGGGTTTGCCAGTGTGTACACACGTGCAGTAATGGGTTAGGGCGCGTGGGCCTTGACCCAAGAGGATTTTCAAGAGTTTGTTCAGCATAGTTTTGGCAAGGAAGGGATATGAGTTGGCCTGCTGCTAGGTAAGCATGTGTGGTGCAATTTAGGGTTATAATAGTCATGCCAAAAGTGCACTTCTCCAAATTGGCACACAACTTGTGTTGCCGCAGTGTTTGGAGGACTTGTCGGATGTGGTGGAGGTGCTCTTCCCAATTCTGGCTGAAGATCAGAATGTCATCCAATTACACCACTACAAATGAGTTGGTGAATGGTCACAAGATGTCGTCCATTAGTCTCATGAAGGTTGCAGGGGCATTCGTCAACCTGAAAATCATGACCAACCATTCGAAAAGGCCCTCCTTGGATTTGAAGGAAGTCTTCCACACATCAGAGGGTTCTATTGGTACCTAGTGAGACCCAAACTTCAAGTCGATCTTGCTGAAATATTTTTCCCCCTTGACTTGGTCCAGAAGGTCATCAATCTGTGGGATTGGGTACCTATTCCAGACAATGATCTTGTTCAGTGCCCGATAGTTAATGCAGAGTCTCCAAGTCCCATCCTTCTTCTGCACCAACACGATCGAGCTCCCACAGGGTGATGAAATCGGTCGGATGTGACCTTTCTGCAATGACAACTGAATCTGCCTCTTGATTTTGTCATTCTCCAGAATAGAGTGCTGATATATCGGTCCATTGGGAAACGATGCACCTGGGGTCATATCGATGGGGTGATTAACCTGACAGTGTAGAGGCACCCCTGCGGGGGAGGTGAATATGTCCTCATACTCATCCATGACCTTATCCATCTATTGCTGTCGTGAAGAGGGGCCCTATTTGGAGGTCGTGGCCATAGTCTTCTTCTTTCCATGAGGGCGGATCATCAGGAAAACAAATTTTCTGGTTTTGGCAATGAGCTTACTGCATTGTTTTGCAGTAACCAAAAATATGGCTGTAGGCGGTGCTATTTATGGTATCCTATACACGTTATTTCCCAAAGTAATAATAATAGCATGAGGACTGGACTCATACATAACATGTTGCTTCCACAAGTATGGTTGGCCTAATAATACATCAGAAACATCAAGAGCAGCAATGTCACATAATACCTCATCTGTGAAGGGCTTGATGCTGTAGGGAAGGCAAAATTGATGGCTTACGCGGAGGTCCCATCCTTGGTGCAGCCACTCGATGGTGTATGGTTGTGGGTGTGTTGTGGTCGGCAAGCCCATCCGTTTCACAACCTCTAATCATATGAGGTTCTTCTGGCTCCCCCTGTCGACAATGAACTACAATGGGGAGCCCTTTACCCACATCTGAGAATGGAAAAGGTGCTCTGCCTCCTCTGGATCTTCTGGTTCCTTCTTCTGGATCTTCATGGTGGAAACGGTGGCATTGGGATCTGCATCGATAATCTGCTTCCCCCTGTCATTCCCCTTGTTAGGTTCTGATTCAGAGTCAGAGCCTGCATCCAATTCAGAAGCCTTCAACTCGGCTACCAGTGACTACTTGGCTCGACACTCACTTGTGTTGTGAGTGGAGCTCTTATGGAACTCACACCACTTCCCCGTGTCCTTTTTTGGCTTCATGATGTTGTTATTTTCTTGCAGATTTGGTGGGTTGTCTTGGGCCACCCCGCCTTGGCTTGGTCCTTTGTTCGGCAGTTTGGGGGTACCTTTCCCTTGCTTCTGATTCGTAGACCCAAAGTCTCGCTTCTTCTATTTTAACTTCTGCTCAATCTTGGTAGCATACCGGTATGCCGCACCAAACGAGGAGATGTTGAGGAACTCCATTTCCTCCTAAATGTATCTATGAAGACAACTGCAGTACTTTAACACCAAATATTTCTCCGAATCTTTGATACCCAACTTTGTGCATAGGGTATGGAACAGATTCGCCAGCTCATACACATCTTGGTCTCTTTGCTGCCACAACGTAGTCCATTGATGTATTTGTCCTCATAGCTCCCCATGGGATAATATTGTTCCTTGATGGCGTCTCGGAAATAATTCCAAGTGGGTGCGACCAAGAATAGAGAGGGTTCACCCTCGCTCTATTTTTCCTAGTAGGTTTCCCACCAATCCTTGACATGGGGGGCAGCTTTAAGGAGTGAAAAAATAATCCTTTCTCGGTCGAAAAATTCATAAACTGAGAAATATCCTTCTAGTAGATTCAACCATCTATCAATGCCATCTGCATCTATTTAGACCTCAAATATGGGAATGTCAAAGTTTACTTGTACCTTAAGAGGAGTGGCGCCTCCAGAGTGGCTGTTGGATGTAGATGCATTGCCAGTGGGCAGCCGTTGAAGGATCTGGGAAAAGTTGTCCATCATCACATTCCTTTGTTTCTCGAGCAATAATTTGATAGGATCTCTTGATCCCTCATATTTATTTTCTTCCCCCATGGGCGACCATCGGGGTTTGTGAGGCTGGTCTTGCAACGGTTCAACCAGATCGAACCCTAACTCCTTATACCCCGATCTCGTTGGGGACATGCAAAGAAGGATCGAGAAAGAGCAGACTGCTCTGATACCACTGATCCATATTTATGCAGGAACACAATGAAATACAAAAATACACATAAACACAGATATGCAGCAAAAGTAAAACTTCATTTCATTAACAACAAATGATTGAAATATGCTTACAGACAGAATGGAAATAAAATAGCTCGGGCGCTGGTAGCTTATCTCTGAGAAGAGATGTGGCGGCTAATGGCCTATGAACTCTATGTTACAATGAGGCTCAAAGGCCTATATATTATTGAGAAACAATGGAAAACCCTAAACATCCAAAAACCTTATCCAAGGAGATGAAACACTAGAATATGGGCCCCGTTGGGGTAAATTGATACATCAATTTCCAGGGGTTGTAACTTTGGCATACTATCTCCATTTGATGCACATGATACATTGTTAGAAAGATCTATCCAAGGAACACACTGCTAACAATGAATATCGATTCTGGAATAGACTCATTTTTGTCGGAGCATTCATGCCCATAAAATGGCTCTGAAAGTTCAGGACCCAAAAAACAGCTAAAAATAGTAAATTGTGCTACAATTAAGAAAACTGAAAAACCGAAAGAAACAATGGTGTGGGTCCAAGTGGAATAGGCAGGTGGCCACTAATATCCACCTGGATCACTTAAAGTGAGATCCTTTCTCCAAATTCCTTTTGAAAAAATACTTTCTAAGAAATCTGCCCCCAATCCCTCTACCCTCATTCCCCCCTCTCCCTCTCGAAACTCCTTTGAAATTTTGGGTGAACCATCTTCAAAGAAAAACCCTCCTATCGATCTAGTTCTAGAAACTATGGAACATTCCTCCCCTTTAGTTCTAGAAAGAATAGCCAAAGAATAAGGAGAAGAGGAAATCCCCCATGAAGTCATTCAAGAAGAGGAATCACAAGAACCTAGAGAATATCCATCAAAATTACAATCTAATCAAGACATGGATGAAGGGAATATCCATCTGGAAAACCCAAAAAATTTGGATGTAGATATAACAAAGAAGTCAGAGAAGAAGCGATGTCAAAAGAGAAAACCCAAGGCAAGCAATGATCCATAGAAAGCTCGATGTACACCTCAACCCGCAAAGGAGGAAATAAAGGCCCCAATATCCTGGTTTATGGTAGCCGGGCCTCCTCCACCACTCATCAATGAATTTCCTCTCCTGGAATTGCAAGGGCTTTGGAAATAAATCCAAATTTGAAGCCCTAACATATATCAATTTCCTTGCCAAACCCTTTGTCATTCTCCTCCAAGAGACAAAAATGGAGGAGTCAATTTTTTTAGAAACAACAAAAAATTTCTTCAAATTTTGTGGCGGAACTACTGTAATATATCAGGGTGCCTCCAGTGGAAAATATACTCTCTAGGATGATAAAATATGGAATATTGAGGTAACTGTAAATACCCAACAATGGCTTCTAACAGTTCTTAAAAATATAGATTCCAACAATAGTATTTCAGTTATTAATGTCTATATGCCCAATTCCTTCATGAATAAATCCTCCCGCTAGAACTCTCTCTCTGCACTCCTCTATTGATATCTCCTCTTGCATAATTGGAGGTGAGTTCAACACCCACCTTAACTCAGGTGAAAAAAAATGAGGTAGTAAAGTCCTAGATCCTTTCTCTGAGAAACTAACTGTTCTCATCTCGGATTGGGATCTTCAGGATGTTAAACGCCCCAAAGGGAAATATACATGGAACAATAGGTGTTCTGGTCTCTACCACATAACACCCCATCTAGATCACTTCCTCATCAAAAACAATTTCCTCCTCTCACATTCTCCCTTCATCCACTTCCGACCACAAGCCTATCTCTCTGATATTCAATAACCCTCAGAACTTTGGCCCCCTACCCTTCCACTTTAACCCCCTTTGGATAGATAATCCTTCTATCCCTCTTCTCATCTAGAAAGTGTGGTCCTCCCTCTTATCTGGATCTCCCAACTGCATCTGGGAAAGCAATATAAAGGTAGTAAAAATATCCCTCAAAGAATGGGTGAAATCTTCATCTCTCTACATCAAGAAAGACTTGAAAAAGATGAAATTATGTCAGGAATTCAACAAAGATTAGAAGAATAAGAAGTCACTAAAATTCTTCTAAATCAATAAAAAAAAGCTAATCCACAACTTCATCACTCTTTGCACAGAGAAGAGGAACACTGGAGATTGAATTCAAGAAGTTTATGGTTAAAAGCATGGGATTCAAATACTTCATTTTTCCACAAACAAGCTCAAAATAGGAGGAAAAAAAATATAGTCACATCCATCCTTTCAAATACTGGACAACGACTTGAAATTTTTGAACAAGTTAAAGAAGCAGCCTATGATCACTTCGAATCTCTTTATCTACAACCAAATGATGAAATATCGAATGAGGACATACAAGTAATGCTTGACAATATTCCAAATATCGTCTTTGAACATGACAACAACTAGTTATTCAAGGGGATGACTAAAGAAGAAATAGTCAAAGCGGTGTGGGACATGGATCCAGAAAAATCCCTTGGGCCTGATGGGTTTTCAATTAGATTCTACCATTCTTTCTGGGACATCCTAAAGAGAGATCTCAAGAAAATGTTGAACTACACTTTACAAAAACAAAAATTGGGAGGTGCCACAAACTCAACCTTCTTATCCCTCATTCCCAAAGATTCAAACCCCTCTAATTTTCCCACTTTTGCACAATCTCCCTTTGCAATTCCTCTTAAAAAATCCTCACAAAAAAACAACAAATCGTTTAAAACCCTTTCTATCCAAGCTCATCATCGAAAACCATGGAGGCTTCCTAAAAACCAAATAGATTATAGACAATATAGTTCTAGTTCAAGAAGTCATTCATTCCAGCATGAAAAGTAAAGACCCAGGTATGCTCATCAAAATAGATATGACGAATTCTTTTGACCAAGTCAAACACTCCTTCCTTTTCTTAGTCCTCAAATCCTATGTTTTTTCTGAAACTTTTATTAGATGGATCAAGGCCTACACTAGCTCCCCTTGGATAACCCCCCTCATAAACGATTGTCCTTCCCTTTTCTTCAAGGCAAGTAGAGGTCTTAGACAAGGATGCCCCCTTTCCCCCTTTCTTTATATCCTTTTAGTAGATTCTCTTAGTTGAAAGTTGGAAGAAGAAAGAAGGATAGGCGGGCTTACGGGGTTACTAATCAAGAGAGGGGTCAAGGAATTAAGCCACTCTCTATTTGCAGACAACACTCTTCTTCTGGGGGCGGCTACTACAATCATCGCCAAATGTTTTCAGAAATTTCTAGTTTCCTTCCTCCCTGCTTCTAGAGGTAAACTGAGCTCAACCAAATGTAATATCTATGGATGGAATGTACCGGGGCATATCAAAGACCATATTTCTAGAATCTTCAGATTTCCTGTCATCACTACTTGGACCCATTTCAAATATCTAGGTATGCCTATTTTCCTAAATTATTATGGTTCTATTTCTCGACAGAATGTCATTGATAAAATTCTCTCAAAAATCCAAATTTGGGGGGGACATTGGCTCAACCTATCTAGAAAAAAAGTGCTCCTTAAGTTTGTTCTGTCCTCACTATCCATATTTCTGTGTTTTGTCTTACTTGCCCCTACAGGCACTCTTGAAAAAATATCCAAAGTTCTCTGAATTTTCCTTTGGGACGGTGGGAAAACTAATACAAAAAAAATTCATCTTCTTAATTGGAAGCATGTTTGTCAACTGCTCAATAAAGGAGTCCTAGCTATCAAAGACCCTATCCTAATGAATTCATATCTAGGAGAAAAAAATGCTTGGTGTCTAATCTCTGGGCCTTCAGAATGGTGGAAATTTTCTCTTGCTTCCAAATACTTCAATTCCTCAAGACTGCGATGCCTAGATGTATCCCCTCCCCATATCCCTGGCTCCCCAATTTTGTGTCTAATGAAACACTCTTCCCATCCCATCAAATCTAAAATTTCCCGAGCCCCGAGAAATGGAGCTCAGATAAATCTTTGGACATACCGTATTTTGGATCTTGAACCAATGGGCAGTCAAGACTCCCTTTGCCCCTTGAAAGATTGGTGTTACTCCAAAGGTATTTTTCTCCTCAAATACTTCTATGCCTGGGCCCCTAATGGTGATTGGATAAATTGGAAACTGTTAGACACCCCTGCCCATCTTTGCCCCTTGGCTTCCCTATTTTTCAATTTGTTGGCTGGTTGTGCTCCCATTAATCTCCTTAAATATGGTTCCTACAGTTGGGGCTCCTCTAATTACACATTTAAATAAGGATAATCTCTCCTACAATATTATGTTCATGGCCCTCTATTCTCTAAAATTTGGAAGGAAATCTAGTCTGGTCCTTCTCTCCCTAAAGTTAATATGTTTTATTGGTTGACAGATCATGGGAAAATCCTAACGAAAGAGAACTTGCAAAAACGAGGAATTATGGGTCCTTCACGATGCCCCCTCTGTCTTGAAGCCTTCGAATCCATCCCTCACTTTTTCTTGGAGTGCCCTTTCTCTTCCCAAATATGGAATCTCCTCTAACTCCCTCTCTCCCATCCTCCCCCTGAGAATTGGAATGATTTGTTTGTCTCTTGGAAACATAGATATGATGGCAACTTCAAAGATAATAAACTCTTCTCCCTCCTTTGGAGACAAATTCCCAAATTTGTCTGTTGGGAAATATGGATATCAAGGAATCAGGTAATTTTTCATGAGAAGTGCCCCCCCTCGCAACGCATTTTTGCTAAAATTTGTGGCTTAATCTCTGAAGTATTATCTTCCAGATCATTACATCATGACCCAAAAGGTACTTTGGAGAAAAACAAAGAAGAATGGATTTCTCACATTTTGGGTCCAAATTTCCCAAGACAACTCCCATCATCAAACATAGGTGCCAAGAGGAAAAAATAGCAATTATGATTATGTGATCTTGACTTCTTCCATTGGCAAAGAAAACAATCCTCACCAATTCTATTCTTCGATGGAGCTTCAATAGGTAACCCAAGTGTGGCAGGTGTGGGGGCAGTAATCATTGATTCCGATGGACAAAAGATCTTGGATTACTCTTGGGGGCTTGGAAAGACCACCAAAAATAAAGCAGAAAGCCTAGTAGTCTTCATGGGGCTTCAAATTGAAAAATCCAGAAACCTTCATGAACTCATCATTCTTAGAGACTCTGTGCTAATTATTAAGAACCTTCTCGACTTAAATAAATCAACAAATCAAACCCCCAACGACCTTCATTCTTAGATACAAACTCTAAAATGTCAATTCAACAAGATCCATTTTTTCATATCCTTCGTTCCCAAAATCAGGTTGTCGATCATTTATCAAAATTAGAAAAGAACATGGAACAAAGACAACTCTACATCAATCAAAATGAATCCCATGCGTAGCTCCCATAAGACCTTCCAAATACTTCATTTTCCCTACACTTGCTTGGAACTTTCTCTTTTTAGAAACCCTGTTCTCCACCTCCCTTCCCCTTCATCTTAGATCCCTCCCTTCGCCACCTCCCCCCATCTTCTTCGGGCCCCACCTCTCCCACACTCTCGACCTCTAGAACTTCAAGCCCATTGATGCATGGTCCATCTTCTGCTCTCATGGATTCTTGATGGTACCTCCCCTCCTCTCACACACGCCTCCCTCTTTCACTTCTTTTCTCCTACGCATTTGCTCCACAGGTCCCTCATACTCTTTGATTCCTTCTCCTGCAACCATGGCATCATTGTTCGTTATCTCCTCTATGAATGATCTCCCTGGTTCGTGGGTAACCCAGATCTCCTGTCCTCTCAAGAGTGCAATGGTTAATTCCTCTTCATTTCCATGGAAAAGGATCTGCCCCCCTTTAGAAACTTATTCACATTTCAACAAAGAGCTTCATGCCATTGTGCTCATGTGACCACCTTCCATCATGTGGCAGAGATCTGGAGCCCCCTGCTCCTATCCATCTTGTGCTTCAGAGGATATTCGAGACCAAATTTGGTATTTGCGAATGGTAATTAGAAATTCAGGGGAAAGAACAAATTCACAGCTCAAGGAACTTCAAATGGAAAACTAGGAACTATGGTGTCACACTGCAAATTTACAGAACCAACTACAATTACAGGAACGTAGGCACAATCAAGAGCTTGCGATAGTTCTTCGCGGGGTCAATAGAAATACTAGACATATTGGTGTTCTTAGTCAACATTTGGGGAACCCCTTCAGCCGTCCTCAACATCCTGCAAATTCAAATGAATCAATTGATTCAAGGCTTCCTTCAAAATTCTATTAAGAAGCAGGTAATGAACAAAATTAGGTTCCTCTCGAACTAGCACCGGCTCCAACAATGCATAACTCAGGAGATGGAATTCCATTGCCAGAAGAAAATCAAACAAGTCTCTAGGAAAATGCAAAAACATCTCACAATCTCTAGCTAGGTTTCTTTAGATGGTTTGTAAACTTTTGTTCATTTTGTCTTCATATGTAGCCATTTTTACATGGCAGCTTAGTAATTCTTTTTGGACCATCTTTAAGTTCTCCATTAGAATGCAACAATATTCTCAGATAGCACTCTGGACACAATCCAAAGAATCATTTTTTTTGTCTCCATGTAATGTGTTTCAGCAGAAAACCCCTGTTTTAATATAAATCTTCAATCGTTTCTGTTATAACACACACACATATATAATTCTGAATTTTTCATTTAAATGAAATAATATAAAAAATCATATATTCAAAAAATTTTTGAAAAAAATTGATGATTAATATTTTTTAAACACGATAATTTTAATTTTTATTATCCATATAAAATTTGAAAATAATGTAACAAAATAAATTATAAAAAATCAAATTAACTTTTCTTTTATTATAAATTTTAATTTTAAAATATATATTATTTTTATATGATTATTATTTATCTATTTTATATAAAGTATAATATAAAATTATGAATTTCACATTTTTTTCATTTATATGAAATAATATAAAAAATCAATTATATTCCATATTCAAAATTATATGAAAAAAATTGATGATTAATATTTTTTAAACATTTAGATGAAATAATATAAACAATTATTTATATTCCATATCCAAAAATATTTATATGATCCAAAATTTATGTTGATTCATTATACACTATATTCATTCATTACCCATCCACCATGACACATTTCACACTCATTATTCATATATAATGATTCCACCATGATCCATACACACATCCCACATTATTCATTCATAAGCATTCCACCATTATCTATACCACTAATGTAATCGACAAAATAGACCTCGGGCCATGCATTGAACACTTTGTTTCTTTACTATTTTGGTACGTTATTTATGAAATAAAATACTAATATTCAAAATTTTCCCTAAGTTATCTCTTGAGAACATGGACTTTATACACAACTAATGAGGGAATATGTACTAAATTAGTGAGTTGATAGTTGATGAGGGAACATGTACTTCATGGTTGGATTAAATTAGTGAATTATTTGCCACTTATAAGAAAATGTTTATATGGATATCACATGCACTTGATTAAGATTTATAACAACGTTTTGAAATCAAAAGATATTATTATTGTGCCCACGGGTTTGGTATATAGTTTTAGGTACACAAATTTGTATTCTCTGGTTTGCTATCAAAATTTTCTTTTAATATATTTTATTATATAGATGTGGTGTGTGAGAAGCAATATATGAGAGATAATTTTGTGAAGATATATTGGAATCTTTATTTCTTTTAATTGAAATAATATATAATTGTGGTGTGAGAAGCAATATATGCGTGAGAGATATTTAGTGAGGATATCTTGGAATTGTTGGTATCCAAAGTTTCTGGTTCAATTGTGCACACATGCACAAATGAAGTTGTGTATGTTCATTTCATAGTTTTGTGCATGTTTAAAGAAAATGCAATTGTGTGATCGACTGAGTTTTGACCACATGCAATAGGCCTAAAAGATTATTGAACGCGCATCGGTCCCAGTTTTGATGTGCACCAGAAATCAAGAAAAGAATCATCGAAAAATTCTTTCGAACGATTACTGCTAGCATCACAAGGGATCGTGGAGCTGAAAAAGGATGAGCTGGCAGGGTAGTTAATATCACCCTGATTCCTGAAGGTTATGTGGACTGTAGGTAGATGCCAAAAGTGTGCAAGGCAGTTTTGTCAGTCAAGCAAGTGGAGCAGAGTAGAAAGAGTCAATGCTCCTGAGCAGAGAAAGCTATAAAAGAAAGCAGTGATATTAGAAATGGGGCTAGCTAGACATTGAGAAGAAAAGATTCATTGAGTCCTTAGTATTGAGTTCACTCTGAGCCTATTGTAATATTGTAATGCTCTTGAATACACTTCTATGTCTGTTATATGTCTGAGTTTTGAGACAAGGTGCATTACACAATGTGATGTAATTATGAGGATTTATATAGAGGAGATATGAAGTTCTATGGATGTCATATATATCTTTTTTTTGCAATGCATACCTATGTTGTGATGAAATGGATCTAGTAATAAAGATGCGACAATTTCGATCCAATATTTGTTTATCATGTATGAGTTGAATATGTGGGTGTATTGTTTTACTTCTTATTCCTAATAATCTATCAGATATGAGCTGCATGCAGGACACCAATCCCAAGGACTCTTCATTTGTTTAGCCTTCATCCCTGTCAAAATACCTTATGGTCTCTGTGATCCTCTTTGCATCTCGAGTGAGACCTTCCTTGGCCTTGGATGAGGATTGTTATGTTGGTGTTCTGAGGTTTTTTTTGAACAACTCTGGACGAACCCCGGGTCTAAAATCCTGAACGTTAAGAAGGATGCATGCAAGTGTGGATCAAAATTCCCAACAAATGGTTTCATTGTTTGGAATGATGAAGAAAAGAAATGAGGTGGCATTCGTCTTGGGAGGATATTCAAGAATGGTTGAATACAAAAGAGCACGATTTTTCCCTGCAAGAAACCCATGGATTGAGAGTGAATGTCAACCAATGGAAGGATAGGTATATGTACATGGATATACATGAGATTTTCTTTGTTGAATTTCCTTGTTTATTATTTGAATGGCTAAAAAGGAAAGCTACTGCTAATTCTCTCATGTGGCCGTTGGCACTAGTGGCTTGGGATCAAGCCAAGATTGAAGAACTAAAGGTGTTGGATAACAAGTGGACTCGAGATATCAAATTCTACTTTGCTCAAGTAAAAGAAGGATACATTGTTGAATTCATCATGGAACACACCAACTCTTTTAGTGAGGAAGAAATAAAGTTTGCAGAAGGATTGAGAAAGAGGATGCT
>JASDQU010101377.1:163695-182441 GCA_032191745.1 Picea mariana
TTGGGGGGGGGGGGTGTTCAAAGATAGGGTAAAGTAAACGAGAAGTTGAGTCTGTTGAGGAGGATCCAATATAAATTGTTGAGATCAGGTGAGGTAGGCAATGGACCCATAGGAGAAGAGGAGAAAAAGAGTCGAGAGGTATGAAGAAGAGTTAAGATAAGACGAAGAGTGGAAAAGAGAGGTATAAAATAATTTTCCATGGGTGCACGACTAGGGTTCGGGTCCAAGATGAAGAGAAAAGAAACTGCACCAGGTGGTAGTGTGGGAGAGTATGTTGTTCCAGAGTGGAGCATTGAGGAGGATAGGACCATAAAGAGGCATGCCATAGAGGATATGGAGTCTAGTAGGGATACCAACAATGATACAAGTTTGGGCCTAGGTGACGAAGTCCACACCCCTTTGTTGTTGAGTGTCGCAACCTTAGAAGAAGATGAAGCGCAAAGTAGTGGTGTGATGATAAGAAGAGAGGAAGGTGCGTGGAGCAGTAGTGTGTTGTTCATAGAGGATGATTGCATACAAAGTGACAATGCATAGATTGGAATGACAGACAGAGCATACAATTTTACTGCGTAGGTCAGCCTGGAAGATAGAACACACACTTTTGTTGCATAGTTAGAATAGGAAGGTAGAGCTTAGCATGTTGGTGCACAAGAAGAAGAGGAATATGGAGGCTTCCCTAGTGGCGGGGGAGACAAATTGAAAATGGTATATGGTCTTGTGCGAATACAAGTAGACAACTCTCTAGGTCACCTCACAAGAAGTTTCAGAAGAAGATGGACTTACCCCCCCTTTGTACCACACCCCTTGTGCATTTTTAATCAAGAACAAAACACAACAGATAGTGAAGATATTGGAGTATAAGAAACATAATAAGAGAGAAGCAAAGAGACAAGTGAAGAAGAAGGTGAATTCAACAATACTTTACCACAAGGAATAGTGGTGTGGCAAAATCAATCCCCTATCAGTCAAAGAAGAGGTACTAGCTTGAGATCGAAGATGGAAAATCAAGATAGTACAATGAGACTACTCGTGTTCCATGGAATAGGTAAGGATGATGCAGATAAAAAAATGGTTTACATGTAAATAAATCCAGTCTCTTAAGAGAATCACAGACAAAGCAACCAAAATTGCACAACTAGAAACCACATCTAAGGATAGATCCTTGATGTGGTATATGAAGTATAAGACTACTACGCTAGTAGGACAGGCGAGATCCTTGGCGAAGATTAAATAAACATGATCTACTTAGGGAGTTTCAAAAAACTAAGTTAAAATCCCAATGTATAATAGAGATAAAAGAGATAAAGCAGAAGGAAGGGGAGACCATATGGGATTATGACCAACGGTTTAAAATATTGTTGGATAGGTTGACATTCCAAATCTAGGACATGCAACCCAAGGAATGATTTATTTCAGGGTTACTTCCCCATATCCAAGTGTCACTCACCTAGTAGAAGGTGATAACTCAAGAAAAGGAAGTAGAAATTGCCATGTGTCTGGAAGCTACACTAGGAGGGGTGGAGATGTTGGCAAGTTTGGCATAGGTGCAGACGCAACTAATGAACTTGATGATACAAATGTAGGATATGGCTAGGATGTAGGTCATGCGTGAGCACATATGGTGTATCACCTGTCACTCGGAAGAGCATCAGAGAGATGAATTCCTTGTCTTGCCAAATTATATTGCAACGGGTGCACCCAGTCCATTTCCACCTAGGAAGAAGGAATGGTGTGAAATATGAAAAAAATGGGGCCACGTGTCACCCCACTTCCCAAACTTGAAGAAGTAACATATGACGAATCACACTCCATTATGTGAGTTCTATATATTCGTCAGACATGATTTCAATAGGTCCCTCTCACTCCAGTTAATGCAAGATAATACCTGTGATGCAGTCTAGGTATAAGAGACATAGAAAGGTGGTGAGCGTGGTGGCGCTGAAAGAGGTGGTTTCTAAGGAGGTTCCTGGGTGGATATCAGTGCGGTCATGGCCAAGGACATGGCAGAGGCCGAGGTAGACCCCCCACATATTTTAATTGCACTGAGATGGGTCATGTCTCATGATTTTGTACCATATCGCATGTGTTATGTGCATGTTTTTATAGTTCTCAACATTTCACAGAATATTGTCCCGACTTACTGAAGAAGTGGAAGGACAAGGAGACCAATTGTAACATGGTGCATGCTGAGTTGTGCAAGAATAAGATGAATAACGAGGAGGTTGATGTACGTGTAGTAACCCATGGAGGGATAAAGACAGGAGAAAACTTCGAGTATGGTAAAGGAACAAGTCAATATCCAGATGGAAAGATAAGGAAGGCACCTCAGCCACCTCCAAAGTTTGATGTTTCCTAGCAAAAACTGTTCTTATGTAATGTGTAGAGAGTGTTGGAATAAGAAAGAGCACGTGAGGAGTTGCAACGTGTGAATCAGAGGTCACTCGAGGAGGCTTCGATATGTGAATAAGTGTATAGGGAGACACAAAGGTCGCTAGAAGAAGATCACATCCATGAAGAAGTGCAACACATGATGCAAAGGTTGTTGGAAGAGGTCCACGCATGTGAGGAATCACAATGCATGATGCAAAGATCATTGGAGGAGGCTTGTGTGTGTGAAGAATTCTAGCACGTGACACAATGGTCAATAGAGGAGAGTCCCAAACAAACTGAGTTGCGATGAGCTAAGAAAAAGGCCTATGAAGAATCACACTAGGAGGAATTGCAACGTGTAGTGCGCGTAGAAGTATTACATGAACTAGGTCACAAGGAAGAATCTGAAGATCAGATAAGTTCTTTCTTGCGCTATTGTTTGCGATTGCTGAATGATCTAGAAGCTGCAAGTAAGTTGAACCATATGTTAGCTACTTGCATGAAATAACAAGGAGTGGAGGCCACCATATCTGCTCCGCTGCCGGAAAGAGATGTATGTCAAGTCAACAAACAAAAGTGCATTGGATGAGAATTTAAAATGATAGAAGATATTATGGTTATGACATGGATGGCATCATGTTGGATCTAGGGTCCAACATAAATATTTTTCTGAAGAAATCTTGGGAGGTGCTAGGGAAACTAAATTTGGTATGGTTTCCCATCCAGATTCTTTTCGTCAATACCCAATAGGCCATCTTGAGCAGGTGGAAGTAAACTTAGAAGGAGTGAAAACAAAGGTTGACTTTGAGGTCATCAAGACTATGGATGAATCTGATCCATATCCTTCATTACTGGGTATTGAATGGGCCTTTGACAATAATGTAGTGTTAAAATTGAAGAAGAGGAAGATGTCCTTTGAAACAAGCAGCCTGAACATGGTCCCCCCACTGAATCCATACAAAGGTTATCAATATAATGTGTGGAGCTTAGTCTTTGAGAACATTTATAAGATCACAAGACACAGGGAGGACTACACCAACCTCACCTCATATGGAGAGTTAAGTTGGAGGAGTGTCAAGTCTTATGACATAGATTCTAAGGATGCCATAGATAGGTGGTAGAATAAACTCTATGAATTTTCCACTCATAGATACACGAGGATAACAAAAGTAGTGCGATGGATAGAGTATGAGTTTTTCAATTCCCCACGATTTGATGGGATAGGGCCAGTGGATATGTTCCTTATATAGATAGAGAAAACCGTTCCCGTGTAGAAAATAATTCAATCCATGGATGTAGTGGTTCGAGGGACACCTGCGTAGTGGTGGGAGACACATTGCCCGAATATTCATAGCTAGGTGTAGGTAGTTGAGTTCATAAAGGTTCAATTCCATCCCATCACTGACTTCAAACTAGCCAACTGATACAAGGGCACCGAGGATACTCAAGAACATATTTCTTTTTGTGAACGTCGTTGGAGATCAAAAAATATCCCTCAAGCTCAATGGGTACATAGGTTTTTCCACATGATGGACATGGTCCGTAGAAGTTGGCAGATTTAGGAGGAACTCAAGAGGTAAACAATTGAGTGGATCCATATGAGTTCCTAGTTTATTTTAATCTTCTGTTTCACTGTAGAACATTGAGACCACAAAGACAAAATTTGTCGTATTAAGAAATTTATTTTCCATCGGTAGCTAAAGGAAACTTCTCCCAGGGTGTTTTTCTCNTCTGTTTCACTGTAGAACATTGAGACCACAGAGACAAAATTTGTCGTATTAAGAAATTTATTTTCCATCGGTAGCTAAAGGAAACTTCTCCCAGGGTGTTTTTCTCATACCATAAGTTGGTGGAAAAACTGAAAGAAGTAGTACATTGGTGGAATATTGATGTGGACAATATTGATGACAATGACCCCCATGACATCCATGTGAAAGAGTCATAAGGATAGTGTGCACTAAAAGGTAAGGTGACAAAGATAGCCGCACCAGACTATCATGGCCCAATAAAAACCAAGAAACACAATATTGTCACTGAAGAAGAGCTCAAGATGGCCATTATTGGAGATTATTGGGATAATGAGATAGTCACTCAAGTTATTGATCTCCTTAAGGAATACAAGGAATTTTTTCCTTGGATCCTTTTTGAGATGAAAGGAATTGTCAGTTCATTGAGAGATATGAATATTCAATTCAAACCAATCAAGAGAATGCCTTATTGCTTAAATCCTAAGTATAAAAAAAAGGTGCGCAAAGAACTAGATCGAATATTGGATGTGAGAATTATTGTCCCTCTCGATGAGTATGAATGGATCAGTCCTATGGTGGTGCAACCCAAAAAAAATGGGGAGATTCACATATGTTTCAATATGAGGAGTCTGAATGTAGCCAACATACATGATCCTTTCTTGACACCCTTCATAGATGAGGCATTGGAAAATGTTGGCGACTGAGAAGCCTACTCATTCACAGATGGACTCTTAGGATATCATCAAGTCAGATCGTAGAGGAAGATCAGGAAAAATCATCTTTGTGACCAAATGGTGGTAATTTTCATATACAGTCATGCCCTTTGGCTTGAAAAATGCCCCCACAGTCTTTTCCCAGATAGTGGTCGCTACCTTCAAGGAGTTTATCCACAAGTTCCTTAAGGTATACTTTGACGATTGGAATGCATTTAGTCTGCTAAAAGAACATATGCAAGCTCTTCAATTAATGTTGGATCAATGCTGCCAACTACATATATCTTTGAATTGAAAGAAATGCATATTTTGTACACCCTTTGGTATATTATTGGGTCACGTCGTGTGAAAGGATGAATTTCTTGTGGACCCATCTAAGATTTCCACCATATTGGATATGGTGGACCTCAATTCAATTCGACAAATGTGCACAACATTGGGTCATACAGGATATTACTAACGGTTCATCTAGAATTATGCCCAGATTGTGGCTCCATTAGAAACTTTTCTACACAAGGATACTAAGTACGAGTGGACAATGGAATGCTAGAAAGCCTTGGATACCCTCAAAGAAAAATTGGTTATTGTGCCCATTTAGGATTTTCCTGATTGGTTGAAGCTCTTCCATATCCATGTCGATGCTTTTTCCATTGCGTTGGTTTCCATTATTGCACATCCAAGGGAGGGAAACATCAATCGTCTGGTCTATTTTTCCACTGAAAGTTGTCCGATGATGAAAATAATTATACGACAATCGAGCGTGAGGGATTGGCCATAGTATATGCCTTGTGAAAATTTCTCCACTACTTGTTGGGGTTGGCTTTCAAATTCTTCACTGATCACTTTTCACTCAAGTATTCGATCAACAAGTCAGTGTTGGGTGGAATAATCTTCCATTGGTTGTTGTTGTTCCAAGAATTTTAATTCAAAGTCATTGTTAAGCCTGGTAAACAAAATGTTGGACCAAATCATCTGTTGTCGATTCATATAGGGGAAGTTACTATGAGCCTTGATGATGAAATCCCTGATGTGCAACTCTTTCGGGTTGATGTCATTCTTGGTCAATTGGATGAAATGACATAATTTCTAATCACTGGCCAAGATCCCACCAAATATACTCTCGTGCAACATCGACAACTAGTGACCCGTAGTGTCGATTATCAATTGATTTCTAGACAATTGTATAAGTTGGGCATAGATGGCATTGTACATCACTATGATTTGAAACACGAACATGAATCGATCCTATATGAGGCACATGAAGGTATTGTTGGATTCCACCATGCCGATAAATCTACCGCATGCAAGGTCCCATGCACGGGGATTTTGTGTTCCTCTCTCTTCATAGACTATAAAGACTACTGCAAATGCTGCGACATATGTAAACATGTTGGAGAGCCCTACCATAGAGATGAGATTCCATTGTTCCCCGTGACTACACTTGATCCCTTCGACAAATGGGTAATATATTTTTTAGGGCCCATGTTGATCTAAACGATCCTTTTACAGTCTTAAGGTCAATCGCACGAGGATATAAATCCCCTTGAATTTTTATAGAGGTGGTACTCCTCTTTGGATGAAGTGTTATAAGGTTCCTTACATGATTTTTCAATAAATGAAATATCTCCCAAAACATCTTGTAAATACAATTGTACAATATTTATATACAAATATACATCATATCATTTGAAGAAAAGATAAGATCAAGTGTGTCAACAAGGTTTTTGAGTCTCCATTCAAATGGCATTCTTTCTTTATTGTAAGATAAAATAAACTCAGAATTTGTTGTTACTTTTGCAAGATGAATAAATGAAAGGTCTTCAAAGTCTATAAAGACTACTGCAAATGCTGCGACATATGTCAACATGTTGGAAAGCCTTGCTGCAGAGATGGGATTCAATTGTTCTTTGTGACTAGAATTGATCCCTTCGACAAATGGGTAATAGATTTTGTTGGGACCATGTTGATCTAAAAGATTGTTTTACAGTCTTAAGGTTAACCTCACGAGGATATGAATCCCCTTGAATTTTTATAGAGGTGGTACTTCTCTTTGGATGAAGTGTTAGAAGGTTCCTTACATGATTTTGTAATAAATGAAAGATATCCCAATTTTTTTTGTAAATACAAATGCACAATATTTATATACAAATATACATCATATCATTTGAAGAAAAGATAAGATCAAGTGTGTCAACAAAGATTTGTGTCTACAAGGTTTTGGAGTCTCCATTCAACTGACATTCTTTCTTTCTTGTAAGATAAACTAAACTCAGAATTTACGATTACTTTTGCAAGATGAATAAATGAAAGGTATTCAAATAACTTTAAATAATCAATTCATTACAACCCAAAACGACTTTGATAGGAAATACACTTGAAATCACATGCTTTTAACTCAAGTCAGAGAAATCACTAATGTAGTGCCCCGAGTAGTTCTCTGTAGAAGAAATTTATAACCATATCCCAAATATGAAAAGTTTAATAATATAGAAAAAACAGAGAGTTGAAACAACTTCTACAAAGTCTCAATGACAACTAATAAACTGAATAAAATATAAATTTCCTTTTTACAAGGAGGGATCTTGCTCCTCTAGACTTGAAATGTTACAGGATGACTGGATATTTCAATGAAAGACCTGCTCAGACCCAAATCTTCCTGTTCTTATTACATTCATGGAAGATTTGATGGAAATAAACATAAAAAAAGAAGATGTAGATAGACAAGATTTAGCATGCCAATCCAAAAAATCTTGTAGAGATAGAACTTTGCTTCTTGCATACTCTTCACGAGTGTAGAAATTTCTGACTGCCAACCTTTCTGATAAATCCTTCTCTTGTCCTTTTTTATTTTGATTTCCATTTTCTTGAAGTAGTTATGGTTTGTGTAACACACCCAAACCCATAAGTACCCTTTTAAGGGATGGGGTATTAAACATTTTCTTTTCTCAATCATATCAAAGCCTCTTTTCGAGGGCAACATCATTTTTTGCTCAATTAAGATATTTCAAACGATCGTCGTCATGCTCAAAACCAAGCTCTAGATTAAAATTTATGTCCTTCCAAATTTCTTGGTCCTCATTGGCCAAGTGCCATCTCACTACCACGTGGCATCCATGTGGCTGCCTAGCCCATTTGTTGACTGATGTGGCATAGTTGTGGCTTCAATGTGGTGTTTTCCATATGGCTTACCAAACCATGGTTCTGACTCTTTAGAACCTCTCATTGTCATCGTTGGGAATTTCATTCCCATGGGGTGCAATTTAGCTTTACTATAATTTTCGATGACAATCCATTATTTGAACCCCTTAAAAAATACGACAATCCTCGGGCCAAGCGTCCAACGACCCTACTTGATTGGGAAATTCTAATTTTCATGATAGTTAGCACTCAACCCTTTTCATTTCTAAGACAAATGGGAAAGACCCAAAACTGATCGAGGATTGAGATTGAATCTCCACCCTACGTGGACCAACAATACAGATTCTCTTGTCTTGTTTTTTATCATCAACATTCCTAACCAACACCTAATAGGTCTAACCCTTAAGCCCCAATGAATATGCGTCTCGATCAATGGTCCAAATCTCTTTGCCACCACCTCCAATCGCTTCCCAACAAGGTCATGGTGATCAACGATGGAGATTAACTCCCATCCAAATAAATTTTCATCGTTATCTTCCAGGTTCTTATCATTGTCGGCGATTGGTTTTTCATCGTCAACATTCTCAGGCGAACAAAACCTTATCAACCTCCCAAGCTTCGATGAAGATTCCTCTAGATCTAACGGTCTAGTTATTGTCATGATTGCTCATGATAGATTGATGATTGTCATTAGTCTCGACTCCCCATCATCATCAAAACTTGTCTCCTAACCCTCTCTCTAGGACTTCATCAACTTTCCATCAACGTATGGTTGAGATCTGTCAATATGTTGATCCAACAACTGAGATCTAAGGAAATGTCTTAAGGGCCTTTTGTTTGATGAGGCCCACTTTGTCTTGAAAACCAATCAAGTAATGACACATGTCACTGCTTGGACACACTGGTTGCCATGTTGGCACCCACACTTCATCATGGCTTCTTTCTCCTCTCTCCTCTCTAAGATGAATCGCACAGCAATAAATGATGGAGATCACTCTCACCTAACAACATATCAATGACTCTCATCATATCGACGAAGCCTTTATCATCATCGACATTTTATACCAACACATGACCTTGCTAACCTTTCAAACTCCGATGAATGACTGAGATATATCCACATCAAGATCTACTGATATAGATCACTGCCTACACTATAGAATTTTGTAGGCCCTCCGAGACCACTCCTGTCTCGTTAGCCATCCCTATAGAAACATTCATCACACCTAAGAACATGTTGGATGCCATGCTAGCATGCCAAGTCACTCATGATGTCATCGCCCCTTTCTATTACCTTTAATGTTTTTTCAGAGATCTACAGTGGATATTAACTTCGACCTACCGTCTATCTATGGTGGATATTAACTCTGACCTATCGTCGATCAACAACTCTCGTTGCCTCTGATCATCATCATTGTCGGAACTGGGTATTTTCTTTATGCTTTACCTTCCTTCCAATCCTGATGATGATAAGTCATGGATCAATGGTGGAAATCCCTCCTTCCTCGCAACCAATCAACAATATCCCACTTGAAATTAGATAATGGATCTATAGTGGAGATCAATCAATCCACTGATCCAATGGATAATACTTTCTAGTGAACTCAAAGGGTATGCGTAAGGCCTTGTATAAATATAATGATAATGATCGATCATCATCCCTATATCTACAGTCGGTATCCCTTATTTCCATTCTCCGATGGGTATTTGACTAGGGTGGTGGAACATGGGTTGGAGCCCTGTTCCCTGGGTGTCAAGGCATCGACCCTTTTGAAAAAACATGGAATAGATGTTTTTCCAGGGGTCCGATGCTCTGGTAGTATGGAGAGGATTCCCTCCTGATCTTAAATGACAAATCAATGGTGGAGATCGATCGATCCATCGATCCAATGATCAATAATTACCATATAGATTACGAGGGATAACCCAAGGGTGTAAGGCTCACCTTGAATGCCTAGGATTTGTTCCAACTTGAGAATAGACAATTGTTGAGTCTCGTTGGATCAACATCGAGATCAGACAAGTTGTAGATGTTATATTGGACTTAGAAATCCTATATCCTTTCACTGTATCAGTCTGTTGGGTTTAATATCTGGCTCCCTCAAACTCCTTTTCCTTCAATGCATACTTCACATCTTGTACACCTTCCACCCTTTGAATTTCCTAAAAGGTAAGTATTCAGAGATATGAGACCTACATGATTCCTACAGGTCTACATTCATATCATATACGTGAACATGCCAAAGGAACAAGTATTTATACCTACATATGCATAGCATAGGTACATGAATCCAACCATTAATTTCAATTTAATTACACAAAGTATAAAAGTACTTATCTGTTTACAAATTACAACCACCCAACCTAATGTGGGTGTTCATATTTCCACCCAACCATAGGCTCTACTCGCTCAGTAACTTCAACAACATGCCACCTCCATGCCAAGCCATGATACCAATAGGGATTTTCTCTCAGGTCCTTAGGGAGATTAACAAGTGTAGGTTACTCTCCTTCCTACTACTCTTAGTCAATATTTTCTAGTACCCACCTATCCTAAGCCATTATGAGGTTTATCATATTTTCTCTAGAATCAAGCTCGCGACCTTCTCAGCTCAAGTTGAGATCTATGCTTTCAAACTAGCCTTGTAACCAAATTCTTCTTGAGACTCTTATTTCTCATCCCACACCTGGGCCTCTCCTGCACTTTTTATTCTTCGACCTCTATTCATATTTCCTCCCTATTTACCCCTCTCTCCCTTAGAAAAAAAATCTCATCTACCCAAAATCCCTTGGGAAGTTTCTTGATCCATACCCCGTTTCTTCTATCAGAAGGTAGCTTGTGAGTCAATTGTGGGGACTTGTGGTGTTCCTTCCTATTGTCCTCTAGCTGACAATTTATGTCACCTCAGGAAGCCCTACATATCTCCATTCATTGGGGTGGTTGGTTGTTCAACTACCAACCTTCCTCATTAATTGATTTGCCTTGAAATCAATGTTAAGGGAAATATCTTTATATTTCCAATCCATTATTTCAGTAAGGATAATTGGGTCATATTACCATGATGAACCCATTCTAAAGAATTCCTCACTCTTCCCTCTAGTGGTATTATGGACAATACTTTCAAAGGATTCATCCATAGTAAGTTGGTTTATCTTCTTAATTAAAAAATAATACAATTATAATATTGGCATGTTGTTTCATCTAAATCATCAATCATGATTAATTACTTATACTCAGGGTTTAGAGATGGGGTGTTCCAATCCCCCCCCCCCTTCAAAGGAACATCGTCTGCGTTGTTCTTTATTTCTCAGCAACACCGATCATGCATTCTTCTTTCAATTGTCTCAACATTGTTATTCCTCTTCTTGGTCTGGTCTTTTACCAGAGTCTTGGAATTTAGTACATGCTTACAACAATCTCAACAGTAAGCATATTAATCGGAGTTTCATGCAAATTTTTTTTTTTTTGTTCAAACTCAAGAGGAAATATTTGCAAATCAACACAATACTTATATGTGTAGTTCATGGATTTGCATCCATATGGTTGTCTCATTAACTTGGATTATTGTTTTCCTTTACATATCCATTGTGTGCATGATCCTAGTCAAACGATGATTTTTTTTTTAAAGACTAGACCGAGTCCTTCACATGAGCTATCGAGGTATCCCCTTCCTTGTAGTCACTCACATTTTGGGCTCAAGATCAGGCATCCCCTTCTATGCTATACAGTCCCTCAGGCGATCCATTTTTCCTACCCAGGATTTCTTGCACAATAAGATTTTCAGATACTTCGCTGAGTCTTACAGTTGAAGCATCCCCCAAGCTTTCTCTTTCGAGGAATCCCTGTAGATTGCTTTGTCGAAAGCATCCCTTTGACCCATGTTACCACAACACAACATTCTCATGGTTATCATGATTTATCACAAAGTTCTATTTTCATAACAATGGCCCTCTTTCATGCTTTCTTATTTGACAACCACCATTTTTCCTCCCTGGACATATCTATTCATCTCACCTATGTTCATATGCATACAAAAATTGTGAGATATTTTCATTAATTCAATCATAATTCTTTTCAAATCTCTTACACACATTTAAATTTCACAATTTCATTTTATTTTCATATTTTTTCCATACAGGAACCACATTCACAAGTTTGAGATTTTTCCTTCTCATAATAGTTTAGATCAACATGAATTGGTCTTCCTAATGGGATTACAATAATTCCATATCCTAGACCCTCTTTCCTGCAATTCTATCTTCACATAGCCAAACAACTTGTTAGTTGTCATGCACATATATTTGATTACACACTTGAAATAGTGCACACCAATTTTCAGAACCGTGCATACTAACAATCAAATTACTTTTATCTATTCAATGATATAAAGAAAAAGGAAATATTATTCCTTACACATGCATTATTTCATCATACTACACTTTTACCAAATGCAAATTTAATATTAAAAAGATTCAACTAATGTGCCAATGTCCTTGGTCGCAATCATACACCGTGCATCCTTGCATTGGATTTAAGATTGATTACTTTTTTATATTAGCCACACTTGCCATGGTGCATTGGGACTCAACCAACCTTTTACTATATGGATTCTTTGTTCACATTCCTTATTACAACAGGGCTCTACCTCTTGCTCTAAGCTGATCATGACCTCAAATCAACACACATGAAACTGAAGGTTTCTCATGAATATGTTCAAGCATTCTTTCTTCATTAGAAACCAAGGTGCCAACATTCATGGCCACCCAATTCCTCTTTATACGATTGTTACAATTCTGTAAAATATTGGAAGGTTATCCTTCCCTACTGGGAAGTCCATTTCCTACCTTCTAATGCAAGCATGTATTCACTCAACACATTCAATCAACATGTTACTTATGAGCACTTTCGTTCCAATCATTCCCGATGGGTCAATGCATTCATGAAATATCTGTTCACGAAATGTCTTGTAAGGTTCTTAATCATCCTTGGCTATCAGGGTTCATACTTCTCATCATTCAGGCTATTCTTCCTGAATCTTACCCTACTTAGGTATCAATGGCATTCCACAACAATTCAAAATCATTTTCATATCATTAAAATAATAGAATATTTCAGAAGGGATTCTTACCCAATCCATTTCAAACCTTATGCCACATAGGCATAAACACTTTTATACCTGTTCTGGCTGCCAACGCCTTCTCTGATATTACCTTATCAATGGTGTTTCATGGGGACTCCTAAGTCCTCCCATCAACCTTTCAACAACAACCCTCTTGTATTTATCCTCTTCCTAAGGTTGTCCATTATTGGAATCTTTTTTCCTTCATGCATCATCATATTCACAATGAGATCAATTGTTGTGTAAAATAAAATTCATGTACCACATCATTTAATTTAAAAAAATATTTTTAGATGCGTTCTAGCACATCTACATGCATCCTATCTCATTTCCCTCAACATTTTCATGGGTGTAAACAAAATTAAAATATCAACTATCTATATAGTCATGCAACCATTGACATTCTTCATGCCAAATTATTCTCATACACAACATATCGGTCTCTTATATCATAGAAACATAATAATAATTAGGAAAGGAGTTAAGGGACTCTCCCCTTTTCCAACTTCTTCTACACAACCTAGAACTTTTAGTCCAACTGAGTTATTTTCAAGGTCTCATTGTCTTTATGTATCATGGCTTAACCAAGGCCATTTAAACACATTCAATATTTTATCTTTCAATTACCAGTTGTACTAGATCTCACAATCGTCCTTTTAAAAACGTAAAACTCTGTCTTATTATTCATAGTTTCACAGTGAGAAAAATATTAATTGTTTTTCCTTTCTTTTCCTTTACAATTTATCCCTCCTGGGACCTACCTGCTCTATTCCTTGAGAAACATTAATCAGATCCTCCTGGAATCCCTTAGCATGCTACAACAACAAGATTTTTTTTCTCAATGAAATATAAACTTGTGCATTCTTCACATTGCCATTCCAACATCAAAATGGCCACTCGTTCATTTTTTGGCCTTTCATCCATGCATTATGTTTTATAATGGAGTACATGATTCTTATATGAATAAACTTTGCATTCCATTGTCAAAATTTCAACAATAATTGAGGATTTAGCTTTGTTCATATGAAAGAGTATTTACATAGTTTCTCCACATGGAAATTCTTTATCATGCAACTCTCTTGATGTATATCTATCACTATTCAAAATGACTTCAATTCTGATTCAGCTTCAGCCTCATCATTTCATATTTCTACTTGATATTTCATAAAGAACATACACATGCATTCTTATTATGCACTCAAACCAATACCTTTATTTCATTAGCTTGTATTCACATTGCGATTACCTTCACTTAGCCACTTGCCTCAACATATTGTGTGTCTACCATAGGCACACTTTATAGTTCACATGCAATTTACTTTAAAATATTTTAATTCATGATTGTTCACAATCATTTTCATGCAATCCTCAAAGGCATAATCATGTTTCCTTATATTATGACAATAGAGCATTCCTTCTTATTTATCCTTTCAATAATTTACACTATCTTTTCCCAAGGAAATGGACACGTCCTCCTCAAGTTAGTATTAAAAAAAGATACCCAGAATTCTTAAAACATGGTCAACTATGCCTTTATAGCATTATTCAATATAGGAAAGAACAACCCTTGCCCCACATCCTACTTGATCAGGTAGTCGTATTATACTTTTAAGAAGGTATATATATATATATATATATATACCCTTGCATCATTTGCACCTTTTTACCTCATTCATTCATTTTTATTTAGCCTCATTTAGTTTTTACGAGACCTTTTAGTCACTTACACGACCAATCTCACCAATAAACTCAGAATTTTGCTGCCCTCTTTACAAGATACGACCAACAAATAAGGTCACCCTTGCTCATTGCTCTTTTATAATTTCATCTTATCTATTTATGAGGGATGACATACTTTCTCAAGCTATTATTTTTAACCAAATATTAAGAACCTCCATCATAGGTTCAACCATGCATCCATGTCATTTCAAATCCAAGCAAGTATACCTTCCTTTCCCTGCCGCCCACTTACTCCAACAGTCATACCATGTGTTGGACAGGAAATTTTGGGATACGATTTTGGTAAAATACTAAGTATAGAAAAAGTGCGCTGCAGAGTGCACATGAGAATAAGGATGACTAGGGAGTGCACAACTGAGGTGCATCCGGAAGTATAGTGCACAGTAAGAAGAATAAAGAAGACATCAAGATAAATTAGATAGAGGAATAAAGAAGAGAATAAAGCAGGAGAAGAAAGCAGTTGAAAAGGAAGGATGAAATCCCGATATACTAAAGATAGAAGGACACACAAAAGGAGGAAAAGTAGTAAGAGTGAAAAAAGAAGCATGTAGATGGAAAAGCAGAAGACAATAGCCCAAACAACCAATTAATTGTAGTAGTCATGCATTGTAATATGGTTTTGGGGGGAACCAAGTAGGGTTTTAAAACCTAGATTGTATGTATAAATATGTAATRGGTTGGGAGAATATGGGTTTCTTGTTATTGTTGGTTGGTTCCTGAGTGTTGAGTTCTCTACTAAATTATGGTATGGTTTTGTTCTGTTTGGTTGAGGAGAGGAATCAATGTCTGAATSTAAGAGATGATGCAGAGAGGGAGAGAGGCTTGCACTACAGAGCGAATAGGCTAGGAGAAGAGAAATATAACCTGATATATATTTGTAAGCGCAGTGTGAAAGCTTGAAACAATTACTAAATGCATAATAAAGAAGCTAGTCATTGTGGACGTAGCCTAGAGTTGGGTGAACCACGCTAAATCTTGTGTTAACTTTATTTTGAGTGATTTTTATGGAATTTGTTTGGATGCATATTAGAGTAGATTTACCTTATGTGTAATCATGGTGCAATGGTTATGATTGTTACAGTAATGAGTTATGTAGTAATCTGGAATATAATGCTAATATGACCCTGATATCCACTAAGTAATAGAATAAGGGAACTTGTAGAATAACATGCACATAACAGATAATCAAGAATGAATGGAATAATAACCTCCCATTCCCTCACTATTGTATAAATTAAACTTGGTTCTTGTAGTTCCAATAGATACCTTGGGTGGTGTTGGCGATGGAAGTCGCTCCTGGATTGCTTGCAGGAGCAGAGCCCGATGCCCATCAGTTTATGTCACGATTTGTTTGATAGGGTGATCAAATGGAAGTTAACTCAACACAATGTGGTTCTAACTCCAAAACTAGGCCAGGCATGCATGGGCAAGTGAGGTTTTAGATAACTTTAGACAGTGAGTTGTAGTAAGGGTGAGTAGGGGGGAGACTTGTATAAGAAAGAGGTAGAGGTCTGTTGTTAACATTAGGTTCCTAACAGACTGTAGGGGAAAACATCTAAACACAATATATTCTTACATTCAAATGCAGAAAACTGGAGAATACAACAATGCAACGATAAATCCGTTATCATAACATAATTGCAATCATTCGCACGAATCAGTCGATCACGAACTCTCTCAGTATGAGATGAAAATGAGATGGAATAAGGAAACTGTCTTTCATAAGACAAGAGATCTTACATACAGATTCATAACCAGAGAACTAGAGTTCCTGTTAAAACATTACAATTGGGAGCTTCGCTCTACCATCGATGCTTACAAAAATGGTGAAAAACGCCTACATATACTAAAAAACAACTACAACAGAAAAAACAAGACGCTGCATTAAAAACATTGCGTCTGCATGTCTTCTGACAGTCTATGCATGCAAACTCAGGATGATCGTGCGCCTTTGACAAACACTACCTTAACTTTGCATGGCCTTTGCAGGGGAGGTAGCCGAAACATTAAAGGTCAAAATGGCGTGTGCAGACTTCTCTGTCTAATCGAGGACTTCGGCATGGCTTCTTTGGATAATCAGTACATAAAACTCCGTCGAACAGACTGCTTGCCAGACCCTCCATATCTCATATTCAATGGATGAAAGGAGGTTTCAACCATCCGTTTTTGCCTTCATTTACTCCAAGCAGAAACTGGGAGCGAAATTGTATCCGCTGGCATCTGAAAATCGCAATGATCCTTTCGGCGACTGGACTCAATGCTTTTGGCCCCTTTTGCTTAGCCCTTTTGTTTCCCAAATGACCATGGACTATGACCCTGCTTTTATTTCCATAGGGGCTTTTGGTGTTCGCGAATAAGAAGGAGCTGATCCTTGCTTTTCATAGTTGCGATGGGAGAAACGTCGAGACGACTCAATTGGGTGCCACGTGTCCTCCAAATCTGATGGTCCTAAACTCTCCCGATGCTACTGTGGGCCCCAGGTCCTGGACGCTCTTGTTACTTCGCACATCGGGGAAATGAGGGAGCTGCTACTTGCGCTTCAAAACCGCGATGGGCGAAAAGGCGGGGAGCCTAATCGCGCGCCAGGTGTCCGCTTCAGATGGACGGCTGAGACTGCCCCTTGATACTGCGGGCCCGACTTTGGGCACCATCGGCGCTTCGGGGTTCAGGGTTTCGAAATGTACAATGACATAAAACCTTCACGCCTTGAACTCGCGACTGCCGAAAAGCTGATGCGACTGGATCTCGTGCCACGCATCCCTTGGATGGATGGCTGTTATTCTTCCCTGCATACAATATGGGCACGATCTATTTGCACTAATCTCAGCGCAACTCTACTATCCCCGATTTCTTGCTGACCGCCGATCTTCTCTTATGAAAGGATCTGGACCGTTGACAATGTAATTTCACCTGCTCACTTGATTGGAAGCCATAAAAAGAGATTTTTCCATGCTGCACTTGGGCGCTCCTTGTGCAACCTACAGATCTGGATGCTCTCGAGCCCAAGACAAGAATTATCGCTAACATTAGGCTCCATGGGGGATAGAGTCGTCCTTGTGATGCTCTAATAACTCATTCTGCAGCTTCAGTGCCTTACTGTTAGGCTATGGAGTCAAGCTCAAAACATCCCGCTTCTGAAAATATAGGCCAAAAAGTAAAGCAAATCAAACAAAGCTACATGCTCAAAGGATATTATTTATATACAGTCCTAAACTAATAAAACACTTTACATGGGGCTAGGTGAAAGCAAACTTCCACCATAGCCAATCAAGTAACTTCCTGAAGGGAAGCTCTTTCCTTCTGTCAGTGATCACAAACAGTTGATGTAACTGTGACAACAGAACAGTTACACTCTTCAAATTATCCTTACAAGCTGAAGTTGAGATGGGATATGGCGGATCCAAAGCATAAGGGAAATGCCACTCCATGTATTTGCTGACAGGGTCATAGAATGAGTGGCCAATTCTAGGAAATTGGCGACGGACAGCCTCTTCTGCTACATAATTGTTCACACGTGGCCGAATATCTCTGATAAGCACAGGTGGGTGAATAAATGAAGTAGGCTCACTGATCTCAGGTGGTGGCTACTTACTGACTGGCTCTGAACAAAGGGCAGACTGCTCCTCTGGTTCTTTTTCCTCTTCTTGGGTCTCCCCTGGGTCAGATTCGTATTCATCATAAACAGGCCCCCTGGGTAAATTCTGCTCTTCCTCGTACTGCTCAACGTCTCCTGAAAGACTGAGATGGCTGATTTCCTCATGATAATTTTCCCTAGTGAGCAGAGGACAAGGTTCTGTGACCTGCTCTTGGAAATCCAGCATATCGAGCTCAGACTCTGATCCGTAATTGTCATAAGTGGGGTGGCTGCTCTGATCAACAAAAGGTGATGTGGGGTTCTACTACTCCTCTTCCAGATA
>JASDQU010101377.1:187519-228392 GCA_032191745.1 Picea mariana
TCAAAGTAGTCAAAGTGGTTTAAGAGATTTTAAAAGGTAAATAATAAAGTGAAGTGATGAGTGTATTATAATTCAAAGTGAATACAAAATAAATTATTTCAATAATAAATTTAATGGAGAAATTAGAAGTGGACCCAACCCTAAAATAAGGAAAGTGGGCCAAGTGACTTAGAAGGTGTTTTTAAGGAAGCTACTTGGAGAGTATAAATAAGAGGCAAGGCTCTCTCATTTGAAACACACTTGAGAATATTGAATATCTATATGTGTCTAAGGTAACCAAGGATATCTAAACTGGAATTCTGAGTGAAGGTGAAGAAAAGAAGGCCGAAATGCAAGGAAGAATAAATTCTTTTGATGGTGCTTTCTAAGGTATGTTATTTACAGGTCATCTCACCATTTTCGCTATAAATTTTTTTTCTATAATGATTCTGAATGTGAAATTTCTATGCAAGTGAGAAAACATATCCAAGTATCTATGGTAAAAAATTCAGCTTTTGGGTCGTTGTAGTTTGGGAGTTACACTCCATGGAAAATAGGGTTTGTGGCCAGTCCTGAAACTAGTCAAAATCAGGTGTTTCGGGTAAAAACGTCATAAATTCTTCATAACAGATCCAAATTTAGTGAGACAAAATGTGTTGGTTAGGGTATAGTATGTGGTATGTGGTGTAACAGTTTTAGATCAATTCATCAAAAATTTTGTGTGAGGCACGCTCTACAAGGTCGCTCTCTAGAATAAGCCAGAATTCAACAAGGTATGTCATTTTTGCTATAACTCCTTTTCTGAGAGGTTACAAGTAGTGACACTTGGAGGAATTGCATAAATACACTGAAGAACATTGTGTATCAGTTTTATATGTTTATACATTACAGGTTCAAACTTATGATTACTTCAAGTTAGGGTTGTTGACTAATCCAAAACTAGGGATGTGAGACTAAAGAAAAGTTTGATGAAAATGCTAGTATCTTGTTTTTAAAGTTAAGGAAGGTTTGAAGGAATGTGATCATATACACCAGGTCTATTACACAGCTACAAATCAGATTTTGATGATGAAATTGATGAGGGCTTTTGGTTGAGGTACATGTTGAGTACATGGTTGAGACAAGTAGTTGATGAGTTGACACATACATGAGGTGTATAGTTGATGATGTTGGTACATATTGATGAGTCATAGTGGATGAGTAGTTGACACATGATTGGTACATACTTGGTACATGGTTGGATGCACTTGTTTATGGTACAGGTTGATTACAGGTTGGTGCATGGTTGATGCACTTGTTTATGGTACAGGTTGATTACAGGTTGAGGTACAAGTTGATGCATGGTTCAGATTTATTGGTNTGGATTCATCATTCTACTTCTACTTCAGGGTGGCAGGACAGGGCAAGGACAGGTGGTTGTAGTCACCTTCCGGTTGTAGCTGGAGAACATTGGGGGTTGTAGCCTCGTTTTGGTTGTAGCCAAAGAATTGGGGAGTTGGAGCTTCCCTTAGGTTGTAGCCTGAGAAACTAGGGGTTTGGAGCCTCCTTCCAGTTGCAGCTGGAAAACAAAGGAAGTTGGTGCTTCCAATGCATGTAATTCTTCAAGACATATAATAAAAAGCATTCTGTGATTTTCTCCTGATTTGGGTTTCCACATAAAACACTGGTGTACTGTGTATGTGTGTGATTGTTTATTTCTTACTTCTCATTATTGGATAATAATTCTACATTGATATAACATTTGAAGAAAAAGGATTATAATTACGCTATTACTGATTCACCCCCCCTCCAGTAATCCAACAAAACTTTTATAACATGACTGTAGGAATGGATGATTATGTCAAACCTATTGCAGACAGTTCCATAAGTTGGAGAAGTATCAATTCATGTGCATTAGAATCAGAATAAGGTATAGAGCATTAGCAACAGAGTATGCATGAAGTGTTAACTAGACGATGTGCATGCATAACCTGATCCTTGTGTTGGATTGGAACAGAGCTATGTGATCCACCCATGTATGATGGATTAACAAATATAATTTTTTTTGTAAAGGAATTTGAGTTGCAGGTACTCGAACAACGAAGGATGTTAGCACTAGATGTTGTCCTAAAAGCGACTCCAAGTAGATGGTGGGCTGCACACAAAGAAGGAATGAAAGATTGACCATAGTGGAGAAGGCTAATGCAAGTGAAGTTTTGTATTGAGGAAGGAAATATTAAACAGGAGGGAGCGATATAGTAGGTCATGTGGAGCAGTGCAGGACTTTATGGAGTTTAGTACCAGAAACAGAATGGACTCAAAAAACTATACACATACTAGACACAATTCTGAAGCATTGGTATTTGGAATTGGAAATGCATAGAGAGATAGCAAGATCGGAAGAGGTGGCTTAGAGGTTCAAAGTCACATTTACATTTGAACACAAATATCCATCAATAGATGCAACACTACAGGCAATTTGAACTAATATCTTCTCAGAACAAGGATCGATGGAGGTGGTACTAGTGTGCAGTTCACACAGAGCTACTATGATTGTCCATGAGTTATTGGATTGCTACAATGTAGCTAAGGAGGAGCATGATGAAGATGATCCATTAAATATAAAAGTACTTCAGACAAAAAGAGAACAAGCAGTAGAAGGTCCAGAGCTTGAATCCACCGCATACACCTAGACAATAAATGCGTGAAAGGTAAACATTGAAACGATAGAGAATATGAAGTTCACACAGATAGAGGATTACTGGAGTGAGGAAACAATAAAAAAGATTATAGAATTTCAATGCATGAATATCAATACCTATTCCCAAACAAATTTTCAGAGATGAAAGGGATAGCAGGATACTTAGGCGAGATGAATATTTTCTTGAATCCAAGTGCTAAGCCAGTGCGATAGAGGACTTACAGGTTAAATCCGAAGTACAAGGACAAGGTGAAAGCCAAAATAGATAGGATGTTGGATGCAATAATCATTGAACCTGAATAAGAATCTAAGTGGATCAACCCAATGGTAGTGTAGGACAAGAAGATAGGAGGAATCAATATTTTCGTGGATTTGAGGAAGTTGAATGATGCGTGTTTACATGACTCATTCCCAACACCATTCACAGGTGAGGTACTAGAGAACATAATGGGCAAACTTATTCTTTCACAGATGGCTTCTTGGGGTACCATCAAATAAAATTTGTGTAGGAGGACCAACACAAGACTACTTTTGTGATAGAGTGGGGGACTTATCAATATACAATAATTCTATTTGGACTGAAGAATTCCCCCGCGGTGTTCTCCAGAGTAGTGGTGGAAGAATTCAAGGAATTTATCCATAAGTTCCATGAAGTGTACTTGGATGATTGGACTGTGTTTAGTCTACTGAGGGATCATATAGAAGTCCTCAAGCTAATGTTGGATCAGTGTAGATAGTGTCATATTTCACTGAACTTGAAGAAGTGTATTTTTGCACACCGTTTGGAATTTTGTTGGGACATGTAGTTTTCAAGCAGGGATTACTAGTAGATCCGACCAAGATTGCAGTAATTATGGATTTAGAACCACCAACATCAGTCAGATAGCGGAGAGAGAATCTAGTTCATACAAGCTATTATAGGAATTTTTTCAAAGAATATGCGCAGATCACAACAACAATGGAAAAGTTACTGAAGAAGGAAGCAAAGTTTCAATGGAACAAGGACTATCATAAGGGGTTGGACAAATTAAAGAAAAAACTAGTGACCGCGCTGATTTTGATCTTTCTAGATTGGAAAAAGGAGTTCCATGTACATGTAGATGCATCGTCCATATCATTGGGTGCAATACTATCCCAACCAGGGGAGGGAGACATAGATCACCCAATTTCTTTTGCAAGTAGGAAGATTTCCATAATAGAGAATAATTATACTACCACAGAACAAGAAGGATTGGAAATGGTCTATGCACTACAGAACTTCATACATTATCTATTGGGGTATCACTTTAATATGTACACAGACCATTCTGCATTGAAATACCTAGTGAACAAGCCAGTGTTGGGGGGGGGGAGAATATGCAGATGGCTACTATTTTTCCAAGAAAATTATTTAGAGTTTGTAGTGGAGCCAGGGAAGTTGAATGCATGACCGGATCATATATTGCGCACACTATCAGGAGAATATGCAGGAAATTTAGATTACAACCTCCCAGATGCACACCTATTTGAATTAAAGATGGTGGATGATTACTTCTCAGAGATAGTGCAGTTTCTAAGTACAGTCATGGCTCCAATAGATATGAAAATGACATAGAATAAACAACTGGTAGTCAAAGTAGTGCATTATCAGTTGATTGCAGGGAATCTATACAAGCTGGGAGCGGAAAGAATATTGAGATGTTATGTGCTGGAACATGAAAGACAAATGATACTTGAGGAAGTGCATGATGGGATTGTAGGAGGACATTATGTAGGGAAGGAGACTGCACAAAATACTTTGTGTGTAGGGATTTGGTGGCCTACAATTCACAAAGATGCTAAGGAATACTGTCAGTCATGTGATGTGTGTCAAAGAGTGGGAAAACCATCCAGGAGGGATGCAATGCCTTTGAATCCACAAGTTTCATTGCAAGTATTTGATAATGGGCCATAGAATTTGTATGGATAATCAATCCACAAGTAAAAATATCCGGGGCATGACACATAATCACTATAATGGAGTACTTGACAAGATGGGAAGAAGAAACACCAGTTCTAGAATGCACCGTAGAGATTGCTATGACGGTTTTGTTTGAAAATGTAGTCACAAGGTTTGGATGTCTGCGAATATTACTTAGTGATCAAGGAACACACTTTTTGAATAAGACAATTGCAACAATGACAGAGGAGTTTCAAATTAATCATCAGAAGAGTACACTGTATCATGCTCAGAACAATGGAGCAATCGAAGATTTCAATAAAATCTTGGAGAATGCTTTGACAAATATTTTCAACATAGGGAGAGACACTTGGGACTTAAGAGTTCCTGTAGTGTTATGGGCTTATAGGACTATAAGTAAAAAATTGACAGGTTAGACACCTTTCAGGTTGGTCTATGGGAAAGAATCCATGATGCCCATGGATTTTATTCTACCTATCTTGCGCATTGTAGTGATCACTGATCTACCGAACTCTAGCGCAATATAAGATAGATTGACACAATTAGTAAATATTGAGGAGGATCGATTTTTTGTAGGTTTCCACCAAGAAGTTCATAAGGTAAGAGAGAATGCTTGGCATGATCGACACATTAAACAATTTTTTTTTCAAGTGGGATATTTGGTATTACTCCATAAAAACAAGTTCATGCAACATCTAGGAAAGTTTAGAATGCATTGGTTAGGATCCTATGTGATTCAACATGTAACAAAGATAGGTGTTGCATAATTGGAAACCCTGAATGGAGAATTCCTTGGAGGAATGGCGAATGGAAGTCGACCTAAACTCTATAGAGACAACTGGCAATCTACGTAGTAATTTGGGCTGTGCCAAAACACATGTATCATAGTAGTTGTATTATAGTAGGGAAAAAAAGCACAGAAAACAAATAAAACGTAGAAAAATGAAGAAGATAAATTAAAAAGTAGATATGGAAAAATAAAAAGAGTGTCTAAGTACAAGGACATAAGACCGAGTGCATAAGGAATGATTATCACACATCAGGATGGAACTGCGCCAATTCAAAAAATAATACACAAAAGAAAAAGACTGTGAAGCGAACACATGTACAAGAAAGAACAATTGTGCAATTTAGAAATGATAAGACCATTGGAAGCATTAAAACATATAAATGATGACTACGAAGACAATTGAAACATATAAGGATATCACATGCTTCAAAATAGGCATCCACCACATGTATGTGTAGGCTAATAAAGATCCGACGTGCCAATGGTTTCCTACCAGTTATAGGTTGACATCGGAAGACATATGCCTAATTGTGAATGATTGGGAAGAGGGGTGGAAAAACCTAATAGAGAAAAAAGGTAACCTAGAAGAGGAAGAATAACAGGATAAGAGTGACGACGAACTAGATGAGGAGCATGAGAAAAATCAAAATAATGGCACATGATATATGCCTAGCCCATCAACAGTCCCCGCGATAGGAGTCAAATGAAAGGATAATGGGAAGGAACCAATAGGAGGGGTGAGAAAGAAGGATAAAGTGCATAAGGAAACTCTAGTTTATAATTTAACCAATGATGATCTAGATCACATAGGCGACCAAGTACAGGACGTCACAAAGGAAATAATGGAGGAAGCCACCAGGAAGAAGGAAGAGTAGTAGTAGAGAGTGCAGGATCAGTTGGCATCACTCCAGTATCTCTTAGAAGTAGCTAGCCTAGAAAAAGAGAGCAGGACTGAGGGAGGACTATCCATAATCCCAGGGAAGGAAGCAAAGGCTGCACATCCATCCTTAACCCAACTAGTAGTTAGGCATAGAACACTCCATATTGAGACATATGCACTTGAATTTCCAACATCCAAATTAAAAGAATAGGTGAACGCGCTAGGAGACCTAAACATAGTGGTACAGAGGATTCCGATATAAATATTACAAGACTTGAAAATAGGTTTATTGCAAGATATTAAGAGCCGATGAGATGAATCACATCACTAGCTGAAAAAAATGATGGATAGAAGAGCTTAGCTGCATCAACAATATGACGTTTTTCTCTAAGAAAAGAAGGTTGTTGAAGGTCAAGTGAAGGAAGTAATGAAATACAAGAACGAGGCCAAGGAAAGGGTAAAGAAATCCATCCAAGAAAAGGACAAGGCTAGAAGTATAGCACATAAAACACAAGCAACCGTCCAAAAATTATACAAGGCCATTCCAGAACTCCTGATAGTAGTCGAGGCTACTATGGAAGAACATGTATTTAATATTGGAGAAGTAATCAAGGAATTCCAAGAAAATATTGAGGATCTATAGTTGAGAAGCATGCAAGGAATGCCACCAGAAGTTAGAGAAGGAAGAGAGAGAATGGCGATGACAACAGTTGCTAACATTAAGAAGATAGAAGAAGAGTGTGCAAAAATATGCAAGGAGAGCATGCAGATATGGACATACTTAGTATAATATCTAGAGATGAAGGTTCTAGAGGCCAAGATAAGAGAAGCACAGGAAAAGGCACAACAAGATTCAGAGAAAATAACTACACTTCCACTAGTGGAACGTATGACAACAATTTTGGCACAGAGGCAGTCATACATGGAAATGGAGGAAATGAGGGATCAATAGAAGATTCTTCAACAATGACTTATACCTATGCAGGAAGAAGTAGTGAGGGTGATCTGTGAATTTTCCACTGCACAGGGAAAGGTAAAGTAAGCAACCTATGAAGCAGAAGAGAAAATTACAACCTTGACTACATAGGGGGTTGAAGAGATCGCAGAAACAAAGGCAAAAATACAAAAGGAAGTGGAGGTAGAAAAGGTAGCCTCCCAAAAGTTCATTGAGGCATGGAGGAGTAGGAAACAGGGCTGAGTGGCCAAGGACAAGCCACATGTGAGTGTTGGGGGCCTATTGGACATATAGTTTTGGGATACACTTTTGGTAAAATCCTAAGTATAGAAAAACTGCGTAGCAGAGGTGCACATAAGAAGAAGGAAGAATAGGGAGTGTGCAATTGAGCCACATCCAAAAGTATAACATGTAATAAGTGGAATAAAGTAGATAAAAGAATAAAGAAGACAAAGGAATAAAGTAGAGAATAAAGCAGGAGAAGAAAGCAAGCAAAAAGGAAGGATGACAAACCGACATACTAAAGATATAAGGATGTGCAAACATAGGAGGAAAATAATACAGAGTGAAAAAAGAAACATGAAGATGGAAAAGCAGAAGAAAGTAGCCCGGACAACTAGTTAATTTGAGTAGTCATGCATTGTAATAGGGTTTTGGGGCGAACCAAGTAGGGTTTTAAGCCCTAGATTGTGTGTATAAATATGTAATGGGTTGGGAGAATAAGGGTTGGTTGTTATTGTTTGTTGGTTCTTGAGTGTTGAGTTCTTTGCTAAAGTATGATATGGTTTTGTTATGTTTGATTGAGAAGAGGAATCAATGTCTGAATGTAAGAGGTGATGCAGAGAGGGAGAGAGGCTTGCCCTATAGAGAGGCTAGGCTAGGAGAAGATAAAGATAACCATGATATATATTTGTGAGTGCAGTGCACAAGCCTGAATCAATTACCAAATTCATAATAAATAAGCGAACCGTTGTGGACGTAGCCCAGAGTTGGGTGAACCACGTTAAATCTAGTGTTAATAGTCTTTTGTGTGATTGTTTATGGAATCTGTTTGGATGCGTATTAGAGTAAATTTATATTATGTGTAATCATGGCACAATTATTATGACTGTTATAGCAATGAGTTATGTAGTAATATGGAATATAATTCTAATATGAACTTGAGATACACTAAGTAATAGAATAAGGGAACTTGCAGAATAACGCACACAGAACAAATAATCAAGAATGAATGGAATAATAACCTCCAATTACTCACTACTGCAGAAACCTAGTTCTTCCAGTCCCAATAGATACCTCGGGTGAGACTTCATTTGCGCAAGTAGGTGATGCCGAAAGAGATAATGTTTGAAGGGATTTTTTGGTCAACCAATAACTCGAACTTGGGGTCTTACAAACCGTGCACAATGCCAACACCATGCTGTTATATATATATATATATATATATATATATATATATATATATGCCTTACACTCACATCTATATAATTCTTATTTGATCTTAATATCAGTCTTTATATCAGGAAACCTTATAATGCATTTAACCCATGAACTCAAGCGTATCCATTTATACACACATTGTTGTCAACATGCAAGTTCCATGCTTGCATTTTCCTAGGTCATCCATACACATTGATATTTTAACTTTAATATTAGTGTCTTTTAGTGAAGACTTGCAGTCATTTTCATGACTAGTCTCATGGGCATACTCATTATTATACTCATGCTGCCCCCAATCATGGAAACAGGTAGTAACAAATTACTTTTGTCTAACTGTTACAAAAGCATTCCAATTTAGGAATACCAATTGGGTAACTTCCTCATTACCCAAGGTAGTAAAATGCCAAACTCTATCTCTCTTCATGTCTCAATTCATTCTTGGTCAACAAACATTTTTATCAAGGAATTCCTTCTCTATATTCCCTCTCACTGCTACTTGAGCATATTAATACATACCTATACAGCCATCATCCTTCTCTGGATGTCAATCTAACCCTTTGGTCATCTAGAAATGCTCCAACATTTGCTTAATCAAAGTTTCATGAAACATTTCAGCCTTATCTTCATAGGGAAATATGCAATCGACATCATCAACATTTTAAGTATGCTGTTATTACCAGATCATGGATAGCCATATGATATACGACCTCACCACATTTTATATCTAATCATAGGCTATAATAATTCTATATGCATGTTACATGTATGTTTAATCTTTACCATATGGATTCTAGCAGATCCTTGTGCACCAAGAATTTTTCTCATTCCCTCGGTGTACATGTATTTCAACAGTCTTCCTTTGCATTCATATGCCTAGACATACCCTTAGGTTAATAGAATTATACAACTTCTTTAATACAACCATGAGCTCATAAACTGGCTCATATGATCGTTTCAATCTACCTCCTTATTAGGAATAACATCGGTCCGAAAGGATTCATTTTTACCTTGCTTAAATAGTTTATCCATGTTGCAGGTGTCAACCATTATAGGTCAAGTAAAACTGACCTGAATCATTTTGCTCAGTCCTCTAGTCATGAGGAGTTATATATACAGGGTTTAGTATTTTATTTGAACAATACTTAATACTACCATTTTTCTGTAAATCCATACTAAATTATTATCCACCAGGGTTTTCCACGAGGGTATTAACCCACATATAAACAATCATAATTATTGCTAGAGGCTATACCTTCCCATTCTTAGAGACAACATTTTCATCACTATTTCATTCATTCTTTAAACTTAAGCATATCTTAACAAGACACTGCCATTTTAACCATTCTTGTTCAATCTTACCCTTAATTATTGTCAGGATATCTCCACTCTTGTAGGAGTAGTTACCTTTCCAACAAAGAAACGTTATGCTTCTTTTGCTACATGTCATATTGTAACTTTTCCATTGTAAGAAATTCTGAATTTTTGTTTTAATCCACACTCCTTTGTCTTAGGGAGATTATGTAGATACTAAAAAAATTGTTTAAGGAATAAACAATTTTCAACAGGCTCATATTAGCCTTGATATACAAGTTTTGTGACTGATCTCTAGCCCATCCATGCCTAGTGTTGTAGCCTACTCTAATGCCACTTTGTAACACACCGAACCCCCTAAGTACCCTTTTAAGGGATGGGTTATTAAAAAATTTATTTTCTCAATCATATCAAAACCTATTTTTGAGGGCACGATCATCTTTTTCTCATCAAGATCTTCCCAACAACTGTCGTCATGCTAAAAAAAAAGATTTGGATTAAAATTTATGGCCTTCCAAAGTTCTTGGCCCTCATTGGCCAAGTGCTAGCTCATTTCCATGTGGCATCCATGTTGTTTCCTATCCCATGTGTCGATTGATGTGGCATAGTTGTGGATTTGACATGGTGTTGGACATACAACTTATTGACCCACGGTTCCGAATCTGTGGAACCTCTCATCATTGTCATTAGGAATTTCATTCCCATGGGATGAAATTTCCCCCGACTAGAAGTTTCAATGACTATCCATTATCTGAACCCATAAAAAAATCCGACGATCCTCTGGCTGAGTGTCCAACGACCCTAATTGAGTTGATGATTCTAACTTGCACGACAATTACCACTCACCCCTTTTATTTCTAGAACAAACGGACATGACCCACAATAGATCGACGGTTGAGATTGAATCTCCACCCCGTGCCGACCAGTGGTCCATATTCTCTTGTCCTTTTTGTCATCATTGTTATAACTCAAAATTCCACTTCTATGCATCCTTGATGTTGTCCTACTCATTCATACATCTACCAACCCATTTTGATGGAGTTATTCTAAAAAACAACCTTTTTCTTAGCATATGTTCCCTTTTGTATATGTAGATCACATACATATGCTAGCTGCATACCTGAAAGATCACGTACATGTGCTTGCTGCACTACTAAAAGCATGTTTGTACTCTAAAATGTGACAAAAAAATATAAATCTGCGATTTCTGGCGGAGTTTACGGGCTATCTTAGGTTTTGTAACCATATTACCTCTTGTATCCCTTCTGCCAATGAATTAACCATCATTTTCTCATATAAAAAGGGCCCTAAGGGGGTCATTTGGATATATCAAACTAGAGGCAAGAAAACTCTGCCAAATTTTCTCCCTTTATTTCCCAAGATTTCTACATTTTCTCTGAGTTTTATCCTCAACATTACCTTCCATCCATCTTCCTTGTACCATCCATCCTTTCCCCTTGTATTCACATGTTGGTGGTGAATATTGTATTGGGAATAGTGCACTTGGAGAATAGTAGAGGAACCCAGGCAAGGTTCATGGAGTGGCACCAACAATGTTTAGGTTGTAACCTCCAATTTTGTTATTAATAAAAGATAAAAGTTCTTGTACCAGATCTTATGTCTATGTATTTATGTTTATGAATATTTTCATGAATAACTAACTTTTAAGATAATCTTGATAACTAAGCATATGTTGTCCTAGATTGTTCTGTAGCATTGTWTTAGGCTAGCTCTGGGAGGAGGCCTACAGTCTTGGAACAAACAACAATTGGAAGGGATTGACATCAGCCATAAGGACTTAAGGTACACATTTCTATCTTATTTTTCTTCCTTTAATTATCGTAAGGTTATGTGGGGTTTGGGGTAGAATAGAATCTTTTCTATCCTTTAGGGTGTYAAGGGTTTTCCTAGTCACTAGACCCAGATTAATAGGATTTTCCCCATAACATAATTGGTGACTCCACTGGGGAGTATCTCTAGGGTCTTGTTAGGAKATATTTGTTTGCATTGAGTTCCTGCTTTTTGTTGAGTGTTATGAGTCTGGTTGGGTTTCTGGTCACCTTCCAGGTGCTTACTAGCTTCTATAATCTAGGTGGTTTGTCTGAATCTTTCTCTTTTTTGATAATTTTCAGTAGTGTACATGCCTTGCTCTATACCCAGCCCACGTAGATACACATTCCACTTTATACACAACCCGTGTACATATGCAAGCTGACTTTGCACAACGTGTGTGCCTGTCACTTTGAAGAGTTTTTTCAAAATATTTTCTTTTCTTTCAGGAAACCTTTGGTTCCTCAGGTATTCCTAAGTTCTAGAGGCCTCTATTGGCTATGGTTTGGCTAGGTTCAAGGCTCAAATTGTTTATGAAATAAAATAAAAAAACATCTTGTATAATTTTTTTGGTTTATTTTACCTTGAATTTTAAGAAAAATGAGGGGCCATGAATCGTGTATTCTGCAGTTTGTTTTAGCATCTTTTTTTGGTTTTTCTTTGATTGAAAGAAAAAAAAAACCTTGTTTTTATGCTAGTTAGGTCTCTTTCTTTCTTTGCATTGTTATTTGAAAAAGAAAAATAAATTAGCATAGGGTTGTATTTTCTTCTCATCTTGAAAGAATTTCAAAAGAAAAAATAAGAAATAAAATCCTTTCATTTGCTCTTTTGTTTCATTCGAAAGTTGCATTGTGCATTTTGCATGGAAAGGAGAAAAGATTGCATCTTTAGGCTTGAAGGATTGATCATGCTTTTTATTCCTTGAAACTCTTTTCATTTGAAGGATTAGTGTAAAGTTTTATTTGCCAGTGTTCTTATAAGTTTCATTTTTTCAAGAGTCTCAAACAACATAAGTTGCACTTCCATACCCTTTGAGTAAAAACAACCACTAAAATTAATTCCCAATGCTAAAATCAATTAGACCATTTTGTTTATAGGGTACACCAAGTAGTCTAGGCTTTAGGGCCTTGGAATAGGTGTGGAGAGGAAACTCTTCAAGGCCACTTAAATAAAATTAATAGTCTGAGATAGAGAGTTTTGAATTCGAGTGTTGTAAAAGTTAGCTGGGACACCCCTATAACATAGGGGATAAACACGAGGTCACGCGAGGAAAGGTAGAGAAAATAACCCCTCTAAATGCGAACTAAGAATAGTAGGGATCGTATCTTGAGGGTCATTCTTGGGATTCCATTGAATGCATTTGAATACGGAGCTTCATGGACCTCTAATATGTTCGAGATCCTCAGTGGTCTTTCAAACCACTTGCTTTTGGTACCCTCGAAAGGCTCCAGACGTAGTTATCCTTCTCATACGATGTGCTTGACTATCGACTGTACCCTCCTGATGACTAACTGTGTGTTGGAAACCTAGTTTCCTTTTTATAAGGAATCACATAGGTGACTCTGGGGGTATACCACAATACATAGGATAGACGTCAAACCACTCTTTTCATAGTATACCCAGAGGGTGTTTCCATTCTCAACTTACACTTGCACCGATAAGTTTCTCTAGTGTTGGTTGTCATAACTATTCTTCCTACCTTTCTCCCGATTTCTTGATTTGTCTTTAGGGAATTTTAGTGGTGTGCTATGTTCTCCCTAGTTTTCCATAGAGATTTAGTCAGTCATTTATTTGTGTCTCTAACCTAAGGTGGTATATCTCCCACTCCACCGGTCGTGAGGACTTTTGGGGCTTCCGTTTAGAAACGTGGAGCCGCCTCCTTAAAGGCATTTATTTATATACCACTGATTTACTAGAGTCAGTGTGTGAGACTTTTATAGACTTGAACAATCCTGCAAGGGAAGAACCTATGCATAAGATATTCATGGCCAAAGTTCCTAACGATACCAACTAAGGAACCTATTTGCAAGGGGATTCTTATGCTTTTCCTTTCTTTGGAAATGTTGGTGTCCCTTTGATGGCCATTTTGAACATTCTTGGGTTGAATGTGGGACCATCGGTTTGGTTGGGTACCATTCCAAATGTCCTGAATGCTATTGATGATTCTTAGTTAAGCACCTTATGTAATGAGAATCAAGTTGACGTTCCTCCATCAACAAAGTCTTCTCCTCCTCCTTTTGCCTTCTCTAGTGAAAGTATAACTACTAGTAACTGAAAGTCTAAATGAAATAGAAAGAGGAATAATAAGAAGAAGAAATCACCAACCTCTGTGAGTCATGTTGGAGATAGGTCATTAAACTCTACAAGTCATGTTGAATACCAGCACCCAACCTCTGTAATTAATGCCGGGGGAAGAATTCCAATCACTGCTATTCATAGTGGCGATAGGGCTGTAGCCTCTGTAATTCATGTTATCAACCAATCACAACCTATACAAATCATGTTGGAGATGTGAAACCAACCACTACAAGTCATGTTGGGGGCACAGACCTAGTCCTTGCGAGTCATATTGGAGTTCAAAAACCAACCTCTCCTAGTCATGTTGGAGAGTTGTCAACAACCTATGCGAGTCATGTTGAGGACAAGCAACTAACCATTACTAGTCATGCTGGTGGCATTGATTCTATTGAGAAACCTAGATGGATAAGATGTAAGCATAAGTTCCCTTTTAAGCTTTGCAAGGGAGATCAACTTACTCATTTGTTCCCTGACATTCCAGAAGCATGAATATTGTAGTCCATGTCTGCAATCTCTTATGATTCTAAGTCTTCTTTGGTTTCCCCACAATCTATTCATCCTTTGGTTGATGAGGTTGTCATGCTGATGCAATCTTCGGCTGATCCCAATCCTATTTTGTGGGGTGATGCACTTTCATACCATGTTATCTCATAGCCTTTTCAGCCAGTGGTTTAGGAAGTGGTCATGCTGATGCAATCTTCAACCGATCCCACTCTTCTCTTTGAGAGTGTCAAGTCTACCAAAGTGGTCATGCCAATCCAATCTTTGAATAATCCCAGTCTCCTCTTGGAGAGTGTCGAGTCAACCAAAGTGGTCACACCAATTCAATATTTGGCTGATCCCACTCTTCTTATGAGGAGTGATGTGTCTACCGACTATGTTTTTATCATTTCCAGTTCATTACCTTCATAACAAGGGGGAATTCCACTCACTTCGAGCACACCCCCTCAAGGTCCTAGGATGGTTTCCTTTGATTGGAATGACCTCATTGAGCCCCTCCTTCCTTCTTCTACACCCTTTTAAATAAGGGTTGAATTTAATTCAAAAAACATTTACCAATGTATTGTGGATGAAGAAGCCTCCAAAAGTATTTTATCCTCCTCGGCTTGGAAAGATTTAGGTTCTCCCGAGCTTGTGTATGCTTCGCATGAGATGTTGGATTTTGACAAATGTCCTAGTGAGTATTTGGGGATTCTTCCTCAGTTACCTATCTCGTTAGGTGGGAATAATTTCCTTGTCGATGTTATAGTGTTACAAGTCCCATTATATTTCAATATGATTCTTGGGCATGATTATGTATATGCTATGAAAGTTCTGGTGTCTATGCTCTTATGGGTGATACATTTCCCTCACAATGGAAGAATTGCCACTATCGACCAACATGAATCTGATAATCACCATCCTAATTTGTCATGAGTTCAAGATGACCCTTTATATGTTCCTAGTGTTTGTGTAGACTCTAACCCACCACATATAAATTATCTGGCATATTATCCTCGATGTTTAATCGCTTCTAAGTAGGAACCTGTGTAATCATGTTCTCCTTCTTGAGACATGGTATAAACAATTGATCAATCTTGTTATCAAATGGGGGCATGGGAGCCCTTGTTTCCCCCTCTTGATCCTAAGGATATTGTGTCTTCTTTTGAGTCTAATATCACTATTTCTAGATCCTCAAGCCCCTATGCTTGTGATTCTTCACTGATAGACTATGATAGTCCTAGCCATAACCTCCATTTCCATATGGAATATGGTCAATTTTCTTCGCCCTTTGGGACTGTCAACCCTCCCCGTTCGTGTGATTTCTCGGATATTGAATTTCCTTCGGATGAGGCTATCCTTAAATCCATGACTACGATTTATATACCATAGGAAGACTTACACCGTGGCTTTTGGTTTCTTCCCCTTTGGGAGACTTTCTAGGTTGACTATCGAAGAGACTCTTGGTCAGATCCTAACAGCGGGATCTACTTGAACTAGTAACTATGCATGAGTCATAAGGTTGTGTAGTACCTTGTACCGTATTGTACAGTCTATGTTTGTTGTTTTCAAGTTTTTTATTTAGTAGCACCTCTTATTTTCCAAAGTCGCTATCTATATTGGATTTATTAACTTATGGATGAGTGTTATTGGCCTTATATGCAAGATCTTGGAGATGTTTTTTCTTTGATATTTGTTCATTGTATCGATCCATTTCGACAGGTGTTGACCTAAAAAATGGCATATATGTTATATTTTTCCCTACATTCATTTTTTTCATTATTATTTCCATGGTTCATTTGGTCTTAGGATCGACCCCACTAAATTGTGACACTAACCTTCCTTGCTAATAAGTGTGTTGTACTTTATGTGGTAGATCCTTCCTTCCATGGGAATCCTAGTTAGAGCCTTTTTTTTCCTTTTGGTGCCCATGTCGAAGTACTTCATAGGAACAAGAGTCCTTTTAGCCCCGCCATGACTTTGTGTTGAAGCCTCATCCTTCTTCTTCATCATTTTTCTTGGCCTTTCCCATGGGACTCCCAAAGAGCATGGTTTGTTTCCTTTCAATATCACTTAAACTTTGAAAGCGACATCTAATGAAAAATTATTTATCCTTTTCAGCCTCATTCAGATTACTTAAGAAAAGGAGCCCCCCTGGAGTCTTCTCTAATCTCCTTTTAGACTCTCTAAAATTGAAAAGATTGCCAAGAAATCTTGTTGACCTTCACACTTGTCCAACTAAAATTTGAAGGCACATTTGTCCGATGATAGTTTACCCCTTTTTTGATCCATATGGATATTTTTACAAAAAATCTACACCCTAGGAGATATGGTTCGCTATGAGAGTATTCTTAGGTGTAAGTTTAACCTTTTTTTTGGACCCGAGGGACTAAATTTGCGAAAAAGGGCTAGTCTCCCTAGTTTTTTTGAATCTCTTTTTCAAGCCTTGGAGATTATTTATGAAAAAGAAAAACCCTTGGATTCCATAGTTAATCTCTTGTCAGACTCCCTAAATACGAAAAGATCGTTGAGTGACCTTGTTCCTTTCACACTCGTTAATTGGTTCAGAAGGAATATCAATTTGGCATAAGTTTAACCCTTTTTCCAGCCAATAGATTACCCAAGAAAAAAGTATGCCTCTTGAGACATGTCTCACTAGGAGAGTTCTCCTAAGTTATGTTTTATAATTTTTCGGGATCAGGGGACTAAATTATAAAAAAGGCAGTGAGTCCATAGTTAACATCTTTTCAGACTCCTTAAAATTGAAAAGATATCTGAGTGATATTGTCTCTGTCACACTGATTAAAATGGTTTTCAAGAGCCATCCTTCGGTATAAGTTTAACCATTTTCCAGACTAACTATACTAAGTAAGAAAAAAGAATACTTTGGCCCTAGTAACTAGAAGAGTTCTCCTTGCTATGATTTTATTCTTTTTCAGGCCCTCAAGACTAACCTTATGAAAAAGGTCAATCTCGAGTCTTGTTTTAGTGTTTTTCAGACTCTCTAAAAGTGAAAAACCATTGATCTTACCTTCTCTAGTCTTGTAAAACTTTGCATGGAAGGAGTCTTGTTGTGTCCTGTTGTAATCACATCACATGTCTCATCTTTGCATGTTCTTCCTAATGTCGACTTCATGTTGCTATTACTGAACCTTTAGGGAATTCCTTAGGTACAATCTGACACCTTGAACCATGGAGGAATTTTCTCGAGTGTCCTTATCTTGCACATGTCTCCTTGCATTGAGCATCAATATGTTCTATGCGCTTTGAACTAGTTTTCTTTCCCGCGACACTCATTCCTCCTTTGTAACGTAGCATTCTTTTATTATTTTTCAAGCTCATTAAATACATGAAAAAGACAAAAAAAAAAAATATTCCAAAAAGAGGGGATAGGGAAACATTCTCTTTTGTTGGAAGCAATTTAGTCACGTTTGGACAGGGCACATCCTTTCATTTGTTCTACAAGCATTGGGATGTAGTATGGACTTAGAAAGTTGTTGTCGTTACATAGAATTGTGTCCTCCTCCATTTGGTTACTCTTCCAAGCACATGGAGAGTTTGTGGTGCCTCCTGTGCCACATAATTATGTCAATAACATGCTTCCTAAGGATTTTCATCTATCATTCTCTTGTCAAAGGGGAATTCTTGCAACCTAAGTCGGCCATTCTACGATAAGTCTCTTGACCTTCATGAATCGACCATCCCAAGAGTCCTATCAAGTTCACATTCATAATTAATGAGGTTATGTGCCTGATGATCGAGGTCCTCTAGTATTCACATGACGACATGTCGAAGACCTCAAAGTAGTGAGTCTTACACTCCTATTGTACTCCTACCTGATTTTTGAATATCTTGAAGCTATTGCTAAAGTTACGAAGTTATCATCTCCAGCCACATGCATTATACCTCTTGAAGATTTCTATGACATTGTATATCTTCTGATGATTTTGAGATGTAGATCCATTGTGTATTGTTCATGGCTACACTTTATATTGGCATACAAATTGGTCATGTAGCCATAATTACTATATATATGACATGGATATGCAATGTATTGATTGGCAGCCATGCTTAGTTTGTCTCGAGCATGGGAATTCCCGCCTCGTTGATTATTGTTATCTTATTGCAGATGACGCACACTCATGGATACTCGCTTGTGTTTGATCGGATCCATTTCCCACTTTATTAAATATTTTGTAATATATTTCAACCATCAATTTATCTTCTGACCTCAGATATTGGGGGGAATCTGTTATAACTCGAAATGCCAGTTCTATGCATCCTTGATGTTGGCCTACTCATGCATACATCTACGAACCCATTTTGATGGAGTTCTTTTAAATTTTTTTTTTGCTTGAAATACACGCCCTGTTGTATATGCATATCGCATACATACACTAGCTACATACTTGAAATCCCACGTACATACACTTGTTGCACTACTAAAAACACGTTTTTACTATAAAATGTGACAAAAAAATATAAAATCTTCACTTTCCGACGACGTTTACCGGATATCTTAGGTTTTCCAACCATATTACCTCTTGTATCCCTTCTAGAAATGAATTAGACATCATTTTCTCATATAAAAAGGGCCTTGGGGGGTCATTTGGATAGATCAAACTAGAGGCGAGAGAACACTGCCAATTTTTCTCCCTTTGTTTCCCAAGTTTTCTACACTTGTTCTCACTTTTATCCTTAGCATTCCCTTCCATCCATCTTCCTTATACCATCCATCATTTTTCCTTGTATTGTCATATTGGTGGTGAATATTGTATTGGGAATAGTGCACTTGGAGACACAATAGAGGAACCTAGGGGAGGTTCATGGAGTGACAACAACAGAGTTCAGGTTGTAACCTCCAATTCTGTTATTAATAAAAGATAAAAGTTCTTGTCCCAGATCTTATGTCTATATGTTTATGTTTATGAATATTTTCATTAATAACTAACTTTTTAGATAATATTGATAATTAAGCATATGCTATCCTATATTTTTCTGTAGCATTGTTTCAGGCTAGCTTTGGGAGGAGGCTTGCAATCTTAGAACAAAGAGAAATTGGAAGGGATCGACATCAGATGTAAGGAATTAAGGTACACGATTCTATGTTATTTCTCTTCCCTTAATTATCGTAAGGTTGTGTTTGGTTTGGGATAGAATAGAAAAGTTTTTTCTTTTAGGGTGTCAAGGCTTTGCCTAGTCGCTAGACCCATGTTAGGGGGGTTTTCCCTATAGAAATCATCAACATTCCTAACCAACTCCTAATATGTCTAACCATTAAGCCCCAACGACGATGCTTCTAGATCAACTGTCCAAATATATTTTACATCATCTCTAACCCCTTCCCAACAATGTCATTGTGATCAATGATGAAGATTAACTCCCACTCAAATCAATGGTCATAATTGTCTTTAGGGGTCTTATCATCATAAAAAATTTCTTTGTTGTCATCGACATTCTAGGTCGAATGCAAACTTATCAACCTCCCAAGCTCTTATGATGGTGCCTATGGGCTGAAAGTCCAGGCCTCATTGGGGTCGCTCATGACAAATCAACGATTGTCATTATTCCTGATGCCCCGTCATTGTCGGAACTGATCTCCTACCCCTCTCTCTGGCCCTTCTTCGACTTTCCATCAATGTATGGATGAGATCACTCAATCTATTGATCCAACAACCATGATCTAAGAAAATGTCTTAAGGGACTTTCTCTCGATAAGGCCCACTTTGTCTTGACAACTAATCACATTGTTACACCTAACACTACTTGGAAATGTTGGATTCCATGTTGGAACCCACATGTCATCATGACATCGTTCTCTCCTCTCCTCTCTAATATTAATATCACAACAATAAATGATGGAGATCACTCTCGCCCAATGACAGATCAATGACTCTCATCGTATCACTGAAGACTTTATCATCATTGGCATTTTAGGCCAACACATGGCCTTGCTAACCTTTCAAACTTCAATGAACGATTGAGATATTTCCACGTTCATATATAATGGTCTAGATCACTACCTATGCTATAGAGGTTTCTAGGCCCTGTGAGACCACTCCTGTCTCATCATCCATCCCTTTGGTGACATGTGTCACCCCTAAGGACGCGTTGGCTTCTGTGATGGCATGCCATGCCACACATGACATCATCTCCCCATTCTATTACCTTTAATTCTTTTTTGGAGATCTATAGTGGATGTTAACTCTGACCTAACACCGATCAATGACTCTCATTTCCTCCGATCATCGTCATTGTTGGCACTGGGTATTTTATCTATGATTTACCTTCCTTCCAATCTCAATGATGATACATTAGGGATCAATGGTGGAGATACCTCCTTCCTTGAAACCAATGGCCAAGATACCACTTGAACTTAGATAATGGATCTACAGTGGAGATCAATCTATCCACTGATTCAATGACTAATACTTTCTAGTGACCTCATGGGGTATGCACAAGGGATTGAATAATAATTGATCCTCATCCCTAGATATATGGTTGGTATCGCTTATTTCTATTCTCCTATAGGTATTTGACTAGGGTGGTGGACCATGGGTTGGAGCCCCATGTCGAGGGGTAGACCCTTTTGACAGAACATGGAATATATTTTGTTTCGGGGGTATGATGCTATATTACCCCAGTGATGATTCCCTCATGAGATTAAATGATAGATCGATGATGGATATCGATCGATCCATCGATCCAACGATCCACAATTACCATAGATATTACTAGGCATAAACCCAAGATGTAAGGCTCGCCTTGAACGACTGGTATTCATTCAAACCCAAAAATCGAAGGTTGTTGAGTCTCGTTGGATCAACATCGAGATCAAATAGGTTGTAGTTGTTATCTTGGACTTAGCAATCCTACAGCCTCGCACTGTATCAATCTACTGGGTTTAAGATTCAACTCCCTCAAACTCTTATGCATTCAATGCATACTTCACATCTTGTACACCTTCCACTCTTTGAATGGTATAAAATCTTAGTATTCAGAGATATGATACCTACATCATTCCTACAGGTCTACAGTCATATCATATACATGAACATGCCAAAGGAACAAGTATTGATACCTACATATGCATAGCACAGGTACAAGAATCCAACCATTCATTTCAATTTAATTACACAAAGTATAAAAGTACTTATTTGTTTACAAATTACAACCAACCAGCTGACTGTGGGTGTTCTCCTTTCCACCCAACCATTGTCTCTTCTCGCTCAATAAATTTGGCAGTAGGCCACCTCCATGCCAAGCCATGATACCACCAGGGAGTTTCTTTCAGGTCCTCAGGGAGATTAATAGGTGTAGGTTACTCTCCTTCCTACCACTATTAGTCAATATTTTCTCATACCCTCCTAGCCCAAGCCATTACGATGCTTATCATATGTTCTCCAATATCAAGATTGCGGCATTCTTAGCTTGGGTTGGGATCTAGGATTTCAAACTATCCTTGTAACCAAATTCTTCTTGAGACTCTTGTTTCTCAGCCCACACCTCAACCTCTCCTGCAACTTTTTGTTTTCTGACTTCTATTCATAAATACTCCCTAGTTCCCCCTCTCTCCCTTAGACAAAAACTATCATATACCCGAAATCCTTTGGGAAGTTTCTCAACCTGTACCCTATTTCTTCTTTCAGAGGGAAGCTTGTGGGTCAATCACGGGGACTCATGTTGTTCCTTCCCATTGTCCTCTAGATGATAGTTTATGTCACCTCAAGAATACCTCCATATATCCATTCATTGGGGTGGTTGGTTTTTCAATTACCAACCTTCCTCAATAACTGATTTTCCTTGAAATCAAAGTTAAGGGAAATACCTTAATATTTCCAATTCAATTTTTTTTCAACAAAGAGGATTAGGTCATATTAGCATGAAAAACCCCCTCTAAAGGCTTCCTCACTCTTCCCTCTAGTAGTATCATGGACAATAATTGCAAATAATTCATCCACAGTGTTATCGGACTAATCGGTAGGTGTGGACACTAACAGATCTCCCTAGATCCACCTGGATCTAGAACAAAACAGGACAGGACATGACTCTTTCCCTAAGTTACGACCATTGAATTATCTAGTAAGGAGGAACAAGTGACATACCTTTTTATCGCTTCCTTAAGGCTCTATTGCTCCCGCTTCGCTCCGGTGCTCTCGTGAGGTTGAGACCAAGACAACACAAACCAACCAAAGTGAATATAGAAAAATGTATTCAATCGTCGACTTATGCATATGATCAAGGAATTACACAATAAAGTAAGAATGAATTTATGGGAAAAGGACATGCCGTTGTATCATATTAATTGAAAGTAGAAGATACAACCTGATCGCGTTGATGTCGCAAGATTCCTTTCGGTGGCTCTTGGTTCCAACACACACACTTGCTCTTTCCTTGCATGAAGAAGATCCAATTCCTCTTGATAGACCTACTAGAGTCTCCAAGCTTCTGTTCAAGCAGGGTTCTTCACACAATTCCTTCACCAATTCTTCAATTAATCTTGCTTAACCTTTTCCATGAGAATCCTTTCAATATATAGGAGAGGGTGATATGGTTACATGGATGAGAATGATCCCACCAAATCAGAGAAGCTAGTAAAATGACAACCATATGAATGCCAACTCATTTTCTAGAGGATTCCTTTCTAGAACCCTCGAGACTTCTTCTCTTTTCCAAGCTTAAAAACAAGTTCGCACCCTGTGTATAGAGAAACCTGTGAGAAGTTCACACCCTAGATGAAGGTGGCCTACGAGAATGGGTCATTCTCGCACCCTAGGACATATTCAACCTGTGAACTCACTTTGAAAATATGTTTTCTGGAAGGAGATAGATGCCACTTTTCTCAGGAGAAAGTTCTTGTTGGGAGCCTGAGTAAACCATTGTTAATACATCACCAAGATGACCAAAATCATGTGTAACACATAGTCAATTAGTTTATCTTCTTAACTAAATAATAAAAAAAATATAATATTGGCATGCCATTTCATGGCAATCACTAGTAAATTTGGGTCATTTTGTGATGGCCATTTCGACGCTCTTGTGACTTTATGTCATGGATATTGCGAAAAATATTGGCCCCCCAAATGTATCTTCATGTTCCATGGAAAGTGTGATGAACCTGGGATATCATCGCAAGAGCGACGACCCAAGGAGGTCGTTGCAAGCGAGACGACCTACAGTGGTCGTCGTAAGAGTGACAGGCTGAGGAGGTTGTCGCAAGCGAGATGACCTATGGTGGTCATCACAAGAGTGACGATCGGAGGAGGTCATTGCAAGAATGATGACCTAGGTATCTCATCATTAGAGGGATGACCTAGGGCACTAGTCGCAAGAGAGACGACCATAGTAGTTCTTGCGATGAACTATTCAAGGATAAGGTATCATCGATGATAACGATAGTTCGTCACAAGAGTGACAAAGCCTCGATATTTGCGACAAACTATCAATACTATTGACGATCTTATTCGTCATAAGAGTGACGAAATATATCTATTTTTAAAATAAATAAATAAATATTAATGCATGAGAGTGCCTTTGAGGGTTATCAATTACAATATCTCCATAACATATGGGTCACTAGTAACTGGGTTCTAATTCCTGCTTAAATGATATGCTTCACACTATATATGTAGAAACAATATGTACGTATGAATAGTAATCAATGGTTATATGATATGGTCTTGTGATATGTTTTTCTTTTAATCTATTTTCTAGATTGTAGTTGCACCAATTCCATTTGAGGTAGAGTGGAGGTGCCATTTCTGTATTGGGTCATCTAAAGGATCAAAATAGGGATATTACACATCAAATGTAGAATGGTGATGCCATTTCCATATTGGGTCATAAAAGTGATCTTGAAAAATATTGAAGAAGGTATAGTCATTTTAAATATAAACTTCAAAACCCTATCTTCTTAAAGGATATTGATTGAAAATTAAGCTAAATATTAAAAAACCTATTTATATTTTGAGTCTTCCCAAGAAAGATGTATTCTGTAGGAAAATATGATGCTTGTAGTATAGAATAATAGATAAAGATAGTAAGTTGAAATTTTCAAAGTTTTGAAAAATGATCTATTATACCTTAATTTAAGGAATGGTGCTAACATATGAACGATTTCACTCTATGGCCTCTACATAATGTTGACTCCACTAATTTGGGTCATCATTGATTTTTAAAATGCATCATTGTTACACAAATCTATAATTTAAATATGTTTTGGTTGGTTATCCTTGGGGATGTAGAGACTTTCATTAGGGAAATGATAAGGCTTAAAAGAATGTACACATAATATAATGCATATTCACTATAAGACACATATGTATTATATCTTATAACTGTTACACTATACATAAAAAAGAAAAATGCAAAGGGATCTATCGTTCTCTCATTTTAACATGTTTCCAGGAGGGAAAATGTAAAGGAGAAAGGACACAGAGCCATTTTGGAGAATTCCAACCGACCATCCCTCAATGAAATGACCATCCAATCGGTCCTAAAATCATTTCAGTGGATGAGCATTAGATAATAATTCCTATTAAATAAGGATGGAGACAATTTCTTTGTTGTGGAAAACATTATTGAGGTAGGGTTATTTATTTTTATTTTTCCTAAAATCATTCACTTTATTTTCTTATTGATATTAGAATGATGTTTTGTGTTTAATAAAAACATCATGTTTGTCATAAATAGTCATGTTTTTTTTATTTCCAATTGAAAATCCTCAAAACCAAAACCTTGAAAATACTAATTTTCAAAATCCTAACTGTCAAAACATGGATCCCAGAAACAAAATAAAAAACCCTCCAATCTGAGAGGAAGAAAAGTAAACCCAAAATCCTAAATATCCTAGCCTTTCTCAAGACTGGAATGTTGGGAAACTAGCATAAATGATAACTTTGAGAGGTCTAAGTGCTATGTTTAGAGAGGGATTCCATTTCCATCAATTGCCTTGGAAAACACATGACTTTATGATTATCAATATTGTGAATGCCCAAGGATATTCATTCAAATGAGTTATTCTATTTGTATGAGTGTATGGAAAGATACCAAATTTTATTCTAATGTTTTCTATGCAGATTGATGGTTATTACATGCCAACATCTATCAATCTAGTCATTTTGGAGCCCTAACATGACTAACAAGTAATATTTGTTTCATATGTTTTATTGCGTCATTATTCAAATTTTTATTTTCAAGTATTTAAGTTATTTGATTGAATCTTGCACATACACAAAAATGATCTACCATTTCATCAATTATGGTATCATCTGCCATTGATGTAGCTAACATTGTTGCAATTGATGTTTCCTCTACTACTATGGAGGAAGAATTGATTGCAGGGTAGGTTTTGATATCTAAGTTATAACCAACTCCCACTCTCAAACAACAAGTCATTCTACATTACTTCTAATGTATTGTTTTCATATATGTTGGAGCAACATCATATGTAGGTTTATCACACGCCAAGATCTTCTAGAGATAGTCAGTGAAAAGTTGAGAATCAACTAGGAGAGTTGACATAGTGGTTGACATGTCATTCAACTAGTTGGGTAGTTAAACCAAAGCAAGTGACTAGTGCATAGAACAAGGTATAATTCAATGACTTCATTATATTCTCTCACCAATCTAAGTGAACCTTATCTTATTCACTTGAAGGGAGTTGGGCACATCTTGGTGTTGTATAAGATGACTTTAACCAATGATCTATAAATAAGAATGTGATATGTGTTCGGTATGGAAATCATTTGGTTTCTTATTCTTATATGTATGTTGAATTATGTTCAATTAGGATCAAGTGTTGTAACAATGTATTTAAATGCCTCCTCTTATTAAAATACATAGCTCTATGATCTGCATATTTCCCTAGTTCTTGAACATGATATCAATGCTATTGGCTTGAGATATAGTCAAATTTCTATTAGTAATTGGAGGTTTTCAATTGTATGTCCTTCTATCGAGTCAGATATATTTGGTAGATTGACTTAGGGTTTCAGAATGCAAAGAAGCTTATTGTAATTTCAATTTCAGAATTCCCATTGATTACAAAAGCTTATTGTAATTTCAATTTCAGAATTCCCATTGATTACAAAAGCTTATTGTAATTTCAATTTCAGAATTCCCATTGATTACAAAAGCTTTAGTACTCATATATCTAATCTTGTACGCTATAATGAACCCACTACTTATTATGCATAATGTATGAGACCGTATTACTTATAGACATGAGGTAATTAATATATAATGTTACTAATGGAACTGATTATGCCACATGCTTAAGCTAGAGATTATATGGGAATAGATTTACCTGTTAATCGACATGATGAGGTTCACTAATGAAGCTTGTATTCAATGGAATCACTACTCCAGTAGATGGTATAAGTAGAAAGTCGTAACTATTACTATACATGGTTTGTAATCTCAATATTGTAACCTTAGACACAGTGGTTGTACTTCACCTATGTCCTAAGCTGAACATTATTATAATGGGTTTCATTCATTCCATCTTCTAGTACGTGTAAACTAAGCTTAACTTATTATAAGCTTGTAACCCTTTACACACTAGTTCCAATCACGTAAGCTATTCACATAATCTTTACTATGACTATTTACAAGTAAGTGGAATAGTACTATCACAACTATTTAACAAAGGTTGATATCAAGAAACAAAGTATACAAGTTATGCAAACAGTAATACATATTCCATAATCAATCACACTCGATATACTAGTACTCTAAGTTGATACAATGGAGTTAATAGTACAAATTCCATGTGCTTATCTTATTCCTTGACAGTCATCGAGCTATCATGCTCTTCTACTCGGAAGTGGTATCTATATCTCATTCATTTCAAATACTCTATTGCATAATTATGGTTATGCTTATACTATGATATCTACATGATTACTTATACACAACCACAAAAAACCAAGTTGAAGTATTAGATTAGATGTGTGAATCATATGATATGATGAACTAAAGGGATTGTATATGCTACATGCTTGGGTGTGGTTCATTAGATAGAATGACTGGATCCATAGTGGCCCACAAATGATGGTAATGTAAAAATAAATAAATAAAATGAACCTTAAGAAGTCATAAAAATAAGAAAAAAGACAAGACATACCCGATATTTGATATTCTAATGTATATCATTGCATTGATACAACATCTAGAGCATCTACAAATGTGTGAACTACATACTGTAGTAAATAAAAAAATAATTATATTTACTTTTTAGTAAAAACCAAAAAATACTTTTAAGACATGTCAACAAATCCTAATAGAAATTAAAACCGACAAGATTGCAAATAGTAAACACCATTGATATTTTTTTTTGTAAAATCCATATGAGAGGAGATTAAATAGTGACACACACACATATTAGATGCAACGACCTAAATAATATCCTCTTGGTTTCAATAATAATTTATTGGAGACATCTGATCCTGGAGAAAACCTCCCTCGATCCGAAGGAGAAACAACAAAGTCAACATTGACTATGTTGTTTCTCCGTTGGATCGAGAGGGTTTTCTCCAAGAATAAATTGCTCCAATAAATTTTTCTCTAATGAACATGGAAAACCATGTGAAGGTGAAAGCTCCTATGGCCCCTCCCCCTGCCCACATCACTCTCAATTTCCTAATACCGAATCTATATTCTACTAAAAAATATGCATTAAAAATATTCAAAATTGATAAAAAACGATTGTAAAGCTATAAATGAGGTTTATCATTCAAAGGCATATGTCATAAAAAATATTTTTTATAAATGAGATTTATCATTCAAAATATGTTCCAAATATACTAGCTATATAATGTACATCTATCTATCTTATAAAATTATTATACATTATCGATTTCTTTTAGTCTTCTTTTGTGTTTTCCAGTTCTTAAGTAATTCATCAATCTCCATGTCTTCGTTTACTGGGTGCTCTTCAACAGTTGATGTTTCTTCAATACTTTCACATCGAGCATGCCTAGTCTCATACCCACGACGTAGAGGCTACTGTGATCTACAAAAAAAAAATATTAAATTTATATGGCCCATTTTTAAATATCATTGAAGAAGTTCATTAATATTAAAAAAAAACTCAACAATGTAATTATTTACCTGGTCCACTAGTCGACACCGTTGGAATGGATGTCCTGTTCCCCTGATATTCAGGTTGAGAAGGCTCAACTACGAAATTATCTACCATTGAAATGACAAAATTTATAAGGACAAAACCGTAAATGTATAAGTAATAAAAAATAGAAGTACACAATTTATAAGTACACAATTATTAAGTATATGATTAATATACAACCATTTTACCATCGTGGGCCTCAATCATAGGAACATCTTGGGGCTGCACCCCATTGGAATGGGGCTGATGGGGAGCACCATGATCTTCTAGCCTCGCTACACTATCAACACTCTGTTGTACAATACTAATGGTTTCGTTGATATTGTTGCTCCCATGATTAACAAAGTAAGACATTAAAGTTATGGATGGTATCAAAAATTTATGTATTTTATAAGTAATGAAAGGTTAATGTGGACTGATTTTTATTTACCTTATCCTGCAAATCGGATGTTGGGGTTTGCCCCATGCTTTTCCTACGATCAACCATGGCTTTATATCCATACTTGTAACCAAGTTGGAGGTCTTCCTCCATGGTTTCAGTTATGAAGTCGTCGCCCTGCATTGCATAAGAGTATGGTTTTTTTAATTTTTTTTACTGCAATTACCTGAAAGTTGTAAGCCGTTACAAATAGTATTCTTAAGATGTTTGGGTACTTATGATTCACGACTGTAACCTCGAGTAGTCACCCTGGCCTATCCTGTGTTGGCCATGGTTGGAAATCCTTGCTTTGGTTGCCTTCAAAGTGTCAATAAACCTATCATCAAAAGTTTCAAGTATGTTATATACCACACTTTTATTTAGATCTAAAGAAAATTAAAGGTATTGAAATCAAAATATTGTAATTTACCTTGGGGTACCAATTAGTTTTTCTCTTGATTTTTTCAATATCTTTTCTTTTGCATCATCAATAATCTCCTTCCACTCCCTCTCTAGAATCGAGGGAAAATGCTCATACCTAGGGTTTCCTACCAAGTTTCGTCTATAAACATCCCGCGCATATTTTAAATATTCATCCACTGCAGAGGTGACCGTTTTTTATTGAAGGTGTCTACTCCAAAGAGGCCTTCGAGATAATCCATAAGTTCTTTTTTGAGGTTGGAATTTTGGAAATTCCACCTCATGCATAAGGTTTCCCCAAAAATCAACAAGGCCTTACTCTCCAGGTGCCTATAAAAATGGTCGTTTCCTACACACAAAAATATATGATCATTAATTTAAACATAATAATCTAGATGATTTATGTATGAGATGGACAACATGAAACAATTAAAATATGAAAAAATTCCTGGGAGTCTTATTTGTTTTAATGGAATTTCGTTATTGTCAACCAAAAATGTGCACGGAAGGGTTCATGTACTGGTCACACGTCTAGCTCCAGGAAATGCAACCATATCAACCACATCATCAACCTCATCTCTGTCACCACCTCTAGATCCTAACCATTGTGTGGATGCCTGATGGTGCGTGTTATGGATCCTATCTAAAGGTGTGGAAGATGGAGAAGTAAACAATACTCTAGAAGCTACATGATGACCCACGTCAGGACTATGTCACGTCTCTGCAACACCACTACTACCAACACTGGGTTGAAATGACTCCAAAAATATCTTTATAAGAAAGAAAATGTTTTTTCGCGAGATAATGTAAAAGTTAAAAGACAGACTTTCATAATTGAACATATGAGTACATTAAAAGCAATAAATTTAAATTATGGTTATTACCTTATATGTGTTAAGATGTGACATAAGCAAATTGATCCTTTCTAGGATGTCAGGAGTTTGATCTGGACAATCTAACAAGATATCAAGTTCCTTGTTCTCTAAAATGATATTTTTTTTTTTATCAATACCATCATACCAGGGGATTAATACAACCCCTCCTCATTGGCAGAATCATGATCAATATGGCCTGAAAACTACATATAATTTCAACAAAATCAATGTTATATCAGTTATATAAACAAATGAAATAATTGATCGCCACACAAATAAAATTATATAAACAAATAATAAAATTCATGTAAAATGAAAGTTGAATTTGATAATCATTCACATGTTATGTGGCTGACCCTTTTCCACGATCATCATGCCACATTATAATATAAATAGAACCCCCAAATATTTTAAAAATTGTCAACGATAACAAAAAAATTGATTTCCACCCAAATAAAATCAACCTCACGATCAACCTCCCAAATTATTATAAAATTAGGACCGTGAAATATTTAAAACATTGTTGGAGATAAAAAAAACATAATGCAATAAGTAGAGGTTTCTTAAAGAGGTGTTGCATAAGTACCCGCACAATATTAGTCGATGTTTCTATTCGATTCAAATGGTAATCCACTAATAACTCTTCCCTGAGAGCTGTCTTTTTTATTGCACACACGACTACCCGATTCTCTTCGCGTCCCTCATATATGCAATTTTGGTTGCTTGTTTGTTGTCTTGGGTTGTGTGTTGTTTATAAACCCTGTGATATTGCTGGAAACTTTAGGCCTTCCAACAATATAGATAGTTTCTCCCTTATTTTTATCGTTGTTTATTAACTGTATATAATTTGCGGCGAGTGCATATCTTCGCATAGTTCGCATGTACCATAACAACCTCATCCATTTGTTATAATTGTAACACGGTTCAACATAGTCCATTCATTCAGTTATCATATTGTATTTCACATTTATTCAATCCATGGAAAATAGCCTAGGCCATGCAAGGAGGATGGTGCAATATGATATGTCGTATTGTTGATAATGAAGTTAGTGTCTAACAGAGGCAGTTCCTTAGGTACCCATTGTTTCACCAGATTCTTATACCTGAGTGTCACCTCTATGTCTCCTATGCTCTCATCATCATAAGAGAATGATCCTCCTTCGACAAGAAAAAATTCCATGTGTCTACGGAATTTTCTTCTAACTTTTTCACCTCTGGTCCTTGTTCGCATATCATATCTACTAGATATAGTCACATTTCCATCTATTTGTCCTAAGCTTCCCTCACTCAAGGAAGAGATATATAATAGGTACATGTTTGGTTTTACCTTCAGTCAATCAAATCAAATATATAGTTAGCCAGGATTGTAAAATATAGCGAGATATCTAAAATGATACAATAAAATCAAGAAGCATAACTCTCTCATGAGGGATTTGACTTGCCTCTTTTACTACTAAAAAGAGAAGATTGACTCTCTCTAGAAAGAGAAGCATAACTATATAAAGAGAAGCATAACTCTCTCATGAGGTATTTGACTTGCCTCTTTGAATACTAAAAAATAGTTGTTGAGATTATGTGGCTCCATGTAGAGAAGTAATGATTGGTTTTGGCCTATTCTTGCTATTACCATAACTTGCTTTGATGATCTTGATGACGCTATCATCGATACATTTTTAGAACCCTTTTCAAAGGAAAAAGTTGTATGTGATGTTTCTTTTCCAAAGGATATTGTGGATGTTAGACTTTAGGATACTTTTAATACATAGGGTGATATTATTCAATATGGTTGTGATGAACATGCTACAATGGGTTTTCAACAAACAAAATTAATGGAACTTGTGACTTGTATTCCTCTTTTCCTTAGATTCTTATAGGTAAGTAGTTTGTTCTACACCATCAACTAGTATAAGAAGTTAAATTTTGGTATACCATCTCTCCCAAGCTTTTCTGCAATATTCAATGAGGAAGGATAAGCTGAAGATGGAGGAGCTACACCTCATCGCCTATTTTGACATTGATCTCATCCTTTTTCTCTTCGGGTCCTAACATCTCCTTATGGACATTTGAGAGGAGCTTCCCCTTTAAGAAGATTTCATAAAGTTTTCACTTTGGGTTACTGTTACACATGAAATTTGCACACCTAGGTACCTCGCCCTAAGTGTCGTAAAGTGTCGTATAAGTGTCGCATACACATTGACACCATGGAATAACCTATGTCACAATCCCTAGTCAATGTGGAGGAGGGATATATTACATCAAGGCCAAAATACCAAGTACACATGAATTATTATTAATATTCATGAAAAAGAAATGGATTAAGTGTGAGAATCAAGTGCACATGAATTATTATTAATATTCATGAAAAAGAAAGTAATTAAGTGTGAGAATCCACCTCACATTTGCTTTCCTATTTTTTAGGGAAGGTGGAGGATCTCATGGTTGGTTGATATATTTCCTCCTTAAAATCCTTGAGAGATATTTCCTCCCCAAAATCCTTAAGAGATATTTTCTCCCTAAATATCTTAGAGATCCCTTTCTTAGTGGATCTGATGAGAGATCCTCTCCATGGTGGTTAAGTCTCCAAATCTTATATAATGAGGGATTTCCATGGAGGAGGGGAATAGAGATTGAGAATTATACCAAACTTATGATCTCATTAGTGGTATTGAATGGAGATTGAGAATTATACCAAACTTATGATCTCATGAGTGGTATTGGAACATCAACATTCTGTGTGTGGACTGTTTAAGCAAGGGTTTGGAAAAGGAGGGCTTGATGAAGCTGCTGCACTCACATCTATGGTTGTAATTATTCTTCGTTGTTGTTCTCTTTAATATAATCAATGCTTGGCCTATTTATTTCAAACTTGTACTTGTTCCATATAAGTTTGTCTACAGTAGATAGATCTATGTTTTAGCTAATCTCAATAGAGTAGGAATTTTTTGTACTATTGTTTTTCTTGCAGGACCTACCAAGGAGCTCAATATCAACACTCATCCTAGACCTTTCCACCCACCTTTTACAACTGGCTCAAAACAATTTTCTGGCAATTTTGGTAATTTACTATTTTTAACAGTTTTTAACTTCTGGGGCCATTTTGAGGGCCTAAATGAAGGTTTTTTGGGATAGAGATTCTTAATGATATCCGAAGGCTTTGATTTATCACCCAAAATAAATCTCCTCGATGATACCTTTTCAATGAGCTATCGTGCGCCCCGAATGGAGATCGTATGCCAAAGTTACGCCCCTGGGAAGTTGTTACACCAAACTACCCAAAACGGGGTCCACAAAACTGTTGGATTTTCATCTTCTGGGGTTAGGGTTTTGGATTTTCTTTATGATAAAAATTCATTTGGAGCCTCATTGTAAAATCATCTTCTCATGGATGCGAGTAGCCATCACATCTCTTCTCAGAGATAAGCTGCCGCCATTCTAGCGAGTCTTTCACTCTGTATTTTTACAATTTTTGTACATTTTCGCTCATTAATAGAAAATTGTGTGTTACTGCATCCATGTGTTTATGGTTGCATCTCTGATACATTTCTTTTATATGATTGGATATACAAGATATCTCTGTACATTTATTTATTATATCTCCACTCTCATTTCGTGTCGAAAATAATATGGATCAGTGGTATTAGAGCAAGCTGCTCTTGATCATTTTTCAGTGCATGTCCCCGACGAGTTCTGAGTATAGCAAGTTGGGTCTCAATATTGGCTCTCTTGAGGAAAATCACTCTCACACGCCCAAGAAACCCTCCATGGTGGAAGAAAATAAAAACGACGGAGGAAAAGATTCTATTAATCTGTTGCTTGAGCAAGATCTCACGCGGCAGAGGGACGAAATGATGGAGAATTTTTCCCATATCCTTCAATGCCTACTGATAACAGCAAGCACATCTTCATCAAGCAGCCACTTTTGAGGTACCTCACCTTTAATGGTACAAGTTAATTTTGATATTCCCATATTTGAAGGCCAGATAGATGCAGATTCCTTAGACAAATGGTTAAATCTGCTAGAATGTTATTTCTCTGTTCATCATTTTTCTGACAGGGAAAATATCACCTTCACACTCCTTAAGGATCTCCCCCATGTCAAAAATTGGTGGGAAACTTACTAGGAGAAAATTTCCACAGAGGAGTCTGGAATATATGGGGCCGATCCCACTTGGGATTTTTTTGTGGATGTAGTCAAGGAACAATATTACCCTATTGGAAACTATGAAGACCAATACATGAGATGGACCACACTGCGGCAAGAGAGGGGCCAAGTAGTGCCAGAGTTCACCAATACCTTCCATACCTTGTGCACCAAGCTGGGTATCAAAGACTCCGAGTGACATTTGTTTCTGAAATACCGCAGGGCTCTACACAGATACATCCAAATTGAAATGGATTTTCTGGATATCTCATCACTCGGTGTTGCGTATCGATATGTTGTTAAAATCGAGTAGAAATTTAGGCACCAAAACAAACGAGAGTTCAGACATGAAAATCCACAACAACCAAAGTATGATAAATATGGCTCTAACAAACAGCTTCCTAAAAACCAGTCTAAGCCACAGGAAAAGAAGGGTCACGGGAAGACGAAGAAGGACATCAGAAAATGGTGCATTTTCCAGAAAATCCATTGACACAACACCGATGAATGTTGCTCAAAACAGTCATTGGTGGTTAAGATCAAAGACAAGGAGTCGAACCCTGATTCAGAATACGATTATGAAAATATTGGTAAAAGACAGATCATCAATGCAGACCCCACTGCTATTGTCCCTGTTGGCCCATGAAATTGCTTGTTTTCTACCACCTTTTTCTATCTTTATTTACCTCCATTTCTATATTCCTTGAGCTATTGTGTGTAACCACAAGGGTAAGAATGCACCTCTATTATGTCATTGTGTGTATTGGTTCAAAAACATTAGAGATTAGTTGGGGGTTTACCAAAGTGAATCACTAATATCTGAAATCTCATAGGAACAGAGCAAACACAGTCTAGAAAGATGATGCAGTCAAGGATGCAGCACAATCCATGGGTTGAAGGTGAAAAATAGGACCTGTTCCATGGTCCAACATTAGGTTTTGTTAATCGGTTCAGCCTTTGTGTATTTTTAGGAAGAGCTGTTACCCTAATCCTGGGACACTCTGTGCTCCACGAATTGTATAAAAGGATGAACATAGATAGAGAAGGGATTAGCCAGTCAGTCAACTAGCGAGGAGTTATCCTATATCAAGACTATAACCTATGTAATCCCGTTTTATTTAATGAAAATCAAATTTCTTCTGAGTTTTTGAGTTTTCGTGGCAGTTAGTTCACCACAACCCTGTTCGGGGAGTTGGGCCCACTCTTGTGGTCAGGTGCTGTAGGCTTATGATATAGTTTTGTTGTGGTTTTGTGTGGAATCTGTTAGATCTGTGTGTTCTCCTTCATTTATAGTTTTCCCGCTTTATTTGAATGTTACAATTATTTATGTTTTAGCACCAACAATCTAGTTTATGTTCTATATTTTACTGCAATGATTGTTTACTTGCATGATCAATATTGAAAGAAGCACATTCTGCACATATAGTGCATGGTAAACTGTAAAACATTCAAGCCCTTGGTTTGACAAATTAAATGTATTAGGTGGTAAATCTAGACAATATATCGGACCCCAATAGTCGCGACCGCAACAATTCAATCAGAAGAACCAACAGATCTTGAAGAGGGGGAGCACCTTTTTCATTCACATATGTGGGTGAAAGGGACCCCACTGCATTTTATTGTTGATAACAAAAGACAAAATAACCTCATCTCAGCAGAGGTCTTCAAACAATTGGGATTGTCGACAACACCACACCCACAACGGTACAACATCGGGTGGCTTCGCCAAGGAAGAGATCTTTGTGTCAGCCAACAGTGTTGATTTTCATACGAAATCCATCCCTTCAAGGATGAGGTATTATGTGATGTTTCCCCACTGGATGTATGTGATGTTCTCTTGGGCCAACCATATATGTGCAAGTTCCATGTTGTTTATGAGTCTCGACCTCATAGTGTCATTGTTACTTTGGGGGGTCATCTCTAGAGGATACCAGAGGTAATTCCAACTATTTTACCACCTAAATAGTGTCGCAAGGTAGTACATCATACTACAAAATTGAGCTTCTTCACATTCTGTTCAAAGCATGAACAAAAGAACACCCCTGCAGCCTTAGTCCAAGCACCTTCTATCCAATAGAAGCAGGTCAACAAGATTGCAGAAAAGTGTAAAGATTCCTTCTACACACAAGAATCTCATGTATCTATACTAGTTAAAAAGGTCCAACCCTTCCAGCGATAGGTTCATGACAACCTTCAACAAGCTAAGCAACACAACTTCTCCAACAAGGCAAGCAACTCATCAATATATAGATTCAACAAATGCTTTTCCCTCTCCCCCGGGCACTCAACGAAATGGAGACCATTTTTTCCTAAGGAGGGATGATTGATCTAGGTGGATATCAGTGGGCACCCACCTTTTCCAACTGGCTCAAAACAATTTTCTGGCAATTTTGGTAATTTACTATTTTTAGCAGTTTATAACTTCTGGGGCCATTTTGAGGGCCTAAATGAAGGTTTTTTGGGATCAATATTCTCAATGATAACTGAAGGCTTTGATTGAGCCCCCAAAATGAATCTCCTAGATTATACCCTTTCAATGAGCTACCGTGCGCCCCAAATGGAGATCGTATGCCAAAGTTATGCCCACGGGAAGTTGATACACCAAACAACCCAAAACGGGGTCCACAAAATTGTTGGATTTTTATCTTTTGGGTCAGGGTTTTGGATTTTCTTTATGATAAAAAGGCCTTTAGAGCCTCATTGTAAAATCATCTTCTCACATATGGGAGTAGCCATCACATCTCTTCTCAGAGATAAGTTGCCACCATTCTAGCGAGTCTTTCACTCTGTATTTTTACAATCTTTGTATATTTTCGCTCATTAATAGAAAATTGTGTATTACTGTATATTTGTGTTTATGGTTGAATATATGATACATTTATGTTATATTATTGGATATACGAGATATCTCTATACATTGATTTATTATATCTCCGCTCTCATTTTGTGCCAAAAATAATCTGGATCAGATTGTCAACACATGAATTGGTTCATGTGTATGCATATCAAATGTATTCATTAATTTAATTGATTTTAAACATATACTAAGAACATGATTTACCAATATGAGTAAAAATTAGAGTTCTAACTACCTAATGCCAAAATGTGGGGCATTACATACACCCACTCTTTAGGAAACTTTTTCTTGATGTTATAGTCTAGTAAAAAGTGGCAGTCAATCTCGAGAGTTTACGCATGGTCTTTGTGTCCTCCTAGATCATAGATACTGGGATATACTTGTCCCATTGGACTTTACTTAATACACAATCAAGACCATCTACTTGGAAATATCTATACTAGCTTGGTTTGGAATGACCTTGCATCGGTCACATAGAAATTACTCTTTTTATTTCATGGGATCTGTGCAATACATACTAGTGAAAAAATGAAATAGGCATTATATTATACACCTTAAGTAGGTTTATAGGTAATGGAAGTCGACCTACAACTCATCCAATCCTCACAAGGATTTCAAATGGTCTATTTAAACCACCTTGTTTATTATGTATTATCAAAGAGTTACATGGTGTAGGCCCTATACTTGTGGCATACATGGCACGTCATCTTATTAATGAGTTGATTATAATTCATTGGTGAGTTGAATTTCATATCAATCTCCATTGAATTCTTTCACTGTGTTGTACTTTACTATGGTATTGGAGGACTATAAGGCCATATGAGATCAAAGTTGAATATTTGATGCACCCTAAGGTAGGGTGGAAATTTGAGCTTGAATGCCTTATAACCACACTACTTAGTGATGGTATATGGTATGTATTTTAGTGACATACACTTTAGATATGAGGCCTTGAATTTTTCTTTCTAAATACGAAGCCACACATTGTCCCCAACTAAGAAGTTGTTTAAGACACAATTCTTGTCACGTCACTTCTTGAACTTTGGAAAGGCTTTTCATGGAATCTCATCTACTTGCACTGAGTATTTTGGATGTGCTTAATGAGGTGTGTTTCTTTGTTAACATATTTTCTATGTAGACACAAAGGTTCCCACCATTGGAGGTGTCAGATAGGAAATGACCATTGGCCAATAGGTTGAAATCCAAAGCATATTTCAAAGGGGCCACATTGTGTCACATTATATTGAGGCAGTTATAAAAATTAGTGGCTAGAACAAAGTTTTTTCATCATATGTGTATGGATGCTTGTGATTATACATGTGAAGCAAGTGCATAAGATTTTGGTTAACAACTTTTGTTGAATAAAGAATGGAACATTGTAGATGTGTCCAAAATTGTGTTACACAGATCCCAAAGAGATTCCTAATTATAGAAATGAATTTGGTATCTTTTTCATTGACAATAGACGTGGATGACTTAAATATAACCAAATGTATGTGAATAAGTGTTTCACAATGTCCTATTCATGGCACAAAGATCACTATATTCAAGAACCAATTGACCACAAATTGCATTATGGTGGTGGAATGTGATAAGGGAACCTCACAAAAAATACACAGAGATTGATTCCCATGGGTGCAAAGGAATGGATAGAGGTGTATATAACCCCTACCTCATGTTGATAATTTTTTTACTTACACAAGAAACACATCCCTTAATATATTTTTCCATTCCAATGGGATAGTGAAACCAACAAAAATACTTGTGTAACACAATCAATGTCTTATGGAAAAAACAATGATCCTTTTCCTTGGAGGAATGTGCCTCCCAAATAATCTTGTTGCACTCATGTGTGGGGGGAAATAGGATTCTAGGGTGGAAAAATAATTTACACAATGAAAATTTGGTCATGATACTCCTTGGATAATATCTACATAAATATGGTTTAATACTAGATCAACTATGCAATGCTTCAACAAATTGTGTGTTTGATATTCATAATTGTTTAGAATAGTCAACAATGCGTGAAATGGTGGTAGACATAAGTAACCATTGACATAGTTAGATGCACCATTCTTATGTTTATCACCAAGTGGAATTGTTGTATATAGGTTATCCACTTCAATTGGTTCATGCTTTGAAATTTTCTTATGTCTACACACACAATGAATGCTTATGGTTGGAGTGTTTAAGAGTCTCCTTCCAAAGAATGTAATGTTTCCATTTCTTAACAACTTGGATGATCATGTAAAATTTCTTTGATGTAAATGGATTAATTTCTAATATCATCACTAAAATTTTTAATGTGGTGTGCAAGGAGATGCCCATTTTGTAGGGAAATAGCATCGAGAGCATAATTTCAGGTATGAGTCTTAAAGGGATGATGTAAATCAAGGAGTTATAGGACCAAAAAAGAGTTCATATTGCATTTGAATTATTCAAAGCCTTGATGTTGTATTGTGTCCCTTACGAACATGATCTTTGTGGAAATCCCACATAGTAAAGAGTGGAGAGGGTGTACAACATGGGATAATCCCAACACAAAATTTTTGTAGAAGTTCACTAATCCCAAGAAATTATGTAGCATGGTTAGGTTGGTCATGGTGGACCATTCTATGATGATCTATACCTTCTTAGGATATACATGCAATTTGATTTCATCAACAATGATGATGAAGTACCATATGTGATTCCTAGTGAAGTCACATTTCTCTAGGTTAGCAAAGAGATTTTGGTAGTGCAAAGTGTTCAAATTGGTCATCATGTTCTTTCCATGTACTACTAAAAACCAACACATGATTAATATGAATCACACATTTAACTATGAAAGGTTACAGAATGATGCATGAGCATTGGTTTAGTCAAAGGGTATCACCAATCACTCATACAAGTCATCCTTAGCTTCAAATGCAGTATTCCAAACATCCCTAGGGTTGGCATGACCTTGGTAGTAGTTAGATTTCAATTTGATTATGTTGTACTTTTATCCCTTCATTATGTCTACAAGACCATCAAGTCAAGGAATGGGGTATTGTTCCCTCATTGTGATCTTGTTGAAGGAGCAATTGCGAATGCTTGCACACTAAGAACCATATTTATTTGACACTAGCATGATCATGCTCGCACATGGTGATGTGTTCAATCAAATGTATCCCTTATGCAAGAGACCTTATATTTGTTGGGTATCTCATCATTATCTAGCAATGATTTTTAATATAAGGTTCATTGGGTCATGGCTGTAATGGCTGGAATGGCTGTAATGGCTGGACCTGGACAGGTCAGAAAGCTGGAATGGCTTGGTCATGGCTGTAAGTAACTCTGTCTCTGGTTCAAATACTTTAAAATTTGATGATGTTGTTGGTGTTATCCTTAGTGAGGAAATGCGACGGAAAAGCACAGGTGAAACATCAGGAAATGCATTGAACATGGAGAGCAGGGGAAGACAAAAGGAT
>JASDQU010101377.1:228492-262162 GCA_032191745.1 Picea mariana
TTATCCCTTCATTTTGCTGGATAATAATAAAGGAAGGACCTGGCAATTTCTCTGGTGGACGTAGCCCACACTGGGTGAACCACGTAAATCCGTGTCTCTCTTGTATTGTGTGTCTTCTGTGTTTTGTTTCTGCATTTGTTTTATTTTATTGCTCCGCGGTCCTGTTTTTCTAACATTTCAGTCTCCTCAACTTGGTGTATGAGGTAGTGTTATTGTGCATTGAAAAATGTTGTTGGTATATACTTTTTCATTTCACACATTAGCTGAGGAATTTATCTCTTCCAATACTTTATATCATATTCATGGATTTATTTCAATGAAAACCATCTACATGAGATCATGACATAAGAAAATAACATGTTTCAACATAACATAACATATATTACATTATAAGTAAAACACATGTCATTAAGTACAACAACAAATTTAAAGAACATTTGGAATATAAATCAAAGCTACTTACCTCATGTATTTTCCAAGATCATATATAACTTGTTTGACGTTGTTGTCAAATTAGTTTGGGAGAGATAGCGGTAGAAAACACTGTAACAAAAAAAAATGAATCGTTATTTGTTTTGACCAAAGAAGACAAAAAAAATTAAAAAACTTAAAAGCTGTATAAGGCCAATATATAAATATGTATATCAAAATTATTACCATAGTGAAGGTATTCCAATCATGTGTTTTTACCCCACCAAATTCACCTTTCTTCGTTAAGATATTATTTATGTTTGAAGCAAAACCTGCGGGAAATTTAATTCTTTGAATGACCTATTTTACATTATTTCTTAGTTTCTCTATTAATAACCATGGAAGGTTATTTTAGTCTCCATCGTTATTTGATTGGATCACACTTCACATTGCATGATTGGCTTCCTGACTGTCAGTACAAGTTTTGACAATTTTTTCTTTATCCCTCCTACTGTTGGCATGTTTTACAGGAAGAGTGTGCTTGTCATTGATGGAAAGAAAAGAAACGAAGATAACAAATAGGAAAGCAACGATGAGAGTTTGAAGATTCAGACTTCGGAAGATATGAAAGTAGTGCACAGATCCATAATTCGGCTAAGTGTCGAAGTGAGTCTTTAAGGATTCAAAGGAGAAGAAGGAGAGAAATCTCAGGAGGAGGAGTGACAGTGGCCGTTGGATCACCGATCCAGAGGACCAACAACCATCCTATCAAATTAAGATATGTGAGCCTTAGAGCTTTTCACATGGAGGTGAGGGAGCTTGCCAAAGTTTCGAAGTCCCGAAGTAATTTGAGACCGTTCATCACTAGGAGGATAATCTGGTTCGTTGATCGTCGGAGATACATGTCAACATACCATGATTTTAGGAGGAAGCAAAGTTTGAGATTTGAAATCCCCGAAGTCCGAAGAGCCGGAGAGCCGGAGTAAATTTCAACAATCAGATCTAGAGGGATATGTGGCGACGAATCGTGAGCTTCGGAGAAATCACTTCGAGAGTTTTAGTTTGAGATTTGAAATTCCCGAAGCCCAGAGAGATAAAATAAATTATCGACCACTGGATCATCCGAAGTAGATCTCATTTTTCAGATCGTTCGAAGAAGATCTCAAGTGTCAGATCATCCAAAGTGAATCTAGGCTGTCTGATCTAGAAAAGACGTGGCGTAAACCTGTGGACTCCGAGTAAAGACCCAAAGTAAGCCTCAACTGTTTGATTCAAGGACATGTGGCAGACCACGTCAACAAGTAAAAGTGGCAGACCATGTCAACAAGTACATGTGGAAAACCACGTCAGTGAGTGACATGTGGAAACCACTCAGCCCGTGCCAAGTCAACAGGTGACGTGTGTAATGTTATGTCACTCCGAGAGTTTTACTTCGAGAGTTTCACCACCAGCAGATGCTTAAAGTCCCAAATTCCTGAACGTCGAAGTCCCAAAGTGGACATAATTCGTCCAATCTAAATATCACTTCAGGTGCATTCTCAACCATTGATCAAAATATATTGAAAGGATAAGTGTAAAATGTCTGTTCTGTTCAGATAGGTGTCTGCAGATCATCGACTCTGGAAGATTGATGTACAAAAGAAACGAGAGTTTGAGAATTGAAAGTCCCGAAGGGAAGACTCACAGAGTAGATATTGATCATATATTCAGGGAGACAGGTGTCAATAGATCTTCCACTCCAGAAGATTGTCATATGGTAAAAGCGAGATTTGAGATTTGAAACTCCCGAAGACCGGAGGGACGAAATCAATTGTAGCCATTTATTTGGAAGGAAGATACATGTCGATGGATCATGGAGATATGGGATAATGTGTGGAAGGAGGAAAGGAAGGCAGATAGAAGCTGTTGATCAAGTGGCATCACCAAGGGATTGGAGATCAATGGTCATGCTCAATTGCGAGCCTAGAACATTCTCGGGTCTTAATTTTTCTTGAGCGAGCCATAATCGAAACCATAGTTTTGGAGAAAGGACACGTGGAGGCTCAAGGTAAATTGCAGGGAGAAACGTAGTTTGATACAAAACACCTTTGGACGTGCCTGCAATCGTATGGTCACGTGAGAGCATCACCCAAGGTCATATCAAAGAACGGAGCTAGCGCTCGCTAGAACGAGATCGTGAAGCGAAGTTTGAATATGCGTGTGGTCACCACCAGTGGTCTCATAAAGGAAGGAGCTTAGAATCCAAAGAAGCCAAAAATGACTGACTGTAACTGCCAGAGAAGACGAAGAGTTGCAACTGCCAGAGAAGAAAAAGAATCTCAGGATAATGACCGTTAGTGATGAACAGGTTCACAAAAACTTCCAGAGAAGCCAAAGAATCTTTGGATAATGACCACTGATGAAGAACAGATTCAACATAATCGCCTGGTAATATAAAGAGTTGCAATGATGATCAGGGTGAGGACTCGGCATGATAAAGACATGCAGAACATAAAAGAGAGGGTGTTTTTTCAAAAGCTACGCATGTGGGTAGAAGGAGATGTAGTGTAGGATCTGAAGTGGAGATTAGAAGCACAACATATAGCATGAAGAGCTAGCACAGAGTATAAAAGGAAGAATATAAGATGAACAGAGTAGAAAAAGTGTGTAGGAGGAAAAAGAGTAGAGCATAGAAGAAAAAAGATGCAGAAGCAGAATAGAGCATAGAAGTTGAAGAAGGCAGAGGAGACACAGAGCTGTAACAGACCATATCGGAGACAGAGAAAGTAAGTAAAGTTTTGTAAGATTCAATTAGGGTTGTAGGGTGGTGCTAGGGAGGATTGTAGTCCTCTAAATTCTAGTTGGTGCTAGAATATATTCTGGGAGTTGGTGCTTCCATCTAGTTGGTGCTAGAGAAACCTAGGAGTTGGTGCTTCCATCTAGTTGGTGCTAGAAAAATCTGAGAGTTGGTGCTCTCTGTAAGTTGTATCTTGCTATCAAAGGTTGTAGCCTCATATTTGAGTTGGTGCTCAAAGACTATGATGTACATGAAGGTTGAAGCTTGATTGACATCCAAAGAAGAAGAGGTTTTCTCCCTTTATGGGTTTCCTCGTGAAAATCTGCGTCTCTATGTATTCTGTGTGATTGATCAACTATTGTATATCTATGCATGTTAAGTTATCAGTAACACATTAAATAATAATCTATAAATATTAAGAAAATAACAAGAAAATTTTTCAATCTTACATTATAACTGATTCACCCCCCCCTCTTAGTTATACTTCCAACAATTGGTATCAGTGCTGGTGCCTTTGATCAAAGGTAGATCCATAAGCTTGAACATGACTAGTCATGAAAGAAGTTCAACTAATAGACCCCCTCTATTTGATGGAACAAACTTTGCCTTCTAGAAAATAAGGATGAGAACACATTTAATGTCTTTGGGTGATGATGTTTCGGATGTCATCAAAATGAGATATGTGAAGCCTGTAGTCTTGGCCTCAAAATATGACAAGATGGAGTTTAGATTTAATGCAAAATAAATGAATTTAATTCTTAGTGGACTTGCTGAAGCTGAGTTTGTCAAATTCATGCACTTTGATTCAACAAAAGTTATGTGGGACAAGCTGATAAGTAGTTATGAAGGTAATGAAAAGGTGAAAGGCGCAAAAATTCAGACTCACAGACTGAAATTTGAGCAGTTAAAGATGGATGAAGACGAAAATATAAGTAAGTACTTATTACGTATAGAAGAGCTTGTCAACACTATGAAAGGTCTAGGTGAAACGATAGATGAATCTTTTCTAGTCCAGAAAATATTAAGATCTCTTCTTGATAGATTTAACTCAAAGGTCTCTTGTATAGAGGAAATAACTGATCTCAAAAAAATGACACTAGATCAACTTCTTGGAACCTTAATTACTTATGAGATGAGAATCACCAAAGGTAAATCAACTACAAGAGAGGCATCCTTTAAAGAAGAGAAAAACATAGACTCTGATATAGAGGAGATAGAAGCAAATTTTGTGAGAAGACTGCCAAAAGGATTAGGCAAATAAAAAGGTAAAATGCCCTTCAAATTCTTCAACTTTGGTAGTATAGGTCATTTGTAATCAACGTGCCCTCACAAAAGAAAGGATCAATCATATGACGATGAAGAGAAGCACACACACAAGAAGGTAATTAAAGAGAATAATTCTAAAAGGAAAAGCCTTTGTGTAAAGAAAGATGACGATCCTTCAGATGATGAAAGAAGTGACTCTTCTATTGAAGATAAAATAAATGATATCGTGATAATAGATTTAGAAGACCTAAACACTAAAGAAATAGAAAGTGAGTTCACTGATTGTGAAGCAGTAGTAGATCTTGAAGGCGAACTTGTCAGTGCCATGGAAGAGATTGATAGACTCAAAGAAAAGAAGAGAAAACAAAAATAGTTACTGCTCAGATATGAGAAAATAGGCAATGAACCATATGAAGAAATTGCTCTATTAAAGGTTAAGTTAGAAGAAGCTAAGAAGATTGAAGAAATCATCAAACAACAGTTGAAGGAATCCGAAACAAAAGGTGAAAAATTGGAAGCTGAAGTAATAACCATCAGAAAAGATCTAGAGAAATATCAGGCCTTATATCATAAGAATCTGACAAGTATTAAATACTCAGAAGGATTATCCTCCATTATGAATCAAAAAAGGAATTCAAAGTTGAAAACTAGTTTGGGTTATGAAGAAGGATCAAGTAGTAGTCATCCAAGCAACAAAGAATCCATCAAGTTTGTCAAATCTACAACCATTGACAACAACAGACCTGCAAAAACAAAGGAAGATAATCAATCGCCTAGGAGGAGTGAAGAAAAAGGTAAAAGAACTGAATCTTTAAAACAAAGAAATAATACACCCTCTACTCAAGGAAATCATCAGCATGAAAGAAATCAACCTGCTCAAAGAAGACAGCCGTTTTTCAGGTACAAATATTTTTTCTATGGATATTGTTTTTACTGTTCTAACTTTGGCCACAAAGCTATAAATTGTTATTTAATATTTAGACATGAGCAATCAAGATTGCCAAGAAATAAATATCTTCCAACAAAGAATGAGAAAACCAAGTAACAAACAACCAAAGACTGCATATCATGTGATAGCTAGGAAAAAGACACAGATTAAGCATAACAATCGTTATGATCCTTTATTCAATGAACCAGAATGTTACATCTTCCATAATTATGGACATAAAGTTGCAGACTGTCTCTTAAGGAACTGTAATCCAGATTCAAATAACAGAGCTAAAAATGTCAAGGTTTGGAAGAGGAATGAAGATAATAAGTGTGGATTAGTGTTGTCAGATCAAAGACAAAAGGACCCCTGATATATTGACAATGGATGCTCCAGTCATATGACAGCTGACAAAAGTAAGTTCCTATCACTCAAAGAAAGTAAATTAGGGAGTGTGACCTTTGGAAATGATGCTCCAGGAAAGATCAGAGGTAAGGGTCTAGTAATCTTAAGTAATGGAAGAAGAAAATATCAAGATGTATTATTTGTTGATGGTTTAAATCATAATATTCTTAGTGTTAGTCAGATATGTGACAGAGGATGTGAAGTCACTTTCACTGCCAAGAATTGTAAAATAAAGACAGTAAACACATGAGAGCTGATTGAAAAAGGGGTTAGAACTGAAAACAATGTATATGTTCTGAAGGAAGATAAGGAGAAATGTCATTTAAGAAAATTTGATGAAAGTTGGTTATGGCACAGAAGGCTTGGACACCTAAATTTTGATCATATTGTCAAACTGAATAATGAAGGTGCTGTAAAATACCTTCCAATAATATATAAGCCTAATAACTTTGTATGCGAATCTTGTTAAATGGGGAAGCTGACTCATGCTCAATTCAAATTGAAGAGTTTCACATCTTCAGAGAAACCACTTCAAATTGTTCATATGGATCTGTGTGGACCATCGCGAAAGGAAGGAACTGGAGGAGAACGTTACTTTATGCTAGTCATTGATGAATTCTCCAGACTTACGTGGGTTGCCTTTCTGAGAGAAAAATCTGATGCGTTTAAAATTTTGAAAATGTTTAAGGCGTTAGCTGAGAATTAGACAGGAAGGAAGTTAAAGGAAATTCGCTCAGACAGGGGAGGAGAATTTCTGTCAAGAGATTTCAAAGAATTCTGTGACATACATGGAATTAAAAGAGAATATACTATTCCAGGTACTCCTCAACAAATGGAGTTGTATAACGCCAAAATAGATTAGTTCAGTAGATGGAAATGGCTATGATGAGTGAAAGGAAAATCTCACAAACCTTCTGGGTGGAGGATGTTCACACAACTATTCATATTCTAAACAAAGTGCATCTAAGGCCGAACAATGATAAAAATCCATATGAGTTGTGGTTTGGTCGACCTGCATCAATCAAGGACTTCAATGTATTTGGAAGTAAATGCTACATCAAGAATAATGATGATCATCTGGGAAAATTTGATAGTAGAACTGATGAAGGTATCTTCTTAGGATATGCAACGAACAATAAAGGATACAGATGGTTTAACAAAAGAATGCATAAATTAATAGACTGTATTGATGTTCGAATTATTGATGTTCGAATTGAGGAAGAAGCTCCTGTCAAAGATCAACAAAGAATAACCACCAAGTCAGATGAAGAAAATGATGAGAATAATGAAAATGAAGAACAAAAAAATTCAGAGTCACAATAAGATGATGAATCAGGTGGAGAAGATACATCCAGACAAGAAGAGTCAGGACATCGATCAAAATCAAATCCTTCCTCCATAATTACTCAAAAGAATCATCTTGAAAGTCAAATAATTGGTGAGAAAAACAAAGGTGTATAAACCAAAAGAAGGATAATCAAAGACATCGAGCAATCACATATAGCCTTCATATCCATGGTGGAACCCAAGAACTTTAATGAAGCCATTAAATATGTAGATTGGTTAAAATCAATGAATGAGGAACTGGATCAGATTGAAAAGAATGACACTTGGGAACTCGTTCCTAGGCTAGCAATTTTTTTTTTATAGGATCCAAATGGGTCTACAAAAATAAGATGAATGAGCAAGGAAATATTGTAAGAAATAAGGCTATACTGGTCTGCAAAGGATATGCTCAAGTAGAAGGACTGGATTTTGATGAAACATTTGCAAAACGTAGCAAGATTAGAAGATATTAGAATGTTTCTTGCCTATGCTTGTCATAAACAGTTTAAATTCTATCAAATGGATGTCAAGTCAGCTTTTCTAGATCTAAAATAAGAAGTCTATATGGAACAACCAGAGGGTTTCCAACTGTCAGATAACCCTGACTTTGTCTGCAAGCTGAAGAAACCCTTATATGGGTTGAAACAAGCTCCTCATGCCTGATATTACAGACTAGATAAGTATCTTCAAGACAAAGGGTTCAAGAAACGAACAATTGACAACAATCTATATATCAAAACAGAGGATAATGATTTTCTCATTGTGTTGGTCTATGTAGATGACATCATCTTCGGAAGCAATAATGCTTCATTGGTACAATGGTTTTCTTCTACCATGCAATCTAAATTTGAAATGTCTATGATAGGGGAACTGCCATTTTTTCTCAGTCTGCAAATTAATCAGAGGCCTGAAGGAATATTTCTTTCTTAGGAGAAATATCTAAGAGAAATGTTGAAAAGGTTTCCTGTGGAAGATTCTAAACCTGTGAGCACACCTATGGTCATTGGATGCAATTTAGGCAAGGATGATGACTCACCTGATGTTGATTAGAGTTCATATAGGTCTATGATATGCAACCTATTGTACATCACAACATCTCGTCCATACATAATGCATGTTGTTGGAATGGTAGGAAGGTATCAATCTGCACCTAAAAAGAGTCATTTGCTAGCTGTCAAAAGAATCTTCAGATACTTTAAAGAAACAATGAACTATGGCCTATGGTATCCTAGGAATCAGAATTTTCAATTATCAGTCTCTTTGGATGTTGATTGGGATAACTGCATCGATGAAAGGAAAAGCACGAGTGGAGGTGCATTCTTCTTAGGAGATTCTGTTGTAGCATGGTTGAGAAAGAAGCAAGGTTCCATTTCCTTATCGACTACAAAAGCTGAATACATTGTAGCTGCCACTTGTTGTACCCAAGTATTGTGGATGATTTAGACACTTGTAGACTTGGAGGTAAAGTATACTGCACCAATCCCAATTCATTATGATAATACTAGTGCAATCAGTCTATCAAATAATCCTGTATTTCACTCCAAGACCAAGCATATACCCATCAAGTATCACAACTTCTTGAGGGAACAGGTAACCAACACTATTGATTCTTTGCATTATATTCCATTCAAATATCAAATTGCTGATATCTTCACTAAACCGCTTGCAAAAGCTCAGTTTGAGTATCTACTCCAGAAGTTGGGCATGACCTTGTTATCAAGTTAAAATAATCTATCTGATCAGAGGGAGAGTTTCGATAGTATATATAATCAGGGGGAGAGTGCTTATTGTATTTATGATTAGGGGGAGAAGAAAGTCCCTCTCATTTTTTTTTGACATTGATGTCAAAGGGGGAGAAAAGGTGTGGTCTGGATGCTGCAGTTGGAGGTCTAAGCAGAATAATGCAGTCTTTCAGGGTTTCCATCAATGCCAAAGGGGGAGATTGTTGGCATGTTTTATAGGAAGAGTGTGCTTTTCATTGATGGCAATAAAAACAACGATGATGGAAAAAAGTAAAGCATCGATGAGAGTTCGAAGATTCAGACTTCGGAAGATATGCAAGGAGTGCACAGATCCACAATTTGTCTAAGTGTCAAAGTGACTCTTTAAGGAGTCAAAGGAGCAGAAGGAGGAGCGACAATGGTCGTTGGATCAATGATCTAGAGGACCAAGAACCATTTGATCAAATCAAGATATGCTAGCCTTAGTGCTTTTCACACGCAGGTGAGGGAGCTTGCCAAAGTTCCAAAGTAATTTGAGACCGTTCATCACCAGGAGGAGAATCGGGTTCGTTGATCATAAGAGATATGTGTCAGTAGACCATGAGTTCAGGAGGAAGCAAAGTTTGAGATTTGAAATCCCTGAACGCTGGAGAGCCAAAGTAAATTTCAACTGTGAGATCCAGAGGGATACGTGGCGATGGATCGTGAGCTCCGGAGAAATCACTTCGAGAGTTTCAGTTTGAGATTTGAAATTCCCGAAGCCCGGAGAGCTGGAGATATGAAATAAATTATCGACCGCCGGATCATCCAAAGAAGATCTCAGTTGTCATATCATCTGAAGAAGATCTCAAGAGTCAGATCATCCAAAGTGAATCTGGGTTGTTTGATCCAGAAACGACGTGGCATAAACTTGTGGGCTCCGGGTAAAGACCCGAAGTAAGCCTCAACCATCCAATTCAAGGACATGTGGCAGCCCACGTTAGCAAGGACATGTGGTAGACAATGTCAACGAGTGACACATGGCAACCACTCAGCCTGTGCCAAGTCAACAGGTGACGTGTGTAATGTTATGTCACTCCAGGAGTTTTACTTCAGGAGTTTCACCACCAGCAGATGCCTAAAGTCCCGAAGTCCCAAAGTGGACATAAGTCGTCCGATCTGAAGATCACTTCGGGTGCATTCTCGACCATTGATCTGGTGCTTCCATCTAGTTGGTGCTAGAGAAACCTAGGAGTTGGTTCTTCCATCTAGTTGGTTCTAGAGAAATATGAGAGTTGGTGCTCTCTGCAATTTGTAGCTTTCTATCAGAGGTTGTAGGCTCATATTTGAGTTGTTTCTCAAATACTATGATGTACATGAAGGCTGAAGCTTGATTGAAATTCGAAGAAGAAGAGGTTTTCTCCCTTTATGGGTTTCCTCGTGAAAATCTGTGTCTCTGTGTATTCTGTGTGATTGATCAAATATTGTATATCTATGCATGTTAAGTTATCAGTAACAAATTAAATAATAATCTAGAAATATTCAGAAAAGAACAAGAAAAGTTATCAAGCTTACATTATAACTAATTCACCCCCCCCCCCTCAGTTATACTTCCAACACCTACCATCTATGATTTTCCATAACATTTCTGTCACATTCTTCCCGATATGCATTGTATCAAACAAATGAGTTATTTTTAGCTCCTCATAGTAGGGAAACATCATTAATTGAGTGGGATAACATTTCATTCCTTATGGAAGCCCATTATTAATACCTTCATGATGGTTGTTGGCACCAGGCCGAAGTGGAAAGAAGAAAAATCGTGGGAAAGAAAGCGTGCATAAAACTGAAGTAACAATTGGCAAAAGATCAGGATGCACACATGCAAGAAAGAATGCACAAAGGAAAGTGACAGTTGAAGGAAGAACAACACGCGCATGAGAGAAAGACCTAACGTAAGAAGGGTTAGGGTTTTGGTAAGATTCTGTAAATGGTTAAGATCCTGAAATGTATAAATATAGATATGAAAGTATCATATAAGGTTGGTCGTTGGTTTTTATTGTTATTGTTATGTTTTGTTGAGAGTCGAGATTCAAGAGTTAGGTTTTTGAGTAAGTTTTGGAGACTGTATCTATGCGTGGGCGTAGGCGATATGTAAGGGTTTTAGCTGTATGAACCGATATTTTGTAAGCTGTTGAGAAAATGAGATATGAGGGAAGGTAGATCTGAGGATTAGACCATAGGTTGTAGAGCCTGGTGCGATCTAGTTCACCTCACATAGATCTTACCCAGTTTCGTGGAGGATTGTAAGCACACGGTGCCAGAATTGCAGAACTATCATAATAAAAGAGCTAAGAACCAAATATTTGTGGACGTAGCCCAGGAGGGGGGTAAACCATGGTAATACTCACGTAATGTGTTGAATGTTTTCATGTCTTTACTTTATTTCAACAGTTAATGGTTAAGTTTGATGAATGAGTCAATACATTGTTATGAATCTGTTTATGCTTTGCTGGAATTAAACGGTGAGATATACGTATGCGATTTCAAGGAATAAGTAGGTTACAGTAACCGACCATGGTACATGGTTTAATAAAGAAACCTTTATCCCATACTCTGTCCTAGGCTATAAACACATGAGTCTTACAGTCAGCCATTTAAAGCTATCTCGGGTGAGAATGCGTAGTACCTTCCAGGTGCTATGTTGCCTTCTGGTTTACCAAGAGGGCCAATAGTTTTAGAAGCTTTGTTGGAACCCCAAATGACATGAACCCTAGGTCAGTAACTCAGATAACTTGAGAAGGGAAGTGATAACCAAAAAATGGTTCCATTGCCGTGTTAAGAGAAACAAGAGAGGACCGAGTAGATGAGATATAATGGACAAGAACCGAAGGAGCAGAACAGAATAGCAATGAGCTATTAGAAGGGAATGTGGAGACCTTGGAACCCCATGAGAGAAGAAATAGAGGGCTGGTTGAGAACTAAAGATCTAGAGTTTGCACAGAAAGACAATAGAAACCCTAGAATCACACTGCGTAGATACTTAGATAAATACGTATTTACAGATTTACACAAAATCTTTTTCTATGATTTTTCACATATACTACAGGAGTGGATCTTAAGGTTAACGGATAACCACATGATGAACCAGATTCGATAGCTAGATTGGACTCCAGTACAGATCCAACAAATGCAGTAGGTGAACAACAAATTCACCCGCACAGTCGACTTTTGGCTTGACAGTATTGTGGCAGGCTTTATCACAGAATTTGTGGTAGACACAACAAAGTCATACAACACAGATGAGAAAGAGTTCCTACGAGTACCCAGAGGAAGGTACATTCGATCACTATATACTTCTATCAAGATACTGCTATATAACAAAGGTGTAATGACAATGGAATCAGACAGCTAGACTTCCCTGCACGCCTGGGGAAGGTAGGAAGCACTGACAGAGAGAGGAGGAATGGAAGGAGGGAAGGATAAAGAGAAGAAGGAGGAGGAACCCTTGGGACTGATCTTGATGGATGACAACTAGCTTAAGTGGATCTTGGCGTCATCAGGAACAACGCGTAGCAAAGCACCCTACCAATATAAGGTGAATACCAAGAAGAGAGCCGTAGCCGAGAGAAAGGGCTTGGCCAACAATGAGGAAGAGGTAAAGGATCTCCGAGCTATGGAGCATATTGAGGAAATCCTACATGCCATGTATGAGAGGAAAAGAAGAGTCCCAATAACAGGAGGAGAAGGCAACCATCCCTTTCATATTAATGTCAGTGTGGAACCCATAAACCCATGTGCAACCAATACACAAAAGAGAACACCATCGTTTAGACAACCAAAGTTCAGAGGTAGTCTGACAACAAGAAGTACATCTACACAAGGAGCAACAACTAGAGGAGCAAGTTCAGGAAATATTAGTCAAGTATCTACACCGCACGGAGGAGGGAGTAGCCTGGTATTTGGCATGGCAGGACACGATCCTACTATCAGACTACCAAAGTTTGGAGGAGAAGAAAAAAAATACCCTAAGAAGCATTTGTTCATTTGCGCAAAGATCTGGGAAGTGAAGCAGATCATTGATGAAGACACCAAACTTGCGCAGCTAGCAATCATGCTAAGAGACCGCGCACTAGACTGGTACACGAGTCTATACACGAACAGTGTTTCTGGGACGACAAGGACACTGGACGACATTAAGAAACTATTGATAAATGAGTTCTAGAAGCCGAGATCAGAGGATCAGTACATGAACGAGATGATTGAAATAAGAAAAAAACTAGTAGAATCGGTATGGGAGATTGATTAAAGATTCAAGCGATTAAAAGGAAATTTAAAATACCTTATGACCGATATGCAACATCGACACCTGTTTGTGAAATCACTACTCCCACACTTAAAATGTCCATTATGACAGCATAAGTTTCAGACGCAGGCAGAGGCTTTGCAGGAAGCCTTGCAATTGGAAGAGAATCAGTACCAACAGACAGACCCAGATATCAAAGCACTGAAGGAGGATCTGAAGAACTTAACATTTCAGTTGAACCAGAATAAGAACAAGGACAAATGAGAAGCAGTTTGGTGCACTACCTATAGGACAGAAGGACACCATAAGAATGAATTCCCAAGATTCGCACAATATATGGAAATGGGGATGCCAAACCCTCTACCACAGGGAGGATTATGGTGTGAAATATGCAAGAAACCGGGTCATGACCCTTACCATTGCACAATGATGCAGAAATACCAAACAGTCCCAACAAACTCATATTGAACCTTTTGCAAGTCAGTTGGCCATGATGACAAAGATTGCAGAACTATGGAGCTGATGCGGGAAAGAACATCAGACACATACAAAGTATAGGCAGAAATGATGACTGGGCAGACAACACCATAGTTCAATCAAGCCCCATCCCCATACAACACTGTGCAGTAGAAGTATAATACTATGCAACAACCTTACAATAACGCGCAGCCGTAGTACAACCCAGCACAACCCCAGTACAATACCATGCAATATAATCAAGGACCATAGTATAGCACGCCACGAGGTGATCGCGCAACTTATAAAGGAGCAGGATGAGCCAGAGGAGTTTCCAAATGCGGTAGAGGACCGACAGTCACATGTCACAATTGCTAGAAACCAGGACATTATGCACAGGGGTTCCCATTGCCACCAGCGACCTGTATGTATTGTCGCGCATCGGACCACGATACAGAGGAATGTCCGACATTACTTATAAAGATCCAAGAAAAAAGGAATCAAAATAACCAGAATGTTCAGTGTATTTCAACCGAAGTAAGGGATGACGGACAAAACATCAACATAGTCACTCGAGGAGGAATGAAAACATGAAATGATGCATTTCGACAGGAACCAGCGTAGAACCAATGGGTAAAGAAGAACACTGACCCCAAGAAGCAGTTCGACGTGCATAAGGAGAAGGATATCTTTACAGAAGCTCGACAAGAATTCCAAAAGGAGGACATAGTGCCAACTGCACAAAAGTGCAAGGAAGCTCCAGAATATGAAATGCCGCCATCACTGGACCATATCAACATAATACAACCCAAGGAACAAGTAAGTAGTACCAAAGACTTTTTGGAGTCATGCATTAAAATGTTAAGTGATCCTTCATCTGTCAAAATATTGCAAAACATCCTATAAAAATGTAATAGTGAGATAGAACAGAGGCCAAAATTGAAAAATTTCAACCAGCTACACACAAGAAGAAGAACGAGTAAGGAATTTAGACTAAATGCTAACATTGGGGATTTCAATATGTGATATATTATAATAGATCTAGGATCCGAAGTGAATGTACTACCAAAAACTACTTGGCAATGCATGGAAGAACCTACACTAGGATACTCAACTGTTCAACTAAATCTAGCAAATCAACATAGAGTCGTACCAATAGGTAGACTGAAAGGAGTGACAGTAGATTTGGATGGTGTGCGCACTAAGGAAGAATTTGAACTCATCGAAATAGTAGATGGCACAACACCTTACTTGACGCTACTTGGTCTAGATTGGGCGTTCGACAACTAGACCATAATTAACTTAAAAACCAGAAAAATGACATTTGAGTCGGGGGACTATAGGGTCATAGCCCCACTCGACCCATCAGAAGGTTATAGGTTCATAGAAACCACTTTTCTGGACTTAGAAGAGATCTATCAGTTGTACAGAACAACTACGTGCGATGCAAACTATATAAACCCAACTGCAGACGGGGTACTCAGTTGGTGGAGTATTACTTCATGCAGAACAAAATCATACATCGGGTTAGAAAACTGGCAGCACATACTACACGAAATATCCATGAGAAGGTGTGCAAGAATAGACTGCGTAGTAAGGTGTATTGGCATATAAATCCGAGAACCACCTAGTTTTCTCGGGCTAAATGATTTGGAAACTTTCTTGACACAATATGAAGACAAAGTATTAGAAAACCAGAGATTATTAGCATTGGATTTAGCACTAAAGGCTACACCCGCAAGATGGTGGGGTACACACAAAGAGACTATCACAGATTGGTACCAATGCAAATGATTACTGTGCATAAGGTTTGACACAGAACAGATATGGGGCAACTGACAGAAATATGATGGACTAGGAACACCAATAGAACACTTGGAGGCGTGTAAAACACTATGGAAAATGACACCACCAGAAGAATGGTCTCACCACTTCATTCATACTTTAGAGGGCATACCAGCGAATTGGTATACAGACCAGGAAATGCGCAAAGGAACCAAGAAATGGGAGACACTCCAACAGAACTTTACAGTCACTTTCTCATTTGAGCATGAGAAACCCAACATAGACACGACCTTGAAACGGATTAGAGACATCATATTCATTACAGAACCGGAAGTGGAAGTTATTACAGAATCACATCAGCGGAATAAGAAGACAGTCAAGGAACTATTGTCATGCTATCATGTACATGAGGAAGCACCGGATGAAGATGATTTGCGCGATATTCAGATCAAAGAAATCAAAGGCAAGAGGGATGTGTAAGGAACACCCTTAGAATCAAAAGTCATCTCTGTGCCAATCAATGTAAAGAAGGTTAACATAGGGACTGCCAAGCATCCCAAAATGGCCAACATTGGAGATTACTGGGACGAGTAGACACGAGAAAGCATCACATAATTGTTGCGTGAATACAACGACCTTTTTCCCACAACCTTTATAGAGAAGAAATGAATAGCCAAAGAATTAAGAGAAATGAAGATACCAATCATATCTGATGCAAGACCCATTAAACAACGACCATATAGACTGAACCCCATCTATAAATAGAAAGTTAAAGATGAGATTGACAGGATGCTCAAGGCCGGCATCATCAAACCAATCAAAGAATCAGAATGGATAAGCTTGATGGTAGTACAGGACAATAAACATGGAAGAGGGATCAGGATATGCGTCGAATTGAGGAAGTTGAGCAATGCATGCCTACACGACCTATTCCCCACACCATTCATGGATGAAGTACTCAAGAACGTAGGAGGCCATGAAGCCTACTCATTCACTGATGGATTCTTGGGATATCATCATATTAAGATAGCACAAGAGGATAGACACAAGACCACATTTGTGACATAATGGGGATCTTATCAGTATACAGTCATGTCGTTCGGATTGAAGAATGCACCTGTGATATTTTCTAGAGTGGTCATCGCAGCATTTAAGGAATTCATCCACCAATTTCTCGAAGTATACTTGGATGATTGGATGGTTTATAGCCTATTGAAAAACCATGTGGAAGTTTTAAGACTGATGTTAGAACGATGCAGACAATTCCAGATATCACTGAATATTAAGAAATGCATATTTGGAACACCATTTGGGATACTATTGGGACACATAATATGCAAACAGAGTTTGCTAGTGGATTCGACCAAAATCGCAATCATTGTTAACCTATCAACACCAAAAAAAGTTTTCCAACTAAGAGCAATGTTAGGACATACATGATACTACAGGAAATTCATCAAAGGCTACGTGCAGATTACAACGACAATGGAAAAATTGTTAAGAAAAGATACAAAGTATCAATGGAACAATGAGTGCCAACACGGTCTGGATACCCTGAAGGAAAAGATGGTCACCACACCAATATTAGTATTTCCATATTGGGAGAAGAGATTCTATGTACATGTAGATGCATCAACGATAGCACTTGGAGCTATCTTAGTGCAACCAAGAGCAACAGACTTGGATCACCCGATACTGTTCACAAGCAAAAAACTATCAGACTCAGAATAGAATTATAACATGACAGAAAGAGAAGGCCTAGATATGGTTTATGCACTACAGAAATACATACATTACCTATTGGGAAGACACTTTAGGATTTTTACAGATCACTCAGCCATGAAATACCTAGTCAATAAGCTAGTGTTGGGGGGGAGAATATGTCGATGGTTACTATTATTTCAAGAATTTGAATTTGAGGTAATAGTTAAACCAGGAAAATTGAATGCAGGGCCTGACCACCTATTGAGGGTCACAAATGGAGAGGAACCAATGAATTTGGAAGAGAACTTTCCAGATGCACAACTATTCTCAGTACATATTGCTGATGATTACTTTGCAAAGATCATCCAGTACTTGAGCATAGGTACTGCGCTGCAAGAATATACCACTTCACAGAAGAAGAACCTGGTAGTCCGTGCAACCTACTATCAACTAATCACAGGAAATCTATACAAGATGGGTGTAGATAACATCTTACGAATATATGTACTAGACCACAAATGACCAAGAATTTTAGCAGAAGCCTACAAGGGAATAGCAGGAGGGAATTATGCAGGAAAAGCTACCGCACAGAAGGTACTACGTGCAAGATTATGGTGGCCAACGATCCACAAAGACTCGAAAGAGTACTGTCAACAATGTGATGTCTGTCAAAGGGTAGACAAACCCAACAAAAGGGATGAGATGCCACTACGAACGCAAGTGACACTTCAAGCATTCGCCAAATGGGAAATAGACTTTGTGGGACCAATTCACTCACCAACCAAGAGAATAGGGGAAAGATATATTATCACTGTGATGGAATACTTAACAAGATGGGTGGAAGCCACACCAGTAAAAGATTGCAGCGTAGAGACAGCTGCACATTTTCTGTTTGAACATGTAATTACTAGATTCAGGTGCCCAAGAATTTTGACGAGAGACCAAGGAACACACTTCATAAACAACACCATCCGAGCAATTCTCAAAGAGTTTGAAGTTCATCACCAAAAAAGAACACTGTATCATCCACAGGCAAATGGCACGGTAGAAGCATTCAAAAAAATTCTAGAGAACGCCTTGACAAAGATATGTAATGTCAACAGGGATGATTGGGACCTCAAGATACCAACAATATTATGGGCATATAGAACCACATGCAAAAATTTGATAGGCCACACACCGTTCAAACTAGTATATGGTCAAGACGCAGTAGTGCCATTAGAATTTCTAATACCTAGCCTATGTGTAGCACCCATCACACAAATGACAGAACAAGGCACAGTACAGAAAATACTGAATCAATTACTGTCGATGGAGGAAGGCCAAATCTTTTCAGGATTTCAACAAGTACAGAAAGAAAGAGACAAAGCTTGGTACGACCGCCACATCAAGAGGAAGACGTTCAAATAAGGATATCTAGTATTTCTCTACGACAGTAAATCGTTGCAGCACCCAGGAAAGCTGAGGATGCATTGGCTAGGATTGTATGAGGTAAAAGCTATCACATATAGAGGAGATGTACAGTTAATATATCTAGCAGGAACAAACCTCATAGGAATGATCAATGGGAGCCGACTGAAGCTGTACAAGGATAGTCGACCAYGCACCACGTAGAAGAAAAAAAAAAAAGTGCGCAGCATGATGAACAAGCCGCATACGAAACACGAAGCCAGTGAGGGAAAATATAACAACTATATCGAAAAATGAAACAAGAGGGAAAAGGAAAGTCAGCAAAAGCAGGCTGAGAGGACAACATGAGGCAGTATTAAAGCAAGGCAAGGACGGATGGGATGTTGCACTAAATGCGCCAACTGGAGATGACAGAGTAGGCGTAATGAAAAGTACGAAACCACCGTGGATGCATTGAACTCACAATTAAGGGTGCATTAATCACATGATGGAGGAAGCATCCTTGACAAGATTCATGAAAAGCCCATACAACACACGAGCACAAAAGCAATTAGTCTATTTGCAAAAGGAGAACAGAAAAAGAACAACAACAACTGGAACAGACAGAGCGAAACCATAGAGCTCACCGAAGCCATTCGAACTCAACAAAAGTTTGACAAACACCATTATGGCACCACCGAAGCTCTCAGAACTAGGCCAGACAACCATATCGACTAGGGCTCAGACTAGGTCACGAGGACCACTAGAAGAAAATAAGCAGCAACCACCAGAGATTGTCGATATTGACGAAATCCCATTGCCAGAGGAATTCTTATTAGAATCCATACCAATACTAGAGGATATTCTGCAACCACAAACAGAGGCCATGGAACAGGATACACCAGAAAACGCCGAAGTAACCATAGGATCTAACAGAAGCACACAAAACCCAGAAGCAGAAGTGCAACCAGATGTTCCACAAATACCCATCCCAGATTTTTTTTCGGCCGAGCCAACTAGTGAAATGGCCACGACTTGGGCATAATGGATGGAGAAGGAGCAACTGGAAGCTACTGGAACCTCGAGTCAACCATTGAAACATGAGGATAGGGTACAGATACTGAGCTCACCCTGCAAGAATCCAACTGTAGAGATTGTATGGATCCTGTGCTGATTTTGGACGATAAGTATAAGGAGAAATCATTGGCAGAAGAGATGAAGAAGAAATATGGCACCGATAGGGGAACAAGAGGCATTATAATCAAACGAATTAACAATTCCACTACATAATTGGGTGCAAATATGTTGGCTTGCAAACTACTAAGAAAATTCTGCAAAGATGAAGTACTGACAGGAGTCATTGTTGTTGCAGCTCAGTACGCAAAAGGCACCTTCATGAGCTGGGCACCATACCTAACAAACTTGTTCCAGGTAGACTGCAAAGACGTGCAGGATGCAGGTACAAAATTTAATTACTCATGGCTGATCACTCTCATAGCTTTCATGGGATGGCGAGAACCAGAACACGTCATCTTCTGTACCACACCACAGCCAGGAGGAGAAATATATCACATCCTGAAATCCACACCACTAGCCAAGCATAAGAGGGAGAATGGAATCATATTTGAAGCCTACCTACGGGAGATGCAAGAAGCCATCAACCGAGCATGGAGAATAACACCAGAGGCTGTCGCACGATACGGGGACATTGCCAATTTCTGGGCTAGGTGACAAGCCATGTGGATACAACCAAGGCAGGACCTGGATAAATAGTGGCTACAAATGCACTACTGTGTCACCGAGGGTGATATCGACATGATCACCAATGAATGGCCTGATGAATGGAGGATTCCAGTCATACCCAGAGAAATACCGAGAAAAACAAAAGAAGGATGGGCTCTGCAGGTGGAAACATAGCCTCCACAAATCCCAGTACCCAAGAAATGAAGAACGGTCCAAACCAAGTCGACTTAGGTAGAGGACGGCTTAGAGAAGACAAGGACCTAGAAGGGGAGGAAAGAAACCACTCAGCTGACAAATGGATAACGAAAACTGGTTGAGGGAGCACAGGAAACCACATTGAACCCCATCACATAGGAACGAGGGGGAACTAAGAGACCAATGGTACAGGACACATTTGCGCGCAAGAACACGAAGGTACAATGACCACCACTAGAATACACAATCACGAAGGATGATGGTGAGATGATTTCCAGAATGGTCTAGGACTGCATCACAGAGGATTTCAATCATGCAGCGCACCATAGGGATAAACTACAGAAGGAACTGACAGAAATGGGACAACTCCTTAAGAAATTCGGGGAAGCCCAGATCACGAGTAGTAGTAGAGGAATAGAGCCATCGATCACATAGACCACAAAAAGGATGGAGGTATAAGAACGTGACCAAGTTCTTCTAATACCACACACACATTCCACGATCTACATAAATCCTAACATGCTACGAATGGATAAAATTGTGGGACAGACACCACTGAAGGATTTGGATCGTATCTAATTGGTCTTGATACGGAAGCCATCAAGAGCATTACACAAACTACAGGTTAGTGTCAACCACGAGATGCAGTCTCGATCACATAAAAACTTAGTCGAGCTACAACAAGCAACAAAGAAGCGGGAAGCGCTGGAAACAGTTTGTGCACAGGACAAATCCGAAATTAAGGAGGAGAAGGAACACAGAAATGAGTTGGAACGCAGAGTGGAAGAAATTGTTGGGAAAATTCCAACCAATGTGCAAGGAAATGAACTCCCATCCACAGAAAAGATCAACCAGATTGCGCATGCAATTGATCAGTATCAAAAGGAGATTGAGACTCTCCGCAGACAAATTAGACTGAAAACTCCACCAGAAGTGAAGGAACAAAGGAAGAAGGAAGGAACAATATAACTGCAGGAGCTATAAAAACAGGTCAGCACAACAACTGACTTGTTGGATAAAGCAACGCAAATTTGGACAAGTCTGGAAGAGGATCCGTAGGTCCAACACTGGTACAAGGAGGAGGAGAGGATCAATGCAATGATCTAAGAACTAAATCAGCAACAAAAGACCATACCAATTCCAGAACAAGTAAAGGCAATGCAAGAGTTGAAGAAGATGCAGGCAAAACTTATCATTGTGAAAACACAGAAACAGGAGCGTCAGGATCAAATAGTACCGTTGCAGGAATGGCTAGCAGAAGTACTTTTGTAGGAAGAAGAAGCCAAAACAAAGTCAACACAAACTCATCTAGAATGCGCAGGACTAATGAGTGAGGAAGTGGTAGCGCAAACAGTTGACACCATCAAGGAGAAAACTGCGCAGGCACTGACAAAAACAATAGAATTGCAGGAAAATTTCCAGATGATCACCAAGGAGATCAAGGAAGCACAAAGCGATTAGGTGACTCGGGAGTCACATGTCAGTGTTGGAGGCCTATTGGCACCAGGATGAAGTGGAAAGAAGAATTATCATGGGAAAGAAAGCATGCAGAAAAATGAAGTAACAACTGGCAAAATATCAGCATGCGTGCATGCAAGAAAGCGTGCACAAAGGAAAGTGACAACTGGAGGAAGAAAAATATGTGCATGGGAGAAATACCTAATGTAAGAAGGGTTAGGGTTTTGGTAATATTCTGTAAATGGATAAGAGCCCAAAATGTATAAATATAGATACAAAAATATCATATAAGGTTGTTCGTTGGTTTTTATTATTATTGTTATGTTTTGTTGAGAGTCGATATTCGAGAGTTAGGTTTTTGAGTAAGTTTTGGAGACTATATCTACGCGTGGGCGTAGGCGATATGTAAGGGTTTTAGCTGTATGAACCAATATTTTATAAGCTATTGAGAAAAGGAGATATGAGGGAAGGTATATCTGAGGATTATACCATAGGCTATAGAGCCTGGTGCGATCTAGTTCGCCTCACATAGATCTTACCCAGTTTCATGGAGGATTGTAAGCACACAGTGCTAGAATTGCAGAACTATCATAATAAAAGAGCCAAGAGCCAAATATTTGTGGACGTATCCCAGGAGGGGGGTGAAACATGGTAATACTCGCGTAATGTGTTGAATGTTTTCATGTATTTACTTTCTTTCAGCAGTTAATGGTTAAGTTTGATGAATGAGTTAATACATTGTTACGAATCTGTTTATGCTTTGCTAGAATTAAATGGTGAGATATACATATGGTACTTCAAGGAATATGTAGGTTACAGTAACAACTCGTGGTACAGGGATTAATCAAGAAACCTTTATCCCCTACTCTGTCCTAGTCTGTAAACACTTGAGTCTTACAGTCACCCATTTAAAGCTATCTCGGGTGAGACTGCGCAGTACCTTCCGGGTGCTGTGTTGCCTTCTGGTTTACCAGGAGGGCCAATAGTTTTAGACGCTTTGTTGGAACCCTGAATGACATGAACCCTAGGTCAATAACTTAGAGAACCCGAGAAGGGAAGTGATAACCAACAATGGCTACCTTCATGAAGCATAAAAGAAATCACAACAATAATTATGAAATACGGTAAAACAAATTCAATGATTAAATTAAAAATTCAAAACATTACATATATGATACATAATAAATTGCGTTCCTTGAAGATTTATATTATATTCCAATATCCATAGGTGAGGTATCATTCTTCGTGGTTTTAAACCAGTCTCTTCTTTCCCATTGAAAATATGTTTTTCAGTAGTATGATACCTATGGTTCTTAGGGAGGAGGTGCCTATACTTATCAAACACCACCTTTCCTAAACTTTTTGAATGAGGATACTTCATCTTAGGACCACAATCTGGACATGCAAATTTACCCTTTTTTTGAAGACTTGAAACAGATGGATTAATGTCAATTATGCAAGGAGATTATTTAAAAATTAAACATGCATGATATATTTAAAAAATTATATAGTATTAAAGAGAAATAGAATACTACATACCATAAAAATGTGTTAGTCCTGGGGCATCATGAATTGTCTATAAGCGTATTCAATGGAATTTAAATTTCTTCTCCCCGATTGGTTTACAGATGATGCCATCCCATAACTTTAGTAGCTCATCAATAAGAGGCCTGAGATATACATTCATATCTTTAACTTGGTACTTACCTAATTGTTTTAAATTACACATAATTACTACCATGATATTTATATATAAGTAAATAAATAAACAAAGATATTATGCAAAAAATGAAACAAATGAAAATGTAACATTCAAAAAATTAATGTAAACAAATACCCAGAATAATCATTGTCAACATTATGTGCTCCCTCATTATTTACATCCAAGGAGGAATGTTATTGTTGATAACAAAAATAGGCCACACTGAGTAAATAGACCTAAGCTCTCTGAATGGATTAACACCATTAGCTACCAATGAAAGCCTAACATTACTAGGTTCATCTTTGAAATATGCCCATTTTTCCTCAATTTCCCTAAATGCATAACCATTGGCAGGCATTCGAAGAACACCATCTCCACTTATGTTACGTGCATGGTAAGCCATAAATTGTGCTATGATTTTACACCTGAACAATCGCCGCAAACATGGAATTATGGGAATATGATGAAGAACCTTTCGAGGCACCCTTTTTGTTACTTGATCGGTTTGATATCTACTGATAAGACATTGCGGACATTCTGTTTTCGAAGCATATTGTCCATAATATATAATATGATCATTAGGACATGCATTTATAGTTTGGTAATTCATTCCAATGTCTTTCATAATGGCATGCAAATTTCGATATGTGCAAGGTAAAATATTTGACGATGGTAACAAAAATTCACTTAACAATATATAACATAACAAATAACTAGTTAATGTAAATAATATTAATCGTAAAAATTGAATAATAACAAATAACAAAAAGTCAACATTTATGTATATGAGATGAAACATATTACATACCTTAGGATCTGTGTCATACACGTGTTTGACAAATGATTCATAACCTTTAAGTTCACTAGCAGCAATGTAGCGGAGATAATATTTCTATTGAGCCTTCACAAAGTCGTTTATTTTCCTTTTTTAATAGAGGTTCATCATAAATACCATCATTGTCCCCATCCTCATCTGGCTAAGCAAACAAATCTTGGATCGTTTGATTTGTCCCATCATCTTCTTCCATAAGATCATTAACTTGATTTGTCCCATCATCTTCTTTCATGATATCCTCATTTGCTTGATCATGTTCCTCAACTTGTACAACATAATTTCTACCACTACTTGGTGCAACATTCTGTAGAAAGTTAGGGGGAAACTCTAACTTTATAATTACAAACAATCATGCAAAATTAGTGTGTATAAAAAATATTCAAGCAATATATATAAAATCAACAATACAAAAACATATAATGAATATATATCTAATTACCACAGGACAATATTCATTCGATCCCCCATCAATGTGCCCATATTTCCTACAATGTTTTTTAGTTGTTGCTATTAAAATTCTTACAAGGCATGTAGTGCAACATTTTTTTCAAGGGGAGTAACATATACCATCACCCTTTTCACCCTCTTTACTTTTTTCCCACCTCTAATATCTTGTGGCATTATTTCACACAAAAATACCCTTTCTGAATGATCGTTGTTATAGCAAGATTGTCGCAACATCTATAATTTGCAAAATATTTAGATATATTTTTTTCGTCGCAAGAGCATAGAACATTGACCAAGTCAATGTTGACTTTGTGAAATAGTTGGGTGACTATTTGAAAAATGTAACGATCATCATTGGATCGTTGCTCTTGCGATGATAACCAAAGGTCATCACAAGAGCAACAAGAGTCCACTATCTTCACGTTCATCGCTCTTGAGACATAAAACTAGTTTTGTCTCAAGAGCGGCGAACGCGGGCTAGATTTATAAAAAAATTGAAAGTTCAACACTTTATCTTCAATTTTGCAACAAAAGGGTACTTTCTTCGCAAGTAGTCGTCACAAATTTTTCAATATGTAGTAGTGAATCATCAATCGTGATTAATTACATATACTTAGGGTTTAAAGAGGGGGTGTTACAATTTGTCTTTCTAGAACTTTCCACGATTACTTTTTTTAGTAAACCACTTTTAATTAGTTATTGATTGAAGTCTCATTAATTACTTGTGTTATTGAAATTCGTGCCTCCAAGTGGGGCCCACTTTTTCCTTTAATAAAATACATTTAATAAATTTTTGATTCCAAAACTTGAAGTTGACTGCCTTAGACAAGAGTGGACTATGTTTTAATTCCTTGAACACGATAATTGATTTATTATCCATGCAAAACACTCTATAAGTAATCTTCATCGTCTCAACTTTCCAATGAGTCTTTCTAAGCATGATTCAGAGTTATGGATCTTAAGTTATAAGCTCGAGAAGTTGAGGCTCCAAGTAGATCTCTCATGAAACCGTGAAAAAAAAGCTGACTGTTATTTCAATTTTTTGGGAGGGTTATGGCCAAGTTTTCCTCTTGAAACATTTTCCATCATATTTCTTGTTGTAACCTAGGTCTGAAAACCTCCCCTTTTCCCTCCTTTACCCTATACATCCATCAATTCTAAGTTTTGTGGCTACTTGCTTAGCTTATTCTCCATTATTTAATCACTTAGCTTCATGGCCCCTGCTCGTCTTTACTTATTTTGCACCATTTTTTTCTCTTTCTTGAAGGGTGATTTCATGTTCTGGTTTGAGTTTGAAATACTTGTCATCATATTTTCCACTAATTGAGCATGAAGCAGGTCCACCAAGTATTTTGTGTGCGCAGGAGACATTCAGGTCTAGCAAGTCCTTTGTAAGATCAATAATCTTCCACAGAAAAAGGAAACAAATCAAAGAAGTCCATTTCGGGCTTAGAATTTAAGCCAAACAGATAGGCCAAATCTTCAATGGTGGAGATCCAATAGTTGATGCAGATCAACGACTCTCACACATTCAGAGCCTCAAACTCACACGAGTTTTAACAATATTGACTCCACGACTTTGGAGTTTAGGCGTTTGAACTTTCCATTGGTTCAAATCTTCTAAAGTGTCAAAGTCTCTAAAGCTTTGAAGTGCCAGAGCTTCGAAGTAGCAGGTCTCTGAAGTACCGGAGCTCTGAAGTGCTAGAGTGGGCGCTCACTGCCATGTCACTTTGGGAGTTAGTTCATCCAGGAGGTTTTACTTCAAGACAAGCACGGTGCCCGTAAATGATGAAGTCCTGGAGACACATGGAATCCATCAGTAATGACACGTGACACTCATTTCAGGTCATTTGGTTGCATCATCTGCTCATTTTTAGGTGACACATGTCACTCTCCTTCTGAGACATGTCACTTTGAGACCGTACTACTTCAGGATATTTTCACGCCGCACATCCAAAAACTCCCGAAGGCTGAAGTGCTGAAGAAAACGAATCTCATCCACCAAGACATGTGGAAGCCATCTAGCGCTGATGCGTGGCATCCATCTAGCACTGACACATGGTAGTCATAATTCAAGACATGTGGCACCCATTTTTGGCACATTTGGGGCCGAGATATGCATTATTTCAAGTGACACATGTCACCTTCCTTTCTTTGACACGTCAACAATTGATGTCAGGCTGCCACATCGGATTTGGGAGATCTTCCTCATGGAGGTTTTCAAATGCAACACTATAGGTCTCCCGAAGTTTCAAACTCCTGAAATCCTTTAATGATTAAAGTATTAATATCGGGTTGATTAGCCTAATATAAGTACACATTAGTCACTTTGCGAGATTAACACTTCAGGATATTTAGATGCAACGCAAATCACAAACCTTTGAACGTCAAAATTCCAAAGTGGTTCACCTGCGTTTATTGCACGTTTGAAAAAGATCAAAAGGGGCACCAAACCAGGAATGGGGAAACTACATGTCCAGACTCCAGAAAAGCACAACACGATTTGCTTCTGCCCTCAAAGAGATAAGTGGGGAAAGACACAACCATACTTTCAGTTGTCTCCAGCAGCCTCCAACAGCGTGCGTGCATACCATGATCGATACATAACTCAGTTCTGTCACTCTTGGTCATTTCTGTTAGATCTTAGTTCGCTCCAATGCATGCATCAATATTATTTCTTTGTAGTAGTAGTTTCATATGTTTAATTGCATGGTTCCTTTTAGTTTCAAGAATAATCATTGGTCTTCTGGGATAAGAACCACTCAGTTTTTATTAATTCAAGCTCGTAGTATTACTTGATATACTCCATCATGTGTTTAGTTCAGTTAATTAGTTGTTTTACAGATGCTAGTATAGAGTTAAGCCTCAGTCCCAGATGGACGATAGCCTCTGCAACTCTTATAAATATGCAGTTTTTGTATGTTTTAAAGGGGTTGAGTTTTTGGAGAAAAAGAGAAATAGTAGAAGGGATAGACTTGCTTAGATGACTGCAAAGTTCTCTACCTAGTGAATATATGTTGATGAAAGTTGTGTTCTCTTACTCAAATTTTTATGTGTTTAATATTGTCTTGAATGAAAACTTTGTGATGTGTGCAATGTACATTTCCTTATTCTTTTAGACATTGTTTTAGTACATCTTCTTGTTGATTCTGCAACATGTTATACAATTATTGTTTAGCAAAAGATCTACTATTCAGAACCCTGTTGAATGATTTGCATTTAGATATTTGTCTAAGTCTTACAATATTATTTTAAGTCTTTATTCTCACATAGCAAGCGATTCATTGCATTGCTTGTTGTTGTTCCCTGTGTTTGTCTTTTCATATCCCCAAATGTCCATTAATATCCATACCATTAGCAAAGGAGAACCTACTCTTATACTGTGTGTCCTGTCCAACCAGATTACCATCTTTGAAAACCTATCCTTGAGCTGACCAACAAAATCAATTTATCAAAGAATAATCATTCCAAAAATTGAGGTGGCCTAGCTTTTCCCTTTAGCAGTCAGGTGTAGAATTTAGGACCAACATCTTCTGGTGTCATTGCTAGGGAACGAAGTAAAAAAATATATTTCCCTGTGAGAAAGACAATGATAAGATCTGATATTTGATGGTGAACAAAGACCAAACACATTCAGACTGTAGATAATTCACCTGAAGACTCCATGGTTAAAGAATCTAGTGGCGACTCCACAATATTAAGAAGTCATATTTTTAGATGGAAGCCATATTGGCTCGGAGGTTTGATCCTTTTAATTTCTGTTTTGTTCCTGGATTTCCAAATGTTGTTCCAACTATAGATGAGTGGGGTGATTTCTTGCCCAGATTTAGAGAACATAGAGATGAAAACCCTACTGAGCATTTGCTTGAGTTTCATGAACTCATGCATCAATGGGGAATACATCATGAGGATGTATTAATTAAGATGTTAATGTACTCATTAGAGGGAGATGCTCGTGAGTGGTATGGATCCTTTCCCTCTGCTAGCATCTCCTCCCTGGAATAATTCCATGTTGCATTCAGTGACCATTGTAAAAGGTTTTTTCCAACTGATTTACTTTTTGAAGACCGTTGTGAAGAATTTGGATCTCATATTCGACAATAACTTATTATTTCTTCTAGTAGTGAAAATAAAAGGGATTTTTTTGTTGAGGAAGTGGAGGAAGATTCAGTTACATATGTGTATTCTTCTTATTCTTTTATTCAAAAAGATGATGTTGGGAATTACATTTATGATGAAATTGATGATAACAAGGCTTTGGATACATCTTGCATTATTCTAGGTGCCTCAGTTAGTCATTGTTATGATACATCAATTGTTCTATGTTCTCATAAAGATTTGATTAACTATGAGGAAAGTGATGTTGAAGGTCATGAGCAAGTTGTTCCCCTCCCTTTTGAAATTGTTGAGCAACAGGTAATCTATAAGTCTGAAGATGACATTCTGGAGCTAGAACAAGGAAAAACCAACAATGCAGAATATATAACCATTCATTTCAAACAACAAGATGAGTAGTATCAGGAGTGTTTTGCTGCCCTTTATGGTTGTGAATCACGTGACTTTCATAAGCTTTTTAAACGAGGACATGAGCAGATCTGTCTTGTTTCTAATGCAGATCTCACACAACAAAAAAATTGTCCTCTCAACCAGTTGGAGGCTTTTCATGAGTTTCAAGACCCAATAGCGAGATGGATGGATTCTTATTTTTCCAAAATCTCAAATGTGGTAAGTTTTAGCGTGATCATCTTTTGCATCCATGAGTACGAGATGCCTACTAATTTTTTGTTGCATATGATATATCCTCTTTAGATTATTCTAAACAGTGACATGCATGAAGTTATGGTTCTCAATCAAATGGTTTATTGGTTTCACTGGTAATCTGATTACACATGATTACTTGGTTTTCAGCTGAATAGAGTAGGTAGTAGGAGAATAAGCTCTCAGTTCAAGTAGTTAATTTTTTAGTTCACAAATTGTTTTCAGTATGTTGGTTTTTTTCAGTAGTTTGCATGTAGATCAACAATAAGACTCCATAGCCCAACAAAGGAACTGGGGTGTAGCTACATTTTTAAGTTTCAGATTGAATAAAGACTCCATACAAAGGAACTAGGGTGTAGTTACTGTTTTTAACTTAAAAGATATACATGCTTGACAAAAAGAAACATAGGTAAGTTACAGCTAGTGGGAGCAAGGTTCTGAAAGGTAAGGCACCTGGTCTACTGTTCTTAGCACCTCACAGGGAAGTTCTATCCCTAGTTGGAGCCAATGTTGTAACCTAGGTCTGCACCCCTGACATTTTCCCTCCTTTACCCATACATCCATCAATTCTAAGTTTTGTGGCTGCTTGCTTAGCTTATTCTCCATTATTTAATCACTCAGCTTCACGTCCCCTCCTCGTCTTTACTTATTTTGCACCATTTTGTTTTGCTTTCTTGAAGGGTGATTTCATGTTCTGGTTTGAGTTTGAAATACTTGTCATCATATTTGCTACTAATTGAGCATGCAACAGGTCCACTAAGTCTTTTGTGTGCGCAGGAGACATCCAGGTTTAACAAGTCCTTTGTAAGCTTAGTAATCTTCCACAGAAAAAGGAAAAAAAATCAAAGAAGTCCTTTTCAGGCTTAGAATTTAAGCCAAACAGAGAAGTCAAATATTCAATGGTGGAGATCCAACAGTCAATGCAGATCAATGACTCTCTCTCATTTGGAGCCTCAAACTCACATGGGATTTAACAGGATTGATTTCACGACTTTGGCGTTCGGGCGTCTGAGCTTTCCATTGGTTCAAATTTTTTGAAGTGTCGAAGCCTCTGAAGCTTTGAAGTGTCGGAGCTCTGAAACAGCAGGTCCCCGAAGTACCGGAGCCCCAAAGTGCCGGAGTGGTCCCTCATTTCCACGTCACTTCGTGAGTCAGTTCATCAGGGAGGTTTTAATTCAAGACAAGCACAGAGCCCCAAAATGCCGAAGTGTCAGAAACACATGGTGTCCATTAGTCATAACACATGACACTCATTTCAAGTCATTTGGTTGCATCATCTGCTCATTTCCAAGTGACATGGGTCACTCTCCTTCTGAGACACGTCACTTCAGGACCGTACTACTTCGAGATATTTTCACATCGCACATCCAAAAAATACCAAAGCCCAAAGTGCCCAAGCACATGACACTCATCCGCCAAGACATGTGGCAACCATCTGGCGCTAACGCGTGGCATCCATCTAGTGCTGACGTATGGTAGCTGTTAGTCGAGACATGGGGCATCCACTTTTGGCACATTTGGGGCCGACATATGCATTATAGCAAGTGACACATGTCACCCTCCTTTCTGTGTCACTTCAGCAATTGACGTCAGGCTTCCACGTCGGATTTGGGATATCTTCCTCTGAGAGGTTTTCAAATGCAACACTATAGGTCTCTCGAAGTTTCAGACTCCCAAAATCCTTTAATGATTAAAGTATTAATCTCGGATTGATTAGCCTAATATAGGAACAGATTAGTGACTTCACGAGATTAGCACTTCAGGAGATTTAGATGCAACGCAAATCACAAACCTATGAACATCGAAATTCCAAAGTGGTTCACCCGCGTTTATTGCACATTTGAAAAAGATCAAAAGCGGTGCCAAACCAGGAACATGAAAACTAAGCGTCCAGACTCCAGAAAATCACAACATGACTTGCTTCTACCCTCAAAGAGATAAGTGGGGGAAAGACACGACTACAATTTCATTTGTCTCCAGTGGCCTCCAACAATGCACGTGCATACCATGATTGATACAGAACTCCGTTTTGTCACTCTTGGTCATTTCTGTCAGATCTCAGTTCGGTCCAACGCATGCATAAATACTATGTAACACCCTGTTTCCCCCAGATTGTAAATATAACTGAACTGGCCAAGGAATATGGAAAAACTCATAAGTAGGAATATGTGATGTAAATGGATCTGTAGGAAGAGCTTAATGAATGAAAATAACAGTTTGAATTTATTGCAGAACTGCTGAGAGGGGATGTGCAGAAAAGAGACCACGATGGTGGTGGAGGGCACCTGGAAAGGGGGCGTTAACTTCCACCAAGAATTAAATACCATATTTGGACTCCAATGGCCCGGAGAACCAAAAGCGGCTCGCTAGCCCTAAAATAAATGCCTTGTAGGATGGTAGGTTGATGGTTTGATGAGGGATGGGGAGATGAACTGCCTATACGTAGAGCCATCATGACTGACCAGCGCGAGGGTAATCGTGCCACATGCAACCTCGTGAGAGGATAAGGCGTATGGAAAAAGCGATTGAAAGGGGGCAGATGCAAGGGGAAACTCAGGAAGTTTTTACGCAGAGTGAGTGATCGCAGAGAGGAGGGGATTGCAACCTTTTCTCCTGGGCACTGGCAGACAGGGAGACGCAGGTCTCAGAACATCGTGGCCTCAGCTCAAGGGTGGCTAGTGGTAAATCCATTAGGAGTCGCTACGCCTATGGTTGGGTGGAAACAAGCACCCCTCTCAGCAGTTGCTTCCATTGCTGAAGTCATTTCTGATAAGTGTTTTTCTCATATTACATCTTGAAATTTATATGCTGTCACATATGTTCATAAACTTGTGGACTTGTAAATGTTTCCTGTGTAAGAATGTCTGTGTAGTAATTGATAATAAGGAGGAGATATTAGCTCATAGAACTGTGAAATTGTAAATGATTTCAGCATGATAGTGTCTGCATAGTGTTTGATATGACTAAGTCGATATATGCTTATCACAGAGGAAACCATGCATGACTTACGTTGATTAATAGATCTAGTTATGCTTACATTGAGCTAAGTTAGGCTCCCAGCTTGTCCTCGGGAAGCTGTTTCCCCTATCCATCTCCAGGAAATCCCTGGAATAGACCTCTAGTAGAGATTCCCTCTTGTAGAAGGGATACTTAGCCATTCTTAAGAAGGTCTTCAAGGAGGAATAAATCGACGGTCAGGATCTTACAGAAAAGATTGACAAAATCCCGTCAGCCGTCAGATCTCGAGGAGTTGCACTGGAGTTAAACCCTAGTATGCAGAGAAGGAATCCTAGACGTTGATCCCGGCAGGACACGTGTCAGCATCCCAGAGAAGTCATCAGGATATCAGGGTCATCAGGGTTTTGTTAAGGCAGATAATCGAGCCCCTGTGATTCTCGAAATCCCGAGAACGGATCCTAGCCGTTGATCTCGGCAGGACACGTGTCAGCCTTTTTGGGAGGCATCAGGATTTTACCATCGGAGATTTGAAGAGTATAGAACCATTGCAACATGAAATCGTGATATGCGATTTCCCGATCGGATCTGGACCGTCCATTGTACGTGACGTGTGTCCGGAGATCCCGTAGAGTCGTGAATCGGGAAATCGAGGTTTTCAGAGACAGGAAACTCATGTATGTTGAAATCGCGATATGCGATTTCCTGATCGGATCTGGACCGTCCATTGTACGTGACGCGTGTCAGGAGATCCCGTAGAGTCGTGAATCGGGAAATCAGGGTTTTCGGAGACAGGAAACTCATGTATGTTGAAATCGCGATACGCGATTTCCCGATCGGATCTGGATCGTCCATTGTGTGTGACGCGTGTCAGGAGATCCCGTAGAGTCATGGACCGGGAAATCAGGGTTTTCGAAGATAAGGAAACTGCGTCGCTGGGAATCACGATCGGTGATATCCTGACGGTGACGTAAGCATGGTGGGACCACCAGAGTCAGAGTGAAGGACATGTGTCCGTCATCCGGGAAGAGTTGAGAAACACGTAGAAAAATCTCGACACAATCTCAGCCATCCATCTGTGAGACAGGTGGCAATCATCGAAAACCATCGGCGTTTGGTCCCATC